>JAHLJT010009355.1:16520792-17053292 GCA_031308135.1 Acheta domesticus | reverse complement strand
GGTATCGTGAGTTATTTTTGCGTATATAGCGAATAATGGCTATTAACGGTACAAACCAATTTTTTTTATTAAAATGTTCTTGTTGGGTATTACATAGTTCAGTGGAACTTACACTATACATATGTTTTTGTTGCTTATAACTAACTTACACACTAAACTTAATCTAATACATAGGTGAGGAAACCATCATTGGTACCTCTTAACTGTCAATTTCGGCGAATTTGTGTAGGAAAATGTGGAATGGGTATTTATTTTTAATTCGGGTTGGTTGGGTTGGGTTACGGCCGAGGTTGAGAGCTTTTAGGGTGGAGATTTGTGGGATGGTGTAGTAGAAATTAGTGGAGAGGTAGTTAATATGGTTGGCTATGGGTTCTATGGATAATTCTTTATGTAGTTCATCGTTGGTGACAAACCAAGGGGCGTTAGTGATTATTCTGAGGAACTGGTTTTGGAAGATTTGAATTTTGTGGATATTGGTTTTTGCGGCGTTGATCCAGATGGGACATGCGTATAAAAGGAGGGGTCTTAAGATGCTTTTATATATTATAATAGCTGTGTTATATGGCAGTGAGGAATTTCTATTGATGATAGGTTTTAATTGTAGTAGTTTTACTTTTGCTTGATTAACTTTATTTTGTATGTGTTTTTTCCAGTTGAGTTTCGTGTCTATGTGCAATCCAAGATATTTAATTGTGCTATTCTGTGGATGCCAGATTATTGGTTCATTATTTAATGTCAGAGGAGTGGGTGGAGAGTACGGTTTGAGGGTGAATATTTTAGCAGCGGTTTTTGATGGGTTCAGTTGGATTTTCAGTTTAGTGGCCCAGCTATCGATTAGATTAAGATATAACTGCATTTTGTTGCGTATTTCGTGTAAGTCACGTCCTGAAGAAAATAGTGCCGTGTCGTCGGCAAATTGAGCGATTTTTATTGAATTTAGTGTTGGTAAGTCTGCTACATAGATATTGAACAGTATGGGAGATAATGGTGATCCTTGGGGGAGGCCAACATTTATTTGCCTTGGGTTTGAGTGATGGTTATTGACATTAACTGAAAATGTTCTGTTGGATAGAAAACTGCGGATAATTGAGGTGATGTAATGAGGGGTTCCTATTTTTTTGATTTTGTATAGTAGCGCCTGATGCCATGTTCTGTGAAAAGCTTGGGTTATGTCAATAAAAATGCCTATTGTATGAAATTTTTTCTGGAATGAAGAGTATAAGTGTTCTGTGATTCTTAGTAACTGATGCTGAGTTGATATGTTTTTGGTGAATCCAAATTGTTCGCGGGGGATGGTTTTTGTGTCTCTTAAGAACTGGGATGGTTTTTGTGTCTCTTAAGTGCTGTAGCAATTTTGTTAGGTTTGGGTACGGGGATAACTGTTGCGTGTTTCCATTGTTGGGGGAAGTATGAATTCCTGAAACAAGAATTGTATATATTGGTTAGGAATGCAATTACGGGAGGAGGTAAATTTTTTAATATGTTGTTATTAATGTTATCATGTCCAGGTGCTTTTTTACGTGGTAACTTTTTTATTATTATATTTATTTCTGCTGGGGATGTATATTGTATTTTCGGGTGTGGACCATAGCAGGGTTCGATTTGATTTTTATTAATTGTGTTGTGTTCGGGATGGGGTTTGGTTACGTTTGTTTTAAATGTTGACGCGAAGTAATCAGCTAACTCTTCGGCTTTCTGAATAGAGGTGTATGCTTTGCCCGTTGTCGTGTTTAGTGTAGGTATAATTGTCTTTTTATTAAGTATTTTTTTTTGTAAACTGCCATAGCGTATTATTTTTAGTGGTGAGTTGTTCTACTAACTTGTGATATTGTTGATTGTTGTGGGTATTGATTAATCTTTTTACTACGTTTGTTATGATATTTAATTCTTTTTTAAGTTCAGGAGTTTTTAAGTGGGTCCATAGTCTTCTTGTTTTGTTTTTAACTTTGATTGCTTTGAGTATTTCGGGAGGGAGCTCTTGATTTTTAGTTTTTTTAGTTTCTTCAGTGTTTATATGAGACTCTTCTACGGTAGTGTGAATTATTGTGTTGAAATGAGAGAGAGCATGTTCAATTTCGATAGGGCTATTGAGTATTTTGAAAGCGGGTATTTTAACACTAACGATTTTTTGGAATTGGTTCCAATTTATTCTGCCTATCTTAGATTTGGGTGCTGGGGCATGTTGTGGTGCAAGCTGCTGCGTGGTTATTAACACTGGGATGTGGTCAGAATCTAATTCGACTATAGGGGTAGAAAAGAATTTTATATTAGAGTTGGTAATGCCGATGTCGAGAATGTCTGGATTTTTATTGCGGTCGAATGGATAATATGTAGGTTCAGCAGGAGTGATTAATTTGAGTTTTAGTATGTTAGCGATTTGTGATAGTATGAGTCCATTTTGATTGTTGTGTCGGCATCCCCAGTTAGTATTCTTAGTGTTATGTTCCCAAAATGAACGAAATCATAACAATTTATTTATTCTTGCAACCAACATATTTACAAATATCCACAAAAACTAACAGGAGCCATTTCCTTGTCGGTTGGCCTTAACGCCAAAGTCCGTGTCCCACCAGTGCGTCCCTTTGCACCAGTTCTGTAACATTCCTCTCCTGGACGCAGGCTCTCTCCAGCGACTCCACTGCGCTGTTTCCCCGTGGTGCCGCGGTGCTCCTCCGACCGCTACTGCCTGACTGCCTGCTGCCTGCTGCCTGTCTGCCAACTGCCTGCCTGACTGACTTGCAACTGCCGGACTGCGTGACTGCCTCTCGGGGTCTCGACCGGCTCCTTTTAAAGGGCCGGCGTCCGACGGCGAGACTCGCTTCCTGGCTTGAGTCCGCCGAACCGTGGCTGCAGCCCGTTGCTGCCGCCGCCGGCTCCCGCCAGGGCGCGCTGCCTAGATGTTAGCGCGCCACATACAAAGTTATGTGCGCCGTGACCAGGCGCGACATAACACTTAGCATTGAAGTCGCCAATTAGTAATGTGTTGTTCGAAGATTGAAAAAGGTGTCTAAAATTGATATCCTTAATTTTCGAAGTTGGGGCATTATATACAGTTATTATGTTCCATATGCTGTTATTTATTATGGCGCGGATGGCTATGGATTCAGTTCTTGGGGAATTTAACACGTCAATTTGATGATGTATTATACTTGTTTTAATTGCTACTAGTACTCCGCCGCCTTTGCTTTCAGATCTGTCTGACCTGTAAATTGAATAATTGGGAATGTATAATTTGTTTTTCTTATTTAGGTGGGTTTCGGTAATGCCTGCAATATCTACATTGTATGCATGGAGAAATTGGGTTAGTTCAGCCTTTTTGTTAGATACGCCATTGGCGTTCCAATTTACTAGAACTAATCCTTTATGGGCCTGTATTGCCATTATTATTATTACTTAAGTAAGCTGAGACTGAGTTTTGAATTGCATTTATTATGGTGGGGATTAGAGAATTTATGAAATTTACAATGCAGGATGAAATTGAGTTAATAATTGTATTTAGGAGTGGGTAATTTGAATTATTAGTACGAGTTGGTGGTTGATTAGGGTTATTACGTGGATGTCTCGAAGTGATGGGTTGAGTTTGATTTTGAGGATCTGAGATATGAGTGAAATTATTGATTACATTTCTTTCGGGTAGATTTGGGAAGTCTGAGAGGGATTGAGTAGAGGGTGGGGGCGTAGAGGCTTTCGTATTTTCATTATTGTTTTTCCTAGAATATCGCTGACTTTTTGTGTCACTAATTTCCTTATAATATCTGCACGAATTGTCTCTAATGTCTGCTTTATGCTTCCCATGGCAGTTAGCACAAAGCGGATCTTCATTCTTGCGGGGGCATGTTGCGGTGTAATGATTACCTGCGCAAAATGCGCAGTGAATTTTGTGATTACAGTTGTTCTTAGTGTGACCATAATCTAAGCACCTTTGACACTGTATTGGACCTTTGGGTTTTCTTCTTTTTTCGGTGGTGACTCTGTGGTTGCAAATTGAGTTTATAGTTAATATTGATTCAATGGGTTCTGCGCCACTACATTCTGCTGCTACTACTGGGATTGGTTTATTGTCCTTATTTAACCTTGTAATTTTTGTAATTGAAGGGTGTTGCGATTTCAAATCTTCTTTTATGTCGTCTTCGGAAATTGATGTATGCAGATTTTTTAAAACAACCGAGTATTTATTATTTGCGGGATCTTTATACGTGTGGAAGCTTCTTTGTGAATATATTAAGTATTTTACAATGTTCCTATAGTCTGTTGCTGAACTTGAATTTATTTTAATTTTATTGTTTTTAACATCGGTAACGAAATTTTTGGTAACTTTGGTTTTGAGTTCATTTATGAAATTGCTGACGTTAGGAATGTTGGCTACATAAATGGGTGGAATTCTGTTAGCTGGAATTATCTGGTCGTTGCACGTTTCTTTGAGATATGGAAATCTGTTGCTTTTAGGGCCTTCACCGACTTCACCAAGTTCGCCGAACATGTTTCTAGTGGGTACATTATATTCGTAATCAGTGGATGATTTGGAATTTTCACCCGCTCTTTCACTTGAACGATTGATTTTCTTGTTTTCGGTTTCACTTTCACTGTCACTAACACTCACTGACCTTTTGTTTTGTTGATGTGGGGCAGGAGCTGGCGGTGGAGTCCCGTAGAACGCGTTGTGCTGAGTCAAGGCTTGGTTGACGATGCCCTCGCCATTGAGTAGAGCTGGCGAAGCTGCGTTGCTGGTGTCCATATCTACGCTGGTTTCCAAGGAGGTCAGCTCTGAATGCCCTTCTTGGTTGATGTCTGCATTGTGCAGGGTGTATAGGGCTTGGCTAATTGCCTGCCCTGTGGATGAGTCTATGGCATATGCCATAGAAGCTTTGCACTGTTCGTTTGAGTAGAAACACTAGGTGTAATATCACTTATAACACTTGGTGTAAATTATAGCACGTTGTCGGTTATGCGGAGCGCTAGAGAGCAGGTCCGCACCGCTCGGTGTCTCGTGCTGGAATGATACAAACCAATGAGGACGAACTTTCATCTCACGTAATTCGGTGGGACCTGATAACGAACGCCAGAGGCAATGAGATGAGAACTAGTGGAATTCCTTTTCTCCAGGACATCGAAAATGTTCTGAAAGGGAAAGCGTCTTAGCACAAGAAAACGATGTAATGACAGATAGAATACAAATTAAGAAAATGATCCACCAGTGCAAGCGATATTCAAGAGAGCAAAGGCTACTAAAATATTTCGAGGATGCGAACACTAGAATCAAGTGTGAAAAACCAGCGGACTCTTTAGAAGGATCTTTAAAATATTAATAAATGAAACTCTGCATAGAAAATAGTAATAACTGTTATTGTAATTCAATATGAATAAATTTTAATATACAAAATTCGCTGTTTTTAGATACTTTACCTGGCAATAGAAACAACAGAATAAAACATCGGGGATAAATATTTCATTTCCATACTATCGGATTTGATGAACATCTGCACAGTGAACCACACATGTTGGTCCCCAGAGGTTCACTACAACCGGTGTCGACTGTACCGAGGAATTCAAGTCAGTATTTTTACATTCCCCGCGTGCGGGGTGTTGTAAATTCGTGTTATTTACGCAAAGGCCCGCGCTCGCGCCCTGGGCGTCGGCGTCGGCGTCGGCGGGCGCGAGGTGGCGTCGGCTCGTAAAGTGGCTGGATGGCCGCGCGCCGAACCCTGGGGAACCCCCGCTGCGCAGCACTGCGGTCGGCGGAGCGGAAAGGAACACGCTCATTCCTTCTTTTCCAGGACCTTAGAATGGAGTGTCGCTTTTAAGATATCGCTAGTACTACGTATTTCCAGACAAAAGCGCTGATTTAAATGGTCTCTAATAATATGCATCCTCTTCTCCTTCTGAGCCTCAGTTCTTTCCTCTTCGCCTCCTGCTCCCCTTCTCCTTTGCCCCCACATTTATATCTTCGTCTCCTTTTTCACCTTCGTCTACTCTTTATTCTTCTTCATTTCCTTTTCTCCTTCTTCGTCTCCCTTTTCTCTTTCTTTGCCTTCATTTTCTTCTTCTTTGTCTCCTTGTTTTCCTCCCTCGTCTCCCTTCTTTCTCTCCTTATTTTCCTCCCTCGTCTCCCTTTTCTTCTTCTTCATCTCTCTCATCTTCTTCTTCGTCTCCCTTTTCTCCTCTTTCATCTCCTTTTTCTCCTCCCTCGACTCATTTCTCTCCTTCTTTGTTTCACTGTCCTCTTTCTTTATCTCTATGTTCCCTTTCTTTGTCTCTTTATTCTCCTACTTCGTGTCCTTGTTCTAATTCTTCTCCTTTGCTTTATTTTTCTCCTTCTTTATCTCCTTTTCTTCCTTCTTCGTCTCTTTTTCTTCTTCTTTTTCTTCGTCTCCTTGTTCTCCTACTTTGCCTTCTTTTTCTCCTTCACTCTTTTTTCTCCTTCGCCTACCTTGTCTCCTTCGTCATTTTTTCTTTGTCTGTTTTCCTCCACCTTTTTGCCTACTACTTGCCCCTATCTTCTTCACAAATAATCTTTCGCTAGTGTACATTTTTTATCAATATCTGTTATACAGAAAATAAATTCACTTAGTTAAATATTCGTTTTTATTACTTTTATTTTTAATAATAATATAATTTTAAGAAGAAGAAAGTTTGTCAAAACGAAAATAATGCTTCTAGAATATACGGACGATGACATTGTTCTTCCAGTCACATTAGTAAGGGGCACGTGTGTTTAATTGTCAAGCTAACAAACGGAAAAGTTACATTTTGTGAATAACAAATTAAAATGCGGTGGTTTATTTGTGTGCTTTACTTGATTTTTTTATAATCAAATATACTTTTATATCGAAATAATGTCTTGAACAGTGATTGAATTACTAGTCCACCTTTTTCTCCACTTAACGATGTATATACAAATCATTACAGTCAGGACATTTTGACGGACACCACGTTCCCAACATTTCATCAAACCCTTTTAAAAGAATTGTTGGCTCCCTTACGTTATCTTGTACAAATAATTTCCCACAAATGTCTTAAAGTTAACAATTTCGTACACCAATATTTTGATAAATTACAATACATTTATTTACAATAATCGAAGACGCTTGCCTTTCTGAATAGCTGAATTTCTAATTTTCGTTGTTGTATAATGGTTACTAAATGTTGAGCGTTTTCCTCCTAGCAGCACTGACAACAACGTATTTACAACAAAAAATAACAAAGGAACAAACTCGGTACATTATTCATTTGATTTTAATGGACATAGGGTTTCAAGAGCCAATTAAAGTTAATTTCATTTAATTCAGTTTACTTCAAAATGATTTTGAAAACCGTGAGAAAATATTCACAGAGAAAATAAAATAATATACATTTAAGATATTAATATTTTAAATATGGTACATTTATAGGGTAATATTTAAAAAATTATTAAGTTAAAAAATCCGTGTTAAGTAAAATTTTCACCTGCTCCAAACTTATATCCATAATCTAAAAATAGCATAATAAAATAACTTATTTACCAAAATAAATTACTATTATCATCTTTTACAGATTTCTAAAAAGTTCGCTATTATATAACCATATTTCGGCATTATTCATTAATGTGAACCTGAATTTGATTGTGTATAAAACCAAGCAGACGCTAATTCACTTTTTTAAGCAAGACAAGACTCGACATTTTTCACTGCATAAGGGATGAGGTTTACTCGTTAGTCACACGACACGTGTAATTCATAAAATACGAAACTCTTCGTCGACACACAGGCATACGTCAAAGAGCATGTGGCAGAGAATAATGGAACAAAGTGACTTTCCCAATAAATATTTCTATTAACGCCTCAATTTGAGACAAACTTGGAATAATATAATCTTAAACATACGAAACAATTCAAGAGATGATGTCCTATGAAACAATTTAACAGGTAGAACAAATGATGTAAAGGGTCCCCAAATTTTAAAGAAGGTTTTTCAAAATCTCAAAGCTTGACTAGTTAGGTGTACAAGGGATTCTTCAATTTGGAAAGAATACTACTGATGGTTTAGGCGCTAGTGGTGTTCACAGACGGACGGACAGACGGACGGACAGACGGACGGACAGACGGACAGACGGACGGACAGACGGACGGACAGACGGACGGACAGACGGACGGACAGACGGACGGACAGACGGACGGACAGACGGACGGACAGACGGACGGACAGACGG
The DNA here is from genome assembly GCA_031308135.1 of Acheta domesticus. Lineage (NCBI taxonomy): Eukaryota > Metazoa > Arthropoda > Insecta > Orthoptera > Gryllidae > Acheta > Acheta domesticus. The sequence continues at coordinate 17,045,107 of JAHLJT010009355.1, read as the reverse complement.
ACGGACAGACGGACGGACAGACGGACGGACAGACGGACGGACAGACGGACGGACAGACAGACGGACGAACAGACGGACCGACGGACGGACGGACAGACGGACGGACGTTTTGCCGTCACATGGTTTTTCGGTATCAAGGACCCACAAAACTGGGATTCTGGCTACACCACGTGTAAGAGGATTTTGTCCTTAATGTAGCAACTGGATTTATCCGCTTTTTCGTTATCACGGCCCGACATTGAAAATTTTCTTCAGAAAATCCGCCGTTTTTACCGCAGCATTACATAACTTTCCCTACACCACGTACATCACTCCACATATACGTACGTATACGTGAAAGTAAAAGGCGAGATGCAACACGCCAACAATGAAACAAGCGCGAAAAAAAAAAGTTGAGCGAGCGGCGCAGTTCCGGTGTATCCACTTGTTGCCGGCGGGACCCGCCCATTAACACGTCGCCCGGGGGCGGGGGGGCGGCAACTGTTCTGCCCCGGACGCGGCGCGTCCACCCACGCAACGAAACCACAGGCGCTGTCGGTCGATGGACGCACGGACACGCGACGCTTTTCAACGCACAGCGGGCGCCGCCCTAGTCTAAACCTTTGCAACCTCAAACGCACATCAAGCACATCCTCTTCTTAGTATGCATAAACACCAGACACGAATAGAAATGCTTACGAAACGATAATAATATAAAAATTACAAAATGCATTCGCAACGAAAAAGAAGAAAGGAACAAACTCGATACATTTTTTCATTTTATGAGAGAGAGAGAGAGAGTGCTAAACTCCGACACCTTGAAACCAATCCCCATGAAAGTTGGCACCTCTGCATGTTCTTCACCGAGAAGGTTTATGAGCTGTTAAATCTGTTGTAACTCCACTACATGGCGCTGTAGAACAAAACTAAATATTTACATCAAATGCAACCCACAACACATTTGGCAGGATTTTGAATCTATATCGTTAAATAACTCCTAAACGATGCGTTCTAGGGCGTTAAAAACTAAAATTAATTAATTAAACTCAAATAAATGTTTTCACAGCGTAATCTACAGGATGAAACCTTGTTGAACATTCTATTACATTTCTGTTGGTCCGGCACTTCCCGATATTACCTCACCTGCTCAGAGATGTGCTGAATCTGCAATTAAATGGGAATGAGAAGGACAGAGAGAGGCAGAGACAGACAGACAGACAGACAGGGACAGGGTGTGGGAGTGAGGGAGAGATAGTGAGAGGGTGACTGGAGGGGAAAGAGGGAGATGAAGCGCAGAACAACGTCTGCCGAGTTTTCCCAGTGATTGATATCAAAGAAGGCTTTCAATATTGCTTGCCGGTAAAAGCGGAAACCACTCCTGGTAATTAATGAACTATTTCAATCGCTAGAGAAATTCTTGAAACTGCTACAAGTATAATTTAAATAATGAAAGTTTTCTATATTATTTAACAAATATTTTTAAAAAATAATTTAATTAACATTGGAAAGCAATAAGAATTTTTTTTCGAAAATTTGCGTTGCATATTTCTGGCGCAAGATTACAATACTCTTTCTTCTTACAATGTAAAGCAAGAAAGTAAAAATGAGATTCATAAACTGCACTTTGGGGAAAAGTCTTGCACAATTCGGGTATTATAATAATAGCAACTAAGCACATTTTGAAATGAAGATTTGAACCGACGTAAGTCATGTGTACACCCTGGACAGGAGTGTACAGTGCTTTAGCAATCATGGCTACATCTGCCATCTGGCATTTAGAAATGACAAAACTTGCTTATTTGTTTTGTTGAGGATGTTTTCATCTATTGAAGAAATAAAATTCACAAATTATAGTACACAATGTCACGCAACAATGAAAAAAGCTAGAGATCCCCAATTGGGGACCATGGTAGTTAATTGGTTAATACGAATGTTTTTCCTTTTCCCCCTTAGACCAAAAGTATGAGCAGAAAAAAAAGTACAGGTTTAAAAATCTAAGAAGATTCTTTTAACATTTTGACTACAAATAAAATGGTTCATAAGATTTTATGGTCGCATATTGCAGTGGTTTCAAACAAGTCGTTAGTGAAATAGATTCTGAAGATGACATTGACAGTCAATGAGTAGGCCGGCAGTTTTTAAAGAGGGCTCACAAATATACTAAAAGCAAATTATTTTTCGTAATTCTGTTCTGCTATATCGACTGAACCAAACCAGAGGAACGAAAAGCAACTTTTAACGACCTGTTCACGTTAAATATTTAACAGATCGATGTCCGCTAAGAACAATGGAAACAAACAATTTGTAGCTAAAAATGGCGTATGTGTACATACATTCCAAGAAATGGTATTTCTTGTTTGTGTTTTTTTGTATAATGGTATTACGAAAATATTGAATCACACACAGCCGTTATCGCAAATAACAGACTCGGTATTCACCTCCGTTTGCAACCGCGACTTTTATTTGCCGTATATCAGTCTAATGACGTTAATAAGTATTTCCGTCCTAAACAATGGATGTTCAGTAAAATTTACTGTCATTTAATGGCGTTTTTTCATTGATTCTCGCACAAATGGATTACTCCTCAGTGTTATACTTGCCTCAGAAAAACTAGAACACTAAGACCTAAGACAAGCCAAAACACTTTAACGTTCGGAAGTTGCAAACTAAGATATATAATTATATAAAGTTCGTTACTGCTTCGTGTATCTGCATAGCAAACTTATCAGAAGTTTAAGTCAAATTAAATTAACATTGTTTAACAAGCTTATCAATGTAATTATATCTAAAGACTAAAGAGAATAAAGTACTGGCTTCTAATGAAATTAAATCCTAATGCTGGGTAAATATTTTCACACAAAAAACATGAAGCAATTTTCCTTCATTCTCTCCCTCGACTATCAAGTGAATGTAGTATTATCTTCAATGATATTTTATTACATTAGAAGAATGCAAACATATTGAAAACCTGTTCCGTTTCGCAGACAATAGAAAGCAATTAAACACAAAACTAAAAGAACTAGACTTTTTTATTGTCTAAATGAAAGGAAAGGTGTCTCAATCAAACTACCCCAACGCACGAATTGAGATTCAGTAATTGTACACGAATAACGAATCTTCTTCAGTCAAAGTTCACCAGATAGAGCAAAGGAATCTTATCTTTCCCAACTTTCCGGAAACTTAAATCACATCAACAGTTCTGTCCCGTTTCGACTCGACCAGAAAGCTCTGAAACGAATTGAGATGCAGTCAAGAACACCAGGCACTCCACTCTCAAAGTTAGAAAGTTCATTACCAACTGCAATGGCTGGGTTCGACTTCTGGTGAATTCACACGATACATCATGTGACTTTTCTTTCAAGAAGTTTTTTTTTCTTTTCCGTAAATGTAAAGAAAATAGTAATAAAGATTACGGGACATTTTGGCATGACGCGAAATTCAAAGTTGTAATACGTAAACTTCGTCATCAATAGTAAAATGGCGTAAAATAGTGATTTCTATATTAAGTGCACGAAGTATTTTTTCTTCGTGGTCAAAGATTGAGAGTTCCCTTAGCGATTGTTATATCCTACAAAATATTATGTAGTACATTATAGTAACATGTTTTGTTACTAACCCTTTCACTGCTAACGACGCACCCGTGCGTCAAGCATTGCCGTGCCCGCAGTGTTAACGACGCACCGGTGCGTCGCGCTGCTCTTTCGGGTTCTCGTGTCCGTTGTTAGTTCGCGTTCAAAATTAGGCAATTGCCACAACATGGGTCCTGTTCTGGACAATTTGAAGTTTATTTTGGTGCCTACTAGACAGCGTTTCATAGCTTTTGTTGCGAGATTTTTCAAGTTTTGTGGAAGGCATGGGTTGCTTGCACCGCGGGCCGTCTTGGGGCCCGCGCGCAGCTCAAGCCAAGAGCGCGCAGGTCAAAATATTATTGCAGTATCCATATATATCCTTTTGTACATTCACCCTCCATGTTTACTTCAACCATATAGTAAAGATGTATACCTCTTCAGTTTATGCTTCAACGAATTTCCGAGTTTTGCGTTTGTTCGCGTAGCGCTCGCCCATTTTTTGTCTGCTACTGGAGCTTCATAGACCAGGAGATCCTACGTTCCAAGTGAAAACAAAAAATTGTTTTTGATACCACTTTACTATTACTTGTGTAGTTCTTGATATAACCATAATACATTATTTTTACACTTTTTTTTAGAATTAACCCATAATATTTCTGATAATCACCTAATATAACACTAAGTAACAAATTTTTAATACCGATTTGGGCGGCTCAGGACATTAAACGATGTCACTGCTGTGCCCCTAACCGGGAGGTCCTGGGGGATGTCCCGACAGTGGTAGGAATTTCGAAACTAGCTACAATGCAAGGTCGAACTCAGCCGCTGTGTGGAGGAGAATTCCAGCGGATCTCTCCTCTGAACGGTAGTTTTCCGCGGTTTCTCCGATCAACACCAGGCGAATGCCGGAGCAGTCCCATACAAACGGACCACCGCGCGATATTTCCTTCCTATTCCTTATTCTTTCTGCATCCCTTACTTTCACTTGCATGCACAACTCTACCACCCAAATTGGAAGACCGGTCGGCAGCTCAGAGGTTGTCCCGGCTGGGGCAGTGCCAAGCCGACGGGCAAGTCGGCGCTGGATCTCGCCATCCAGCGGGAGAAGATCACTGCCGTATATCGCGAAAACTTACGGGACTAATGATTTTAGATGTGGACGTGCCCGAAATCACCAATAAATCAAACAATTGGACAAGTAGTTAGTATTTTAGATAGTATCCAAAGTCCTGTTCCTGTTTTAAGAATTTGGATTTAAGATAATTGTTTTCAACAGGGCGCATCCAAAGGGAGAGGACTGATCGTGCTTCAGCCCCCTCTCCTCAAAAGCCAATGATACTTTTTTTAAATATATTTTTTACTAAGTTCCTTTACTAACGAAAGCTTTCAATTTGTCAATTGCTTACGTTATTACATATTAAATATCAACATATAAAAGAACATTTTATATACAGCGTAAATGAAAAATTCTTTACAATGAAACTCAACATTTTAGCTGTCCTCCTCCCAGTTAAATAATAGGTGCGCCTTAAATTTAATTTTCAGCAAGAATAATTATGTGCAGTAAGATCTTTTTGATATTTTTTTCAACCAAAAGTGTTTGGTTCTTGTTTGATTGAAGAGGCAAATGGTTGCAATTGTAATTAGGTGGATTGGCGGCTTGATGGTTTGAATTTTTTGCGCGCTTTCGGAAAGAGTGAGATGAAATAGTTTCTGTCTGCGTTTGTTGGAACGTTACACAGAGACCGGTGATACAGATAAAATCATCAATCAAGATCATGAAAACTACAATACAACATACTTGATCATATTAATTGCAGTGTTTATGTAATCTTAAATCAACTCGTAGCTAGTGATATGTTACGCCTTTTCATTTCACACTTAGCAAAGACTATATTGTTTATGTCCAATACTTTATATCCATTCATTCTTTATCAACTCTCTGGATTTCACACGTATTCCCAAGCATTGTTAGCAGGAAATGATGCAGATGGAGTCAAGTAATCACATAAATTTACTTGCAGTTCTCTCCTGATCACACAGCTGGACATGAAATGCTTACGGACTGAATTGCAAACCATGCAAATCAAAACAAATTACCTTTGTATTCGCGTATTCAATCACAGGTTGTTTAGCAGCAGTTTAAAGGGACAGTAGCCAGCAGGGCGTGGCGTAGCCAACAACATGTCATTACAGGGATCACCGTTCTGTGACCCAGCTGAGCGCAGACTGACTACATGCTCTCAAAACACACCGTGCGCTGTCTCTCGTCTCAGATGCGCTGACGTCATTCTTTGAAGCTGACTTTACAGGTTTCGTTTGTGCGAGGGAATTGCATGGAGCACCGTGGAATTCTCATGCTCTACATACGACATACTCATATACTAACATAGCGTGGCGCCTCAGCTGGATATTTTCAGGTTAAAAGTTAAACTTGTGCTTTACTAGTTCATAATAAAAATATGATAATCGTTTGCTTCATTCATTTTCGGACATCAAAAAATTACATGAAAAAGTATCTAATAAAATAGTACACTCCAAGTGAACTTATGTCACCTTGATCATCATCATTTTGGGGCTATGATCACCATGCTCCACTGATGTCACCATGATTATCGTGATGTTAGGGCTATGGGATCAATTTTAAGCTTTTATTGATTTTCTGAGTCAGATTACCCAAAATGCTTTATTTAATAATATTGACTTAATTTAGTAGTCCTAAATACTCTACAAGTATCGAAGAGCAATCGCATTTTTGATATTTGTTCAAGACCTAGCACACTTAATCACATTTTTCAAACATTCTTTATAATTTATATAATATTATTTCTTTTTATCACTCTGCATCTTGTTTAATCTCTTCTCTCTCACAATCACATAGCACAGGCTCGATGCAAGTAGAAGCGAGGTTGATTCGTCATGGTGTTTGTCACTAGAAATCAACACTAATTTTTTTACGTCAATGAATTCCTCTTGAAGAATATGCAAGTGTCAGGCAATTTGCAACGTTACAATACGTTATAGTTGTATATAATACAAGAATGTACTGTTATATGACATCTATGCAACATTTCCTTCAAAGAGGTGTGATATAAATCTCTTGAACACAAACGCACCTCTCTGTTTTGTTTATCAGAGTTCTGAACGTCAATGGAGGAGGAGGTTACAAATAATTCTTAAAGATAAATTGAAATTAAAAATCCCGACATGCATATAATAAAAATTTATAATATATCAACTCAATAAATAAGAACCCTGAAGCACGAGATGGGATACAATACTTCCTCCTTGATCCATCAGACACTCGTGACTTCGTTTTGCTAAATCCACCATGACAAGAAATCCACTGGCTTGAAACAAAATCACCCGTCGCTCTGTCAAGTCGCCCACGTTGAAACGAAACGCCTTAAAATACAACTTAACGAGTTCCCTGTTAAGTTGCATCGTGTAAGGAGTTCTTAATTTTTCTCCTCTCAAAATTGAAAGTTACATCTTGCCGGGAATCACAGCTCCCATCGAAAGCCGTGTTTACGCGGGGAGTGGGCGTGTTCGGCAGGCTGGAACCGGCGCGGCGCCCGAGAGAATTCGCATCGCAGGCGCCGAATACAAGGGACTCGTCTCTCGACACGCAAAAATAACCGAAGGACCTGTTAACAAGTGCGCGGCGCCTCGCGGCGCGGCCGGCCCCGATCACAGGCAACGGGAGGGCTGCGGCCGCTCCGCCACGGCGGCGGGCGGGCGCAGTGGGCCCTGCGCAAGCAGTTCCCGGGCAAAGAGAGCCCGGACGAGTGGAGCCACGGTGTAAAATATACAGGCTGTCCGGGGAGGAAACGTCGAAACTTCGAAAATAAGATCTTAAGACAATTTTAAGCACCGTACGGACAAGCGAGGAACTAGCCACAAACTGGCTTCAGAAAATTTGCCCCAAAAGCGACTAGTTGACACACCTATATATATATATATATATATATATATATACTATATATATATATATATATATCTTACACCGTGGTGCTCAGCGCCGCTGACTCCCCAGCGGTTATGACCGGACCAGTCACACGTAGAATCACTTTATCATTTGTAAATACTTGTACCCCTCGGGAGGCGGGGATCGTGATCACGTAGGTGAGCACGACCTCTGGTGAATATTGCCTACATGACAACGCGCCACTCACATGCGCCGGGACACAAAGTCCCTCCTCTTTGCCCAGAGTACTGGGCAATTGCCACGACGAAGCCAAGAACCCAACAGGGGGCCACAGGTCCGGGCGGCTGTTAAATAGGCTCTGACATGCGTGGTAGTGAAGTGCATGCGAGTGTGTGTGTGTGTGTGTGTGTGTGTGTGTGTGTGTGAGTGTGTGTTTATAAGTAAGGCCTGAGGGATAGACAAGGAAGAGGAAGTAAAGATCGCACGAGGTCCGTGGTCCCCACTGCTCCGGCATTCGCCTATCAGAGAAACTACGTAAAATTACCTATCAGAGCAGCCGGCCGCTTGATTTCTCCTCCAGACAACGGCTGAATTCGACCTAGCTGACAAGCTAGTGTCGAAAATCCTGCCAACATCGGTACTCGTACCCCAAAACTAGCAGGTCTGAGGCACCGCAGAGACATCTGTTGATGCCGTGAACCACTTTAGCCGGTTCCAAACCTGATGGTGGCAGATTTTCGAAACTATCTGTATATCGATATCCAATTCAGCTTCTGTCTAGTGAAGAATTCCAGCGGCCAGCTGCTCTGATTGTGGTTACTCCGATTAATACCAAGCGAATGTCGGAGCAATACCCTAACAGGCATGCACTGTATGCAGTCTCTCCCTCAAATTTCTTCTCCTATCATTTCTCCTTACACACACTTGCCCACAACACTACCACCCATCTCGGGAAACCTATCGGAAGCTTAGAGATTGGATGCGGTGCCACGCTGGGAGGAGACAACTGAATGGGGAATTGCGTTTAAACCGATGTGTATGTCGGCGCCGGATCTCACCAACGAGGGGGGAGAACACCGCCACCTCCCGGGATAAAACAATTCACTTCACTAACGGAACTAATGATGTTGCAGGGCAGTTATAGTGCGATTTTTCTAACTCTGCCCCTCAAGCCCCTATGGCCGCGATGGAATACCACACATTTCGCGTCTTTCTCAGTCATGCTGGTGTAATGAGATTTTTCTAACTCTGCCCCTCAAGCCCCTATGGCCGCGATGGAATATCACACATTTCGCGTCTTTCTCAGTCATGCTGGTGTAATGAGATTTTTCTAACTCTGCCCCTCAAGCCCCTATGGCCGCGATGGAATATCACACATTTCGCGTCTTTCTCAGTCATGCTGGTGTAATGAGATTTTTCTAACTCTGCCCCTCAAGCCCCTATGGCCGCGATGGAATATCACACATTTCGCGTCTTTCTCGGTCATGCTGGTGTAATGAGATTTTTCTAACTCTGCCCCTCAAGCCCCTATGGCCGCGATGGAATATCACACATTTCGCGTCTTTCTCGGTCATGCTGGTGTAATGAGATTTTTCTAACTCTGCCCCTCAAGCCCCTATGGCCGCGATGGAATATCACACATTTCGCGTCTTTCTCAGTCATGCTGGTGTAATGAGATTTTTCTAACTCTGCCCCTCAAGCCCCTATGGCCGCGATGGAATATCACACATTTCGCGTCTTTCTCGGTCATGCTGGTGTAATGAGATTTTTCTAACTCTGCCCCTCAAGCCCCTATGGCCGCGATGGAATATCACACATTTCGCGTCTTTCTCGGCTATGCCGCTACAAGTCGCATGATCGCAAGCATTACTTGAAAGGTCGCGATCACGCGAAATCTAGCGGCACGACTGAGAAAGATGCGAAATACCGTGACATATTCCATCGCGAAGATGGGCCTTGAGGGGTAAAGTTAGAAAAATCGCAGTATAACGCGCGACTAATAATGTTCTGAGCAGATGATAAGCAAATATCAATCAACTCGACAAACATGAAGGCCTCAGACGTTCACTTCTTCCTCCTCTTTTTCGGTCGGAGCTTTGATCAATTTTGCCCTACCCTTTCCCAACTGCCTTCTAGGGCGCCAGTGGGTCCTACCAGGATTTCCTTGGTCACTACCGCTGCCCTGGGAACTATTCATTATGAGGTTCCCCCTCGTACCCCTCAAACATTGCGACGAGGTTGCCCTTAGGTCAGTGGTGTCCAGGTCTACTACTGGTGGCAAGGGCACGCTTCATTGCACTGTAGCATGCCACGAACTACTCTGCGCAACTAGAGACAGGAAAGAAAACTATCAGTAAAAAACGCTTTTTACTATACTGATGGCATTGTGTCTTGTGGCGGGTTTATGAATTGCCTGAAGAGGCGATTTTGTCGTGGCACTCGTGCCATGTTCTCGTGACATCGACCTTGACAACACTGCCTTAGGTCCATCTCGGTTCTATGCCTTTAAAATTACATCCGAGGTACCCCATGGACCCATTTCGGTGCTTATACCATTAATCTGATTGTAGGATGCAAGCTTCTCTATCACAAACAATGAAAATCGCACATACAATATTCACACAGTTATCGGTCATAGCAAGGGATTGTTAAGGTGTATATAGGTGATACATATGGGGCTTGGAATGTTCGTTAGCTACTTAATTAAATGATGTACTAAAATCAATCGCGATTCGCTAATCTAAAAATCGCGTATTCTCATCGCGAAAACTCATCGCGAATACTCATTATACTTGTGTTTTAACTTGTGTTTTCAGAAGGTCACATCATTAAGTCAGTTTTAAAATACACTAACATAACAATTTAATTAGAAATGTTCGTAGGGAAAAGTAGATTTTTCCGAAAACCATTATTTATGATTTAATTTGAGACAGCCATCACAAATGGCAAAATAATAGAATTATCCGAACCATGATATTCACAAAAAGCAGGAATTGAGACAGTTAAAATGACAATAAAAACTATTTTAAATAAAATGAACAGAAATGTTCTAGAAATTAGCTAAGAATGTAAATTAACTTGTAAGTTGTCTACTACATTGCTACTTAAGAATGATACCTATTGAAACAGATAATGTTCTTGAACTTAATAACCTACTACTACTGCTACAACTCTGGTTCAGAACTACAAATATTATTTTTGGACACACGGTTCGTTAATTGGTTGTTGATTTCCCAGGCATAACATTTGCTTAATTAAAAATTAAGTTAATAACTTTCGTAGATTTATTTAACAGCAAATAAAATTAAAATTCCGAAAACTAATAACATCCAATTTCTCATAAAAGCAAAAATGATGTTAGAGTAAGATCAAAAATAAACACATTTAAGAAAAGTAATCCAGAAACCACAGTGACTATTTCAAATAAGTTTCAGTTTCAATTTATTACAATTTAATCCCACACATTAATAAAAAATCAATTTTCCACAATCGCAAAAGCATCAACTGATGTCACTGCAATGCCTTTGACAGGGACGTCTTAGTTATAAGTCCCGACATTGTCAAAACTTTCGACTCTAGCTAGATAGCTAGGTCGAATTCAGCCGCTGCCTGGAGGAGAATTCTGGCGGCCAGTTGTTATGATCAGTATTTTTCCGTGGTTTCTCCGATCAACGCCAGAATGCCGAAGCAATTCCCTAACAAATGGGTCACGGAGCGCGCGAGAACTTCATTTCCTCTTCCTTGTCCTATACTCATTCCCCTACTTACACACACACATCCACTACACTACCACATATGTCGAGAGGCCGGCCTTTCGAGAGCTTAGAGCTTGTCCCGATTGGTGCGATGCCACGTAGGTGAGAAATATCTAGTTAGGGAAAATCCTTGCAAGCCGATGTAGGTCGTCGGCGGATCTCGCCATCCAGTGAAGGAAGGATCTCATCTGAAACCGATGTAACACAATGGGACAACAGTTCCCTCACTAAGCAACCTGAGGATGTAACAAACAAATTACGAAACGTCGTGTGTTTGGTGGATAATAAAGGATTGTCATAAAAAGCATTCGATACGTTTTATTAACAAAGGATCTCACCTGCAATGATAAAAAAGCATGCACTATACTTCCGGGAATGATTACATTAGCAGCTTACACATCCGAAATCACCAACCAATCAACCAAATCCACAATCGTGCGCCGGCTGCAATCCAACGCGCAGTGCGTAGGCGTCGGGGGCGGGCGAAAGGACGCGCTGGGCGTTGCCGCTGACACAAGGGGGCGCGACCTGCGAGTGAGAAGCTGCAGGACGCCTTCGCCCCCGCCGCCGCTACTGCCATCGCGTCCGCCACCGCCCCCGATCCCGCCACCGCCACCGCCCGCCACCGCTCGCCCCCACCACCGTGCCGGCCCCTGCCCCCGGTCCCGCCCCCGCCCCCTCCCCTGCCACTCCCTTCGCCCCCTCCCCCGCCCCTGCCCCCGCCCCCGCCAACGCCCCTGCCCACGCCCCCGCCCCCCTCATCGCCCCCGCCCCCGCCACCGTGCCGGCCCCTGCCCCGCCTCCGCCATCGCCACTGTTCCCGCCCCGCCCCCGCCACGGCCACCTCCACCGCGCCCGCCACCGCCACCGCACCGCCCCACCCACGCACACCCCCGCCACCGCTGCCACCACCAACGCCACCGCTACCGCCTCCGCCCCTGCCTCCGGCCGCTGCCGCGCTGTATCTGGGTCAGCGCGCGCCGGACGTCATATTGGAAGCGAAGACGCGGCCCGCCACCCGACGAGTGAGGACCGCGCGAAAACTCTTTCCCTACACTCCGATTAAATAAGTTGGTGATTGACAGATGTGCTTCTGGAGCTGTTGCTTTATAAACATGAGTATATAATTTAATACTTTTATAAGTATTTATTTCAAGTTTTTATTTTCGTGTCTTGGGAACATGTGCTCAGTGGTACGCAACCTGTTATAGTCGCTCCTTTCCATTCGCAACTGCCAATCACCAACTTCTTTGAATCGGACCATGTATTCGGAGCCACCTTCACACTCTGTGGACTTTCCTGTTTTGACTTTTCCGCACACAGAGGAAATCTACACAAATAAAAGTGAATTCATCAAACATGTAGCCGACATCGATACCACATAAAGTAGTGTGTGAATAGTTACAAAATTTTAAGGGCTCTTCTCCAGAATTGCCGCAGAGTCATTGCAAAGTTTGGTAAAGATGAATACATCACAAATGCGGATAATAAAATCTATGTTTCTAGATGCACCGCGATCTGTTTTCTTCGCTTGGCAGATTGGTTCCTAATATATTCCGCTAGAGGCCAGTAGCGGAGCAGCAGAACTGATACATAAGAGATCAAAAAGTGCCAAGATAAAAAACCATTAATAGCAATGTACTGTAAAATAAAATAAAATTATATTTTATTAAAATTTGAATTAATTACATTAAAAATAATAGCCCTAAACACCTTGGTTTATATAAAGTTTATCTCCTCATTAGATATTAAAAAAGCTCGGCCAACACCCAGTATTTTGCTAGTTATCTATATTATTAATTTCATATTCGTGCAGAAATTGAGAAAGAGCTAATCAGTCTTTGGCCATGAGAGAGGTGTAATTGTTTTTGTTTCATACTCAAGAACTCGCTAAAAATACAAAAAGCAATAAAACAGTTTGCAATTTTTCCTAAATGCAAATTTTTCATTATGTTATTCTGTCTGGTCTCACACTGCGTGTACTAGCTGAATTTTCATAAACACTGCACCACTGCTTACACCACTCGTGTCATCATGCGAATGACCGAAGAAGAGTTCGCTCCTATTGTATATTTGCTACTCACATGTTGCATGTCACATGTTGCAAAAGCAACATTTTTTTATATTCTTGATAGTATGCAAACAATATAAAATGTTGCATAAATGCTATACTACGTTATTGCAGTATTAGGGAAGATTGTTTTTTATCAAAATATTTAACTTACGTTGTTAAATGAAGGTACCTTGTTTACAATTCTTGGCCAGTGAACGTGCTAGTTTTTGAAAAAACATCGAGTGTGGTTTTGTTCAGCACCATTTTTGGTGCTGCAGGTTACTATCATTACTAACTTCCACTGCGCGTAAAAACTAAAAGGAAACGGCAGCAACCGAAATTTTGGTTGTTTGGTTAGATACGCGGGAACAATTTTGTTCGTTATGCACTCGGAAGAGGCTTTTGGCAATGCACTTTAAATCACAGTATTTATACACGAACCGTAATGAACACAAACACATATATACACACAAAAACACTATATAGAAATGCTGATGCAACATTGCCCGAAGATTTCGATTTTCTTGCTTGCTGCTAATATTAACTTTTAAGTGATAGCATAGGAGACAGGCAACCGAAAATCTTGTAGTGAGATTGAAATTTAGTGGTTTTAGTTTCAGAAATACTAATGTACAAGCTGCACGTAATTACATGTAGAGATGTGCCCTTAACAGCTAAACTGTTATTTCTTAACAGTTAACGTTTAGTAACTGTTACGGGAAATAACAGTTATTTCATTTATCCTGTTGTTGGCTGTTATCGGTTGATAATATTTATTTATTTATTTATTTATTTATTTATTTATTTAGTCAAAAAACAGTAAAAACTGTATATGACGTGTGGGGAAAGAAATTTATCTGCGCACATTTTCTTGAGGGCCAGAATTTTATTAAAAAAAAAAAAAAAAAAAAAAAAAAACGAAAACGAAAACGAAAAAATTAATTTAGAAAATAATTATTTTAGAAAAATAAAGATATTTGAAAAATGTTTTTTCCCGAGTTATAGAAAATCAATTTCAACTGTAAATGAACTACAAGCAAAAGGAGTGCTCAACAAAACGTGCGCACAGTGAAGCTACATTACGTCCAGAAGCAAAACAAGGGGCCATCTCAGCATTTGCTCTATGGATCAGGGAAACTGGACAAAAACCTGATCGAGATGGGGGTCATTGACCCGGAAGCTGAAGTACATTACTTGTTACAGGCGTATTAAATATTTTTTTAAATGTATACAATGCAAACATAAACTAATTCATTATTTATCTTTGTTTTGTTACATTATTTTTCTTTTTCACGATCAGTATAGTCTCTAATTGTATAGAAACAGTTTTGCAGCAGAAAAGATTTTACTTTTAACTTAAATTTGTATACCGACTTTAATTGTTTTATGTCATCTGGCAATGCGTTGTAAAGTAACGTACATGTATTGTATGTTGATTTCTTGTACTGAGCTGTTGATACTGACACTTGATGCACGTGATTTCTACGGCGTGTGTTGTAATTATAAATATCAATATTGCATGAAAATATGTTTCCTCCGTTAAGTAGGTCATTTTTGACAAATATTTGACAAATATTTTTGACAAATAACAGCACTCCAATCTATTGGGCCAAACTCGAACTACTTCAAGCTTTCGCGGCAACCATTCTGTGCGACAACAGTTTCACTGCATATAATCAATCGTAATTAACGAGTGTTCAAATTATAGATTCATTAATAATTCATTAATAATAATTATAGATTCATTAATAATGGTGTGTAATAATTCGTTATTATTACACACCATGTGCCACAATATTTTTATATTTTATTGTATACGTATACTATAATAAGAAGTTTGTCCTTTAAATTAAATCCATCCAACATTTGTTAACTTCTGTCTCATTACAGCTTATGTGAGATCCACTAATATTTCCCTAAGTCCGATAGAATACAATGAGGTACGGTCAAATAACTCTCATTATGATATGTGATATTCAACAGTCATTACCACTTCAGCTGTAGGTAAGCAAAACACTGTTTCTACTTCTCACTGTTTTTGGCACTCGTCACTTTACTATGAACATGTTGCATATTCGAAAGAATATTTGCAATCTGATCACTAATCACTATTATTTTAGTAATATTCTATACACATTTGCTACTCATCATATCATCATACTCATCAAACTCCTATTCTTCCTTGGACAGTTCATCGAGTTTCGTTCATATCAGCTGTTTCTCCGTCCCTGCCCAAACATGTTAGGGGAAGTAGTGCAAAAAAGCACCGTAAGGTAGCTGCACAAGCTATACGGTGCTACCAACGTTATTCGTTTTGCCGGGATTAACTCTTAGCAGTCGCCGCAACTGATTTAACTCTTAGCAGTCAGACCCGTCAGGTTGCTTACCATGGACGTGTTATTTTTCAACTGTTATTAATAACCGTTATTAGCAGTCCACTGTTATTCCGATAACTGTTATTGAAGAAAAGCTGTTAAGCTCATCTCCAATTACATGCAGTTCATGATTCATCTCGACATTTGTAATGAGCGATGCGAGGGACATTCGAAGAAGTAGTACGTAGATATATTGTTTCACAAATAAACTATGTATAAACTCAAGAGATGTACGAAAATGGTAATAGGTGCGTATTAATGCGCAAGGTGGCGAATTGGACTATAGTAGCGAAAAAAATTGCGTTTTAAAATGCGATTTTAAGAAAATTGTAAATTTACTCCACTATTCTTAGTATTCCTACGATTATAAGGAAGAACTGAATCGAAATGACAAAAAAGCACTCGAGTTTATAGATACCCGCATGGCAAGTTGCTATCCCCACATCTACTAATACCACAATGGTGACAAGCAGTAGTTCTTCCATGAATATTTGGGACAAACTCACAAATGTTACGTTTACGACAAGAAGCAGGTCTCTTATGACGTGTTATGATGGTCATAAAACGAAAATTAAATGACAATTGATTGCTTTACTGTCTTACTTTGATGTTTAACATTCCAAGATGCAACATCAAAGAGGGAGGAAATTTAAAGGCTGTAAAATGCTGTGAAGTCTGCATCAGCTCAAAACCGTTTACCACGTTCTCTAACCATGTTGTTAAACAAAGAGTTCACATTAGAAGTGTTGCTGAGACTATTTAAGCTCATATCGTGCGAGTCAATAAGTATTGGACTGCAATTAAAATATTTTCATAAGAACAAGAGAGGAAAGAATATAGTCTTTCAATAATTGTCGACAGAATAAATTTAATTATTCAAAGAGACAAAGATGAATAATTGAACGTGCTAAGCACTTCATCAATCGCGTCACAATCACATATTGAAAATATTCTAAACGTTTGCGGATTCGGATGGTATAATGGATTGTTGTACCCAAGATTGCGGGTTCAAACCCGATCGAAGCCGTGGATTTTTAGGGGTGAAAAATCCATCGTACGCCTTCCTTCGGAGGGGAAGTAAAGCCGGCTGTCCCATGTTAGATTTACTGCATGTAAAAGATCCTCAGGCCTAAAATAAGCTTCTGAGCAAAATTCAAATCGCGTGTTTCGTCACCCAAGATAAAACCTTTCTCCGCTAGGTGGTGAAAGGAGCGTAGCGAAATTTGCGTGGTCAGACGGAAGAGCGGGCCTGATGGCCCGAGTCTCGCCACGTAAAATAAGGCATTGACTAAACTAAACTAAACATTCTATGGACAGAGGAATGTGTTTTCCTTCCCTTTATCATCACGCATCTTGATCACGTCATCTTTCGGCCTTTAAAAATAATTCCATAGAGCACTTTCTTTCTCAAAGCAATTATTTCTAAGATATGATGACGCTGTTCCACAGCAACCCACTAATTAATTCCTCATTTTAAGGTACTACATATTTTTTGTGCACACCTATTTAAATTCTACTTTTAAATACAATATCGGCGTATGCCACTTAACTCCTAATCCAGTCTGCGATTTTTCAATCAACGTATCAAATTCCAATATAATGGGTAGAAAAGCATTTATCGGTTGACAATATTTTCTCATGGTTCAATACGTCGTAAAATCAAGGCCAAACGCATTTCTAAATAAATTGAAATAAATTTGTTTCGAAATAACCTGTTTTTGACCAAAGAACACTTTAAAAGCTTCATGTTTATAATTTCAAAAGGTTTTACGTGTGAATTATATATATTTTATAATCATTTTAATACAGCAATTCACTGAGAAGTAGATGACTGTTTTACACATGACATCACAAATTTTACCCACACACATATTATTATAGTATCACAAATGTCTTACATCAAAGACAGATAGGTAGCAAAGCAACATAATCAAACCAAATTATCAAATCATTCTCAATGAACGCAAACTTTGTCTAAAATTGGCTTCAAAAAATTAAATATTTTATCTTACCCTCTTGGTACTCTTCACATTCCGAATTCAATTTTTTAAACTTCTCTTTAAGCTTTGATTTCTAGATTAAATAACTCCTATGTGTACACCAGTTGTTAAGTAACCACTCAACTTTCAGCACATTTCAAAAGTTTGTAATTGCGTTTGAAAATGAGTAATTTTGCAAGTTACGAGACTGTTATACATTTAATAGTTAAGTTTGTATGCTCAAGATTGCAATGAGATAAGGTTATAACAAACATACTTGTACATGAAGCTAGCTCACTTGTTACCTACGTTAAAAGAGCTACGTTTTCTCCGCGTAAGTGAGCTTAGCAAGGAGTTTCTTTCATTACCTGTGCAGGAAATGTCAGGATATTTTGCCATTTACAGAACTGACTTCTTTTTTGTCAGTTTACGAATTTTAGCGTATTGTTTAGAACTTCATTTGCTTCGTTTGTGAAATCAAAAAGTCGAAATACAACGATAACCATAACCATAGACAATTTATCATATAATCCACTCCGTACTGAACTTCAAATTCAAAACCGATATATTCCTTTGATGTCATGACTTCGTATTTTGGAATTGACCAACAATCTATCTTCTCAATCTTGATTTTTCAGACAAAAACACAATATAGGTTCAAAAGAGTTTGTAGTAAATTTAAAAGACGCTTAAAAGGATGAATTTTAATTTTGATAGCCTCACATTTAGTAGAATGAGAGTAACACGTTTAAGCTAATTTCTACCATCTAATGATTGATTAAAATTCAGGTTTTACGTAAACAGAACCGATTGATGCATTGTCACATAACGGAAATATTTTAACCCCCAGTGTAATGATTACATGTCATCGTGCAAAAAAAGGAAGTCGGTTTCCCAGCAAAGTAAACTTGAACAAAACCCTAACAACTACTTTCTGAAGTCACTGTAACACAGTATTCAGTACAGCACGTTCTTATTACAACAGAAAATTCTAAAATATAGAATTCAAAGAACACATCACATTTCTGGCAGACTAACGTTTTCGTTATCGTTGTACCTCAGAGACGTAAATTTGCAATCTCATCAATTATAGTCACCAAAGAAAAGTCGCGTTTGAAGTAGACAGTTTTCTCCGAGTATATTAAGCGAATAAACACGTGTATGTAAAGTGTTAGTGACCGCAGACAATTCAGGTTTTTTCCCAAAATTCCGCCAGATGATTCAATTTAGGGCCATAATTTTGGAGTTATTCCATTACATTTTTCTGATAATTTTTACTTCTTTTTTTGCAGGTACGTGATATAGACGGTGAAGCTGAAAATGTCCAAATCGAGTGACACTTTTTAGAACAACACACTTCTTATTAACGCTTCCTTCTACTTTTCCTACAGGTTACAGAGCCTCAGGCCAATAGATCACTAATCGCCCCGCCATGGTTATTTTAGAACTTGCATTTGCGCTTCTGTTCATCTCGGAGGTAAGAGATAGTAAATTAAATAAGCATGTACATCGAATTATGAATAATATTGCCCGAATACAATTTAAAGTCCAATATGAATGATTCGTGTGAATTTTGCTACATTGGATGGCTTAATTTTGTAATATAGAAAGTTTATCAAAAAATGGTTTAATAAAACGCTTCTTAAATAGGCTTTTAATAAGGCTGAATGACAAGAGAAAGGAAGCTATATTTATTACTAGAATAAAACCACATAAAGTGGATTTCCAAAACGTAGCATGCACACTGTTTAAGAACAAATAAAATACTTTCACATAAAACTGCAATAATATAAATATTTTTCTTCACGAATTCTGCAAAAAAGTGCTCTTGAAAATAGACGGTACAAAAAATTAATTATTTAAGTAAGAAGAAAGAATAGCACGAATATCAAACAAGAGGGTCTAGAATAGCGCATACTTTCTCGCGTCATTTCTAAATGTTCAATTTTCCAAAATTTAAAGTTCAACGGAAATGATACCTGCGCCATTCTTTCACGACGTTTCATGAGCTATCCTTAAAAAAAGGTGCGGTTTTTGGGAAATATTCTGTTTGGAAATTGTATAAGTTTCAGGCACAAATTACCTAAAATCTACAAGTTATTCCAAAACATTATAAACGACATTTTTTAAAGAGCCAATTTTTCACAGCTGATTTTGTTTCAGGCAAATCTTTCTGTGTTCAGCATTGCAGTTTTGAATAGTTAACTTCTTGCATTTTTTTTAAAAAAAAACAAAGAGTTTGCTGAAAATGAGACTAGCACCATATTTTTTTACCGTCCCTTATTGTATACGAGGAAAAAATATTTTTAAATGGAGCGGTTTTCGAGCAAAAATTTGTTTAAAAAAAATTAATTGCCCATATTTCGCGCAAAATTATAGAAACACGACTCAAATTTTGGAAAAATTGAACATGAACTTTTTTAAATATCCGTGCTATAGGAACACATTTTTCAACGAAAAAATCTCTATCTCTAATATTATAGATGTAGGACAATACACTATAAAAATTTTCCTGCAATTTTAAAAAAATCAGAGATTTCAACGTACATGAGACCTGCCATCGGTGTCTTAAGCGTACCTTACGTTATCTGATGACAAAATGTAATCAAAAAATTTAGAACCATTTTGGGTAAAGTTTTGAAAATGTTTTTGTACTTCATGTAAAGTACCCTCAAAAATGAAAATATCCTTTTGAAACTCCTCAAGCCTTCATTTTATTCAGATCGAGCAGGGAATCGCAACTTTGGAGAAATTTAGCAGAACGGTTTAGACGCTAGCGTTGATTACAGACGGGCAGACTGACGTTTTTTTGCGTCAATCGACTGCCAGTATTAAGGTCTCACAGAACGTGGATTCTGTGTCCTTACGAAATTTCTCACTAAGTACCTTCGAAAGGGAGAGAAAGTAAAGAAAAAAGTATTATTCCATGATTAATATTCAATGACGGCCGGCCTCTTCCTTTAAGCCCTGCTGTCGCATGACTTTGTGCGTCGTAAACAGTGAGGCGTGATAATTCAATCAGGTATGCTAATGAGCGGAATAACAAAATGAAATATGTGTATTTTTCAGTCAAAAGAGAAACCGTTTTGTTTTGACAGTTTTGTTATGAATCTAACAAACTCACAGACACCTCTTACTTGGCCAGAGGCTTCATCGTTTCCCTTCAATTTGTAAATGAGTAATACATGTGCCTTTGGATATTTCCTGAATTCCTGGATATCTAAGGGAACCATAGACATCTTTCTTATGCGCGGAGACTGCTCAGTTTTCTTTCAATTTCTGTGCTCTTTGAAAATTAGTAATATTCGTTGTTGGTTTTTAATTAATTTAAAAATAAAATGTAGTGTCTTGTACTGAATTCTCTCTCTTATTGACATATATTTCAGAGTGTCTAGCATGTCTAATAATGGAGTGTATTTATTGAATTATTACCCTCATGGTTTTATGGTTCATTTTGTTGTATTAAAAGTTTCTTAATTTCATTTTTTTGAGCTCCAACTACTTTTGTTGCACAGTAATCAAAATGTGGGATAATTACAGATTGCACCACTTTTAATTTGGCATTTAATGACCTTAGATGCCGCGCTCGGAAACCCCTTTGAATCAGCAGTTCATTTGCCGCTGATATTGATTTTCTATAATTCAGGAACCAATCTTTTTCTAATTTCTATTTTTCTAAAATAATACTCTTTCTAAAATATTTTTGTAGTTTTTCAAATGTTTTCAATGTCTCTTTTTTTTAAATTTTGGGCCCCAAGAAAATGTGTGCATATAATCACTTCCCCCATACGTCATATTAAGTTTTTATTGCTTTTTACCAAATAAAAGTAAAGCTTGTAGACCAATTGAAAAATTGTAAACTGTTCCTGATTGTCAGTGTATGTTTCTTAATAATAAAACTTATCCAATTTTATTTATGATAATCCTTTATTGTTCTTATTTGCACACAGAACACAACGTTTCGTAACTTTTTTTAGTTACATCATCAGGCTCCTTAATAAAGGGAAGAGTTGTCCCATTTTTAACCGTCAAACACTCGAGGACACGTAGTAAACTCGACAGCAACATCTCCAGTGGACTCAAGAATATAAACTGTCCCTACGATGACTAATCTAACTACCCAGTCATAGTCTAACTCAGTCAGACTAACTTAGTCATCGTGCAAATATGAACAATAAAGGATTATCATAAATAAAATTGGATAAGTTTTAATATTAAGGAACAAATGAAAGTAACTCCCCGCCCACCCGCAGGTGGCGGCGGCGCGGTGGCGGGTGGGCGCGCCGCGGGCGGCGCCGCCGGGCGACGGGGTGGCGTGGGCGCTGTCGGGCGGCGGGCGCGCGGTGGCGGTGGTGGACCTGGGCGACGGGCGCGCGCTGGCTGCGCGCGCTGCACGCGGCGTCCCGCGCGCCGCTGCTGCTGTGGCGCGCGCCCGCCCGCCCGCGCCCCGGCGCCGCGCCCGCGTGGCTGGAGCGCCGCTGGGGTACGTGCTGGCCGCCAACGACTCCCGGCGGGCGCGCGACTTCGTGGCCGGCGACATCCTCTCCGACAACACCCAAGGTCAATCGCATGCTCTT
This sequence comes from Acheta domesticus, assembly GCA_031308135.1. NCBI lineage: Eukaryota > Metazoa > Arthropoda > Insecta > Orthoptera > Gryllidae > Acheta > Acheta domesticus. Next base: position 17,022,892 of record JAHLJT010009355.1, on the reverse strand, counting down.
TGCTTCCTCCCATGCAATTAGCAAAATATTAACTACGCAATGCTGCATGAAAAAGCGACGATCATTTATTGAAAAAAAACAGGTTTTATGGGTCCCCGATATCAAAAATTTCGATATTTCTAGCTTTTATATATATATATATATATATATATATATATATATATACAGTGTCGAGTAGGGATGTCCACCTGAGGTATCATATATATATATATATATATATATATATATATATATATATAAACATAGGGTGTCCGGGGAGGAAACGAAAATAAGCTCTTAAGACAATTCTAAGCATGTTTTGTCTAATAAACTACGTGGATATTGCGACTACCCTTCGTCTTCGGTTGGGCGCCTCGGACGGGTAGCCGGCTCGCTCAGTCGATAGACAGTCTGGCCTGAAATGGCGATGATGGAGGAAGCTGGCGGTCGGGGTCAAATGAGAAGCATTGCATTCATATAACAACATGGGGGATTTATTCAGTAATAAATCACGAATGAACTGGTACCAATCATGTCGGCGAGCATGCTCCCCTTTACCCAAATCAAAAAAAAACAAAAAAACATGTCATGCACACACACAAGTTAAAATTAAGAAATACAAATTAATACAATTACAATGACAAAGATTTTCTCCTTGCGCAAATTCCCTCTTGGCGGCCAAGCGCGGCCGGGGAATCTCTCTTCGTCGCCTGGTCAAAAGGTAATTAGCAAAAATTGTTCGCCACACAGTTTATGACTTTCGACCACGGGCGCACCACAAAAGCAAAATAAATACTGCCTCCGCAAGGCGGCTTGCACAACCCACCAAAGTTGAATAACCTCGGACCGTCAGCTGACTGCGAGGGTCGTCACGGGCGATGAGGCGCCGCCCGGGTGGGGTGCGCAGGACTGAACCAGGTATACGCGAATGGGCTGCTGGGGCTGGCCCAACACACAGCGCCGTCCGCTCACTGTTGTGAATGATTAGGTAATGTTTGCTCGAAGGAATGATCTCCTCACTCTCGATCTATCACACGGTATTTTGGAGATCGAAGCGAGTTCGTGAATCATCTGATAATCTCACGAAAAAGTCCCGAATTCGAGCACAAGTCGGATATTAACACAGCACAATTCACTGTCAATTGTCCGTCACACAGCCCCGCGGTCTACAATTGTTAAAGGGGACTTGCACAAATTTTCCCAAGAAAACTCAATGTTTTTTATAAGTCCATCCAATACGAACCGAACTCTGTCTCCGGCACCTAGTGCCACCACCAAGGCAACTTGTCCCCCCTTGACCGCTACTCGCGTCCTACCCCGAACGCAACTCTTTCGCCTCTCCCTTCGCGTCGCCTGCTTCGAAGTACCTCGAAGCTTCTTTCCCCCACCAAAATTATCCCCAAGATTCTGGAACCTTCCAGAACATTGCCTAATTCCGGCGGCTATTGGCGCAAGGGTAGTGCGTCTCAAACTATTTCTGCCCAATCGTCGGGTGTTTTTGAGGCCGAGAAATGAGAGAGAAGCTGGCTATCGCTCCCTCTCGCTTCAATTTTGCGTCAAATAGGGGCAGTTATTAATGGCTGGGGGTGTGAGGGGCTGGAAATCTCAAGGGAGGCTGGGGGGGGGGCTCTGAGCGTCGCGGAAAAATACCGGGGGTGCCTTGCGCACGAAACGACCACCCAAGCTCTGGGACACGTAGCCGTGACAGATTCAAAAAAGGGTGAAGGGGGCGGCGAGCAGCCGCCGCCGTCCTGGCGCCGTCGGCTGACCCTCGCTGTCGTGCGACGCGGAGTAATTCTTAGGCGCACAATTAACCGTAATATATTCGGTATCACTACAATATTCCGAATGGTTGAGCCGCAATGAGCACTCGAAAGTTGGTTTGAAAAATTGATTTCTAAGCAAAGGATAGAAACACTCCAAAAAGATGTAAATTGTTTGTGTGTGTGTGTATATATATACACACACACACACACACATATATATATATATATATATATATATATATATGATACCTCAGGTGGACATCCCTACTCGACACTGCTTCAGATCATGACAACTAAACGTCCTGTATGGTCAAATCATTACGGCGATAATGTGCTTGTGACCGCCATCAAATATCTCCTGCCAAAATTAGGGCTTCGAAGAAACATGTCACTTCCGTTTTTGTTTGTTTTCCAAATTTTTATAAGTAAGTTTGCTATTTGCTGTAAGTCGTTTCCTGACAATCATCAATCTTGACTCGACGCCTACGCCTTTGTTTGTTTGATAAAATTTGTTACCACTGGTTGTCTATCTTTCTTGCATTTCGTCAGGTGACGCTTCCATAAAAAAGTATATTCTATAAATGTCCACGCCCCAAATCACAACTATGTTTATATTCTGCTGAGAAACTCCAGTTTCATCTTTATTACTTCGGCCTCGAACATTTCTAAGTCCTGATATTTACGACTTATCGACATGGCTACCCAATGTTCTCTATGTAAATGTAACATACCACTCCTATATCATTTTTGGCCTGAACGTAAAGACAAATTTTTCTTTTCTTCTTAAGAAAAGGAAAATTTGTCTTAAGATACTGGCCAAAGAGAATATATTTCAAGAAGAAATTCAAGACAAATATGAATAAAATTTGAAACACTGCTATTTTATCATTCTCGGATACCAACATTTAGAAACGAGCTATAATTTCATAAAATTGTACTTAATATTTCCCATGAGATATCTGGCTTATTAAATGCATTTTGATTACGCACTATGTCATTTTCATAACTTTCTTTCATTCTACTAAAATATATTTTCTCAATTGCAGAGAAAACTAACCAACAGAGTTCAGTTGAATTCCCTTGCACCCATTGTTCTGACAATCGCTAAGACGAACGATGATGGAAGATTCCAAGGTCCTTCAAAATACTGGAAATATGTGTCGCGAGATATTCAGGATCTGTTTAACCAACTGTGGCTCTTCCATCAGACCTTCAGCGGACTGATACTTTTAAAACGTGATTTGCGACAATGGATGTATTTCGCTCCCAAAATGTTCGATGACTCCTTAAACATGGCCACTGGCGTGTCCACACCTGGCACGTGTGAAGGAGCGAAAGAAATGTTCCAGAACGTGAAGACACGTTTACGAAAACTTGGAGGTGTTCGCCGCCATTGTAATTTTCCTTGGGGACATAATTACCTATTCCAGAAGGTGACGATCGACGATGCAAATAATACTATACTTGTACTAGGGGATAAGCTTCTAATGGCGGCTGAGCTAAGAAATCGAGTCAACTTTCGTTGCAGGTGGACTGCATCCAGAGCTGTTCAATATCGGACGGTGAGTATGCAGAAAAACAAACTTCAGTATGTTAAGGCTTAAGAGCAAAATACGGCTTATGTAAGAAATATTTTATTATTTCACTCATTAGCCACACGTGTTGCATGAAAAAGTATGAATGATGATCAACAGAAACCTCGTGCTCATTAGCCAATTTGAGGTGAAGATCATACTTAAATCCAAAGTGTATCTTTAATTAAATCCAAGGTGTATCTTGATCGAACCTCCCATTTTAGATACAGTGAAAATTCAAGAGCTACTCCGCGAGTTAACCGGATTAGGATATAAATCATAGTAAATACTATTAAACAGTAGGTTTTGCAACGGAATCTACAAAATGAATGAAGCATTGGGAGGGGGGAAGATTAAAAAATAAGATAACCTTCATGAAAGATAATCCTTCATGAAAAAAATAAAATAGTTTCCTTCGCATATTATTTAGTTATTCCCTGAAAACTGATTATTTCCTTCTTTTTTACCAGCTGAATATCTGTGGAGTTTTAGAAAATGTTTTGTGTAATGTCAAAAGGCTTTTGGTATAAAACTATTTTTCACTGATCGCCCACTGCGAAATTACCTAGTAAAGAATCTCAATTCCATCGCTCTCTCTGTAACATTCTGAACGTTTTGTACGCAAATTCCTGATTTTGTATGAAGTAGTTTGAAATTAAACAACACTTTAATATTTTTAAAAAAATTGCATTTTTATTTAATGAAAACTAACAATCAATTAAATAAATTCGTTTTTTTAAATCTACCCAAAAATGTATAATTAGAAAAATCAAAACGTAACACAAGCTTCTTTATGAAATTCATAAGATACAGTTTGAAGACATCATAGACACATTCTTAACACACTCGGCCATTACCAGAGGTTCCATCATCTAGTGATATACTCACTTTCATCCAAAAATAAAATCCTATGTAACAATTAAAACGCTTAACTCAGTAAACAGTTCATAAAACTATAATTCGTTAATAAGTTTCATGTCATTAATTAAACACTTTTGTTTCAACATCAGTATCTTCATTGTGAAAAATATTTTCTAATTTAACAGTGCACCCACAGTTGCCTCGCAAACTATGGAACAACTCTACTCAATCAATTGAGAGTGGGATTAGTGGACTTCAGCCCGGTGTACCTAGTATACGCCTCCGAAAATCCGCAGACGGAAGTCGCTTTCATCACCGCGTCAGGAGACGAAATGAACGTCATCCTGGTGGTACCCCGCGCCCAATTTCTCCCCGCGTGGTCGCTACCACTGCGCGTGTTCGGTGCGCCCTTGTGGTCCGCGCTGCTGGGCTCACTGTTGCTGTACGCGCTGGCGTGGCGCGCGGTGGCGGGCGAGTCGCTGGCCGCCAGCGCCGCCGCCGCGCTGCGCGCCTTCTCCTCGTGCGGGGGCGCCCCGCAGGACAGGGTGCGCGCCACGCCGCAGCGCCTGCAGCTGGCCGCCGCGCTGCTCGCCTCCGCCCTCGTCATCGTCACTCTCTACCAAGTAAGTCACCATGGGCCCCCTTACGCGAAACGCGTAGGTGTCCACGGCCCATGGCATTGGACGAGGGTTGGGGAATACGTCATGGCAACTTCTTTTGGTGGAGAATACGAGCACGCGTAGAAAATGTGAAATATGTACGTGAAAGGACAAGGTATGAACTTGGTGCATGGATATTTAACGACACACCAAAGTTGTTTTTCATATTTATTGAAGTAATTAAAATGACAGTACTTGTTTTATGTTCCAAAGCATTTTAGTACACACGAATTCGCAACATTATGAAAGCGTTATATACAAGTTCTAATGGACCTATTAGGAAGATGCTCGATTACCGCACGTGCCACATCGGTCCGCAAGCTCATATGGCATCACGTGCTGATCATAGGTTGCTACGCTTCCTCGCAGAAACTCTCCCGCCCATCTCGCGACTTTCCTGTATTATTCACAAGAGCTTTAATTTTGGGCATTTCTCCTACGGAGAACATCCATCTTCGTGTATGGGGCGCTGCCCGAAACGAGCTATACTCATGTACACCTAAGTTTCCGCTGTTCGAGTCCATGACTTCTTGGCTGTCCGGGAGACGTCTGCGACATGACAGGCGAAACGTCGGCCTTTCAGCCACGACGCGGCGTCTTCCGGACAGCCAAGAAGTCACGAGCTATACTCATCTCGCACGGCGGTGGACAAGTGATTTCACATTCCTCTCTGTGCTCAGAGAGGCATTCACGGAGCCATACGTTGTTGTGAATACACATTAGAATAGAATTTATTTCACGTAATAAATAAAATTGTCTGATTCGATAATGTTTTTTAGAAAAAAAATAGTTGTAATAACTTCTCGGTCCGATTCCCGACAGCGGCGGCTGGATTTTCCACACTAACTACAAAGCTAGGTCGAGTTCAGCCGCTGTCTGGAGGAGAATTCTGGCGACCGGCTGCTGTGATAGTGTGACGTGTACGTTTTCCGTGGTTCCACCGATCAACTCCAGGCGAATGCCGGAGCAGTTCCCTAACAAACGGGCCACGCACCACACATGCGATGTTTCCTTTCATTTCTCGCCCTATCCTCAGCGCTCAGTTACACACGTACAAGCACTACACTATCACACATGTCAGGAGATCACTCGGGAACTCAGAACTGAGGAGGTGTCCCGCTAATGAGTGATACTTGGTTGGGGAAAACTTTGCAAGGCAACATGTAGGTCGGTGCCGGTTGTCGCCATCCCGTGGCGAAAGATCGCAGCCAGCTCCCTAATAAAAACGTGCACTACACTTAAAGGACAATGACATTACGCTTTTACGCGCTCGGAAACACTAAGCAATCAATACATATATTTTTATAACGTCCTTATTTTATTGTTGGTAGTACATTTTTGGTTATAAGATAACCATTATTTAACATCATTTCTTTATTAACAATAAAATAAGGACGTTATAAAAATATATGTAATGTTAAATATAATGGTAGTAAATGAACTTTTAATTGAACTAACCAATCAAACTGAAAGTGTGCTCGTGTGTTGCAGGGCCGGCTGTTCACCCTGATCAACGACCCCGAGCACTACCCCGAAATCAACACCTTGGACCAACTGGCGGACGCAGGCTTGCCAATAGTCGCGACGTGGAAAACGCAATACGACATGCGTCAACTGAAGACACCGGACCCGAAAATGTTCACGCGGCTGGAGTTCGCCACTCGCCGCCGCATCAGCCGCCTGCGCATGCGCAACGTCTCCAACGACGACATGCAGGCGATGCTCAGGCGACGCGAGCGCTTCGCGTGGCTGATTTTGGAAAAGGACTGGGAAATCCTGAAGCGCTCTGCTCGCAGCTCCCTGCGCATGCGCCCGGTGCCGGAACTGGCCTCGAGAACATTCGAGTTCATGTTCAGCCGCAAGTACGCAAAAATAAACAAATAAAATTAAATAAGTGATATTGTATTAATAAGTGTATAACAAAATTAAATAAGTGATAATTAATATGTGATTTTGTAGCACCATTCTTTCATTAAAACAAAATGGAGACCATATACTTGACGTTCTGGACTCCGCACTTGGTGTTTGGGAGACTTTTTAGACAGTTGCAGAGACTTTTAATGTATTTACGTACACCCTAAGCATTCCATACAACTCTGAATTAAATACGTTTTTAGTTTCTAATGAAAACGATGCGTCAGTATCAAAAACCTTATTCGAAAGAAAAGCTGACAAAATTATCTATTATATTGTTTATATTCTTAATGCTCTTATATCTCTCAAATTTTTAATCTTGACATTTGTAATATTTAAATTTCAGAATACGTGAAGAAAAAGTTTCTTGAAGAATCAAATCTTTTCTGTGAAAATTAGCACCAAATTCCGCATTTTCAGAAACTTTAAAACACCATTTTCTCGAAAAAGGCTCACTTTCTTTCTTCAATTTTTTTTCAAAAAGTGGTAAATGCACTGAATAACGTCAATGCTTTTTTTATTTATTATTTTATTTCAACTAGTTATGCTACAACAGCACATACTTTCTTGCATTATTTTGAAATTTTTGAAAATACAATGTTTAATGAAAAATACCTGCTTCATTCTGTTAAGCGCCCCTTATTTTATCCATGAACAAACATTTTTTAATAGAGCGTTTTGGGATAATGTTTGTTTATAAATTGTATTAATTTCGCAAAAACTTTTCGTTTTTTTTAAAGAATTGTACGTGACCTTTTTAAAAAGCTGATTCTTTAGAATAGATTTTAAGACAAAAATCTTTACTTCACATCTTTAGTTTCGACATGTTAACTTTTGGCAATTTTTCGAAACACAGAGAGTTCAGAAGAAATGAAACTAAAACTAATTTGTTACCGTCCCTTGGTATGCACGAACAGAAAATTTAAATAAAATATTGAAGCAGTTTTTAAGAGAAAATGGTTCTTAAAAAATTAAAATTGCCTATATTTCATGCAAAATCACGGAAAAACTACTCATAATTTTGAGAAATTATGCGTAACCTTATTTCAAGATATGTCTGTAAAGAATAGATAACACTCAGGAAAAGAACTCTATCTTCAACATTGTAGTTGTAGGAAGACACCAAAAAAGTTTGATCTTCGCAATTTTCAAAAATCAGGGATTTCAACAATAATCGAAAATCCGCTATTCTTTTAACCACCCTAAACCCTAACCAAGACCAAATTTCAATCCAGAAATTTAATTTCTTCCTTTGTGAAAATTTTGAAAATGTAAACGAAGCTTAATGTAAAGTAGTATCCCAAAATCAAAATATTCCATGCACTTTCCAATTGGAGGCAGAGCACATTGTTTCATTGTGTCTCTAATTAAGAAATAATATTTTCCAGAAATTGGCCTTGGGTGGAAACGGTTCAACAGAAACTTCTGGAGTTCGAAGCCGTCGGCCTGCCCAGCAAGTGGAAAGAAGGCTTCCTGAACTCGCATTCCTTGCAACTTCGACTCACCGACAGCAACTGGGTGAAAAATGTTAAGTCGATGATTCCAGACGACACGGAACCCATCCCGTTCGACTTGCCCGACATGGAGTCGCATTTCCAATTGCTCTGCACCGGGTTGTTGATGGCAACGCTCGTCTTCGTGGCCGAGGTGTGGAGGGGACGTCCGTTGCATCTTGGAGGCAAATACTTAGTTCCTCCTCCAGTCGTTAACAAGAGTGATCGCTATTGAATGAGAAAACGTCAACCCTAGCATAACAAGGGAGAACGTCCAGAGGTCGACGTATGTTTATTTGTATAGATTTCACTATTTTAAGAAAGTGAAAATTATTATCATAGTTTAATATTGCCTTTTACTTTGTCGGCTTGCTACGTACACTTATATACTCGAAGTAAAGAGAAAATATAGTAATACTCCATCAGAAAATTGATACTTTTCGAGAAAAAATCTCGTATTGTCCTTGTGTCAAAAAAGTGTGTAAATCGTGTTTCTATGTGTAGTAACTTACTTCTAAAACGTGATGTCTGAACCCACATTTTATGAGTCCTTAACACCGAAAAATTGATTCATGATACGTATGTCTGTCTGTCCGTGTGCCTGTTGGTCTGCCTGTAGTCATCATTAGTGCTTAAACCGAACAGACAATTTTCTCAAAATTTATATTTCCAAAACAATTTAGATGAAATCGAGGCCCTGTTATATTTTGACTTTCCACGAAAACATAACTTTTCCAAATTGTTTCAAAAATGACTCCAATTTTTTTGTTAAATTTTGTCCTCGGATAGCTCAAATGGCGCTCAAGAGAATGGTGCACAACTCATTTACTTTAATACATCCTCTGAATTTTCGAAATTTGCAAAAGTTCAAAATTTTGTCGGAGTCTCTTTATTATTGGAATACTGGGGGAGTTACTTTTACTTTCCCGTATACGTCCGTGTATACAGAGTATTATACGTAGTACAGAGAAAGTTATGTAGTGCTGCGGAAAGTAGATTTCGATATTTCAACGGAAATATACGATTTGGGGTCCCCGGATAGTGAAAAAGTTGTTTGTGTGAAAATGTCCTTCCGTGCGACTGTGAACATCACTAGAACCTAAACTATTCAATTTTTTTCCAAAATGAATGTTCCTTGGTCAATATGGAAAAATTGATAAAATTTCAAAAAAATTTATTTTGGGAGGCATTAGATTGTAAGGGGCAAGAGGTTGGGGCAAGACCGAAGAGCTATCCCAGACCAAAGAAATTAGAAAGCTAGCTAGTACGAGAAAATATGTGCCAGTATGTAGCACCGCAATAGTTTCTTAATGAAATCTCATCTTCACAGACATTTTTAAACGAAGTCTTGAAATCCTTTTCGAAAACATTAATTTTCACATAATTTTTTGTGAAATTTTAAATAGTTATTTTCTGAATTGCTTCATTTTCCTTTAAATGTTTTACTCGTTTGTAAAATGGATCAGGAAAACAATTGATTCTGGTCTCAGTTTCAGCCAACTCTATACCATCAAAAATTGCAAAATCTTCACATTGGAAAAGTACGATATTGAGGCTATAGATTTTTTCGTTTAAAACATACGTTCTAAAAACATTAGATTATTAAAAGAGGTCGTCTACAATGTTTTGATGCTAATGGTGCTCCAACTGCACATCTATTCTATTTTTAAAAATTCTCAAAAACGCCTCCCAATGTTTTCCTCAGATCTCTCCAAATTTTGGAATAATGCAAATGTTATAAATAATGCGAAAATATGTGTTATTGTAAATCTACTAGTTGATCAAAATATGATGCAATTTTTCTCAAATATTTGTTAGAATTCCAGTTAGTCTGTGGCTATGGATTAAAGAAAATAGGCAACTATTCACTCGAAAATTGATAATTCAGAATAAAGTTTGGTAATATTTGTAGTGTTTGTGTCTTATCAGCGTATTAAACTACATTCTATTATGTTATGAAGAAACTTCGGTTTTATTTGGTATAAAATGTAATCGTTTTTCTCATTAATATTAAATAAAAGTATTGTTGCGAAAAGTTTTTGTTTTCTTCAATTTTAAAATTTAAACATTCAATATTTTTGTGTTATAAGTAAGCGTGAATTTTAATTAATGAATTTATCTCGTAATTTAGCAAAATTGTTTAATACTTCAGTAGACCTACAAGTTGAGCTGTGGTGCCTCGAGCTCCCCCTCTTCGTAATGCACGTGACAATTTTTACCTTGGAAATGCTGGAATTAAAGTTAAATTTTGACTTTGTTCTTTGACTTTGTTAAATTTTGACGCCGAAGAGACGATTCATAATTTTTTTTTCTTTTCCCATTGTATATTGCTAACATTTAATGGCTGCAACCAGTTGCATAATGATACTCATTTCGATACAGTTTTCATTATGATACAGCTTCTTGACCAATTACCAGTTTACAAACCAAGTATTGACACGTAATTAATCATTGAGAAACTTTATAGTAAATGTTTTGTTCAATTGTATCCATTAAAATTGTATTTAATAATATATTCTGCTTCTTAATTTTAATTTATTTTAGTAGTTTTTAACTTGAAATATTATTTAAAATAAATTGAATTGTTATTGCACTTTGCTCCTATTTGACTAGCGCAGTGGTAGTTACTGAAAGTAACATTTGACCACGTATTCACCCATGATTTGACTAAGGTTAAGATCTGAACGCATCATTTTAGGTTATTTGTTGCTGCCGTGTGGTTGTCCTTAAAAAATGTCTAATTTAATATGTCTGGTGAATCAACGGTGGTCTTGAGACCTCCAGAAATAAGTGTAAAAGCAAAGATGGTGACGTCGAAATTATTGCAACAACTTCTGTAGTCCCTGTCTGTCTGTCTGGTGAAACAAAGCCACCTTCGGTGAGTAGGGAGCTGTCCGCTAGGTGGCCATGACAGAATCCTGCATGTAACAGCCACGAAACTATTCGACGTAAAATAAAAGTTACCATACGTCGTAGAAAAAGTACTGTATGAAACTCGATGTAATGGGAATTAATACACTCGTGTGAAGTTTACGATACTCGCTCGTTCCTCGCTCGTATCGTAATATCACACTCGTGTATTAATACCCATCATTACATCATCGTTTCATAATGTACTATTACGTTACGAAACAAACACTCTTTCGTCGTCATAGTTTAGAAAGCATTCGTTTGTTTGCTGATATATTTTCAATCGAGTAATGACATCAATTTCACACCCCATGAATTCCAAATTGGAATTCAAAGCCTGTCTACCAATCACATTCCCTAAATTCTACGAATCCATAGGCAGAGTTGCATTCTCTTTCTAAACCGTAATAAACAAGTAAAGAATGTTTAGCATTGTTGTATGAACACATTGATCGCATTCCTCATTGCATTGATAGTTTTTTTACACAAGGAAAACTGAAACCAGGCGAAATGAAATTTTAATACGTACGATACACAACATTTTTGAAACAACAAAGCCAATATTGCTGTATTTTTATGAGAAAATCGCGAAAGCACTAGCAGCAATCGCAATCGCATTTTATGAAGTGGGAAAATTCGATTAGGGAAAATGTACTCAATGAGAACGTTGTATTTGCTGTAAAGTAAATAATATCTTCTCGCCCATCGCTTGTATCGTTGACAACAGACAATCACAGCCGTCACCATAATAAAACACTATCTCAATGAGTTAATTGCATAAACATTAAACAAAAACAAAAAACCTACTTAAATAGAAATAGTTTAAAAATTTGGAATGCTTGCAGCAACGCTTCATATTTTTCTGCAAATATTCAGAAAGTGTTTCTTATCTCTTTTCTTTCAGATGAATAATGTCCTAGTCTCTCGGACCAATATCAATAACCAGCAAACAAGGTAATGGTTTTTCGATTCATGAAATGTATTTATTATGTGAAATAAAAATATTCACAGAGTTAATAGTGTAAGATAATATTGGAATATCACGCATGGCTTAAAATACCACTATTTTGTTAGTGAGAAATCATGACACTGGCTCTAAAGCCGGCGCCACTCATTTGGCGCAAACTGAGCAACTGCTCGCCATTCTCCTAATAGTGGGAAGAGTTGCTTGCTCTTTGCCGAGTGTCAAATTCCTGTACTCTCCCTATACGTAGTACGTGCTCCTTTGGTCACATCCAAGGAAGGGAAGGGAATATTCGTGGAGCACATTTCTCCTATTAGCTCGTCACACACAGTTTTTTAACTGTTTTTGACGTAAATAAAGAAATAAACACCTCTTTTACTCGAGATTTAGGCAAACCGCTGTCACTCGGCACTGGCCCAATGCCGAATGTAAGGTGCCGTGTTTGTTTGTACTTCGGTTATCTAAAATAAAATTTACGAAATTGGAATCAGTTTCTTAACAAACGTTATTAATAAGCAATTTACTACATTATATTGGCTATCAAATCTCATATTGCAATAATACAATGACTTACAATAATTATTGCGTAAATAACTATTTGCCATTCGTAAAATAAAAACTAACAACACCACACTTGACTATTAATTGATTACGAATTCTACAACGAGAGTGAAACAAGACAAAAGCATTAAGTTTGGATCAGACAAATTCATACGTATACAAAGTTATTTGTAAAATTCATATGAGTTCAATAGTATATGTATTAAGTTAAAAAATTGTAGACTATTTAAATCCGAGGTTTCTTGATTTCTCATTTCAATGCATGCGGAGGCTTTTTTCCCTTTTGCTTTAATGGCAGAATTATCAAAATAAATCTCGAGCTCGTTTGTCGATGGAAGTACATTCAATTTCACGAGCATTTGTCGTATCATATTAAATGTTTTCAACATCGGTCGTTGGGACCTTTTATTCCCACTTCAATTACTTTAAAATGAGGGAAAATAAGAATTCCAAAGCTCCAGAAAACTTACACGTATAATATTGTGTGCACTACATTCCAAGTATTACATTGAGGGTTATTTTATGGTAATAACTGAACCACAATAAATTATATTATTGTTCTTTATTTGCACACTTAATGGATGTAAAAAACATACTACTGTCTTGACCACTGACAAAATAAAAGGGATCTAGTGAGCTTTTTCTGCCCTACCGCTTCGTACTCACCTCCATTACTTTCACCGGTCGGCAGGAAGACTTCTTTACTTTCCTATTACTAATACGAAACATAGAGAAATTTATGTAATACTGCAGCAAGAAAGCGGAGCTTTTTCGGCAAAAAAAATGTGTAGTAGATCCCTGATACCGAAAAAATAGATCATTCTTAGCCCTAACTCGGTTGTAAGAGCACGAAGCAATTAGAACTTGTAGAATGCACGTGAATAAAAAATGTTAAATGATACCATATTTTACGTGACAAGGCAAAGGCCTTCAAGACTGCTCTTCCGCCTGAACACGCATATTTCGCTACGTTACTTTCGCCATTTAGCAGCAAAAAAAAAAAGATATCACTTGGGCGACAAAATAGGCGATTAAAATTTAGCAGAGAGATTACGTTTAGAGTTCAAGATCTTTTACATACAGTAAATCTCCAACATGGGACAGTGTACACCAAGTGATCACAAGTATCCGAACACGGAGGCGTTGGTGTTATGGTGTGGCCGTGTTTTTCATTGCTTGCACCTCTTGTTGTTTGCATGGCACTATTACGGCACAGGCCTACCTCGATGTTTTAATGGCCTGTGTTGATGGATCTTTCCTTTTATTCGAACAAAATATTACATTAATGAAACTGAAATTGCATGCATTTCTAGTTTGTGGCTCACGCAAAACAGTAATAAGTAACTTTTATGAAAATGTAAATAATATACACCTTGTTGGCCTCTTAATACTTTGAGGCGTCTTTTCCATCAATATTGTTGGTTTTAATCCTTTCCTCTTTGAATGTTGAAGATATCAGTTATAGTGTCGCCTGTTTTAAATAAGTATATCAAGTAATAATTTGAAAAGTAGAACAAAGAATCACAAAGTCCAAGTATTGTCAATATTATTTTTTCATTTAACACCGAATAAAATTCTTCTACTGAATCATATACTACAGACGATATCTTGAAATACATTGGTAAAGAAATGCAAAATAAATGGAACCATGAATGGACAGATTACAAAACTATAACAACATTTAACTCACTAACAACCAATACGAAAATGCGCCACAGGGAACAGGTAGTCCTCCCAGAATAAGATCTGGACACTCCACGTTGAGCCATCTTCACTTGATACAAAATCATCTCCCTCCGCATGTGAACTGTGCAAAGTGCAACTAAATTGAGATCACATTTTCAAGGTTGTCCAAGATTCAATCATCAAAGACAGTTATTTAGATTTAATCATGAAGCGTTACTTTATTCTACTGAAGATCCAAATAACGTAATTAACTTCTGTAAAGCCATAAATATTTTTTGGGCATTTGACACCACTATCTCTAGTAAAAATTACTTCCACTTTGTATCGTGTTGATTTAATTCTGTACCCAATTATATATGTAGTATTATGATGTATCTGCAACTGTTAATAGTCGCTAACAACTACGACGTTGATGCGTCTTTAAATTTTTTTTTAAATTCTTCTAGTTGTTCACGTACTGAATAACTAATTAAAATACTCACTTGTCTCTAAACGTTTTAATATCTTCAGTTTTAAAAATGTCAGGTGTAAAAAAATCGTAGTCTAAGTACATTTACACTATTCAAACATTCCTTTGATTCCATTTGTTTAGTAAACTTAAAATACACGTTTGTGAGCGACATTTCAAAAGAATATGTTATACCAGTTCTCACAACAACTGTCCAACAAGAAACGAGTTTTATAAATGACATCATACACATTTGCTCTCCATAAAGTAATTTTAACTTCTTAATGTACTTCAATATTATGTCAAGTCAACTGACACGTTATATTTCCTGATCAAAATCGCGTTTACACAAGTTTTCTTAAGTCATACATTATATTTCCTTACTCAGAATTCGACAGTCTCTTAGGGAACTAAAAAAACTGTTATTAAATGAGACTATAAAATCTGTTTATGTTATACTTCGTAAACAGTGTATAACAGTAGTTTTAATTGTTTTTTCACACATAAAAAAGCTGTAGTAATAAATGCGAGAAAACACTTCGCTGTATACTGCGATTTTTCCAACTCTACCTCTGAAGGCCCGTCTTCACAATGAAATATGTCGCGGTATTTCGCGTCTTTCTCAGTCGCGCCGCTAGGTATCGCATGATCGCAAAAAGCATCAAGCGATCATGCCACTCCTAGCGGCAGGACCGAGAAATATTCGACATTTGAACTCATTTGACTCACACCACGTTTGAACTCATTCAATGAGAACTAAATTGTCTTCAACGCCGTTGCAGAGTCCAAATGTACTTCATCTAATTCGGTTTTGATTTGCACTGCAGTCCAAATCTTCAAATAAAAATGTTTAATAACACCACGATACTAATTTTGTCCATCTCCTACCCTGCACGTCAGACTCACATATTCAGCTGGTTGACAACAAATAACAACGCGTCACATTAATTTGAAAATTCAAACGACATTCAAACCTAACAAGAATCATGCTTTCTAACAATTCCAATGTTTAACAACAACTCGCACTCTTTCATAGAAATTTACCGGACTAATTAAACGATATGTGTACTTCCAAGCGTCTCAGTATCTTTGCCTTGGCACACCATTTCGTTGAGTGCTGGGTTTGGAATTGGAGAGTGGTTTTTGCACTAGTAAAATGTTTTGCAACCCCAATTTAGCAATAATAAGGAAGGATACATTACTCAGAAGTAGAGGGTACGAGATTTTAATATTGGCAGTTTTTTCCCATTCTGTAAATCCACACACAAAAATTTGATGTTACGTACTATTAAGCCCAGAGAGTGTCCCCTTGAATTTGAAAACGATAATTTAATTTGGGGGGAGTAGTTTACATGAAGACCCTGGGACATTTTCAAAATTTTCAAAAAAATGGCGCCAACAATTTTGATGAAATTTTGTTGTTGGCTTGTCTGAAGAACGTTTAAGAGAATTGTCTCATGTTGGATGAGAACTCTGATTTTTCGAAAATTGAAAAATTTCAAAATTTTTCGGCGTCTTCCTACAACTACAATTACAAAAATACAATTTTTTCTTAATTAAATGTATTTATCAAAAATGGTCTTGAAATAAGGTCACGTTTGATGTTCCAAAAACGTGAGTATTTTTTGCGAACTTTTGTGTCAAACATAGGCATTTAAAACATTTTTTTAAAATACCGCATCACATTTTTTTATTAAATTGGAACGTTAGATACCATAAATGACGCTTAAGAGAAATGTCACACACGTCTCATGTTCGTTAAAATGCCTGATTTTGCAAAAATTTTTAAAAATTGAAACATTTCGGCCTCTTCTTAATGGAATGTGTTCATCTAAAACAGATCTTCAAATAAGGTAAGTTTTTTTTTTAACTTATCCTCGTATGCATCAAAGGATGGTAAAAGATTGACGCTAGACCCTTTTCCGGCTAACTTCAAAATGCAATTTCTTTCAAAATTACAAAGTTGAAGATAGAGATTTTTTCCTTAAACAAAATCTGTTCTAAATCATTAGTTCTTTAAAAAATGTATGTACAATTTTTTTAAAAAATAAATCGTTTTTACATAATTTCTACTTGAAATTATTATAATTTATAAAAGATAGTTTTTCTCAATAATGCTTCAAATTTTTCTTTACTTATTTCAACGGATAAAAAAATGATGCAAGTCTCATGTGTTTGAACTCGAAAATGGTAAATTTAGGAATAATACGAAAAAGTATGTGCTGCTGAAGCACAGTTTATTGTATGCACTACATACGGAGTAATATTCATCTTATTTTAACATGGTATTTACGAACATTGGAAATGTTCTCCACTTGCGACACAAATATACACGTTTTTCGTGACCGTATATATGGCCCTGGCGGGTTAATCCTTTAATTCAAACAACACACTTTCAATTTCCGTTGAAAATCATTTTGAAACCCTGATCGATATGCTCCCAATGCTCTTTCTGCAGCAATCTACATTCTAGTCGTCAAAAATGTGAACACAATTATTTTAAAAATTAGTAGCTCAGTTAAGTTTCACAAATGAAAACGGGGAAATAGGTGTTGCATATTGAAAGTCCGATATCATATCACAGAAGATTTCTGCGAAATTGTTTCTATTCTATCGTCTAGAATCAGAAATGCAAATAGTTATAAACGTATCAAAAAATTCTCAAAATTGATTTTAGTGAGAATTCTCCTCTAATATGAGATCCATGAGCTGATATGTCAGGCGTCACTAATTTCTGTTATGCGTATAGAGCAGTCATTAATAAAACCATTTGAATAACATTTTGATGTATATTCGTAACATTGACCATCATATTAATATCATCATAATGTAAACGAGGTCAGAAAACATTGAAACTACGATTATATTTGATAGTCATCCTGAGAATGGCTGGCTAGGTTCACTTCACCCTGATGGCACCACCTTACTTCACGTTTCTCTTCTTCCCTTGTACGTCGGGAAGATAAACATTACTTTCTATTACAACAAATGATACATTATTTGCATACGAAATGCACCAGTTATCTAAATTCAAATGTATATAATTTAAATTGTATTGAGTAATCACATGCCTGACAAGGCGATTTGTGTAGTGCAGGCATGTCAATTTTGCGGGCAAGATAACAAGTGAACTACAGCTCATGGGTACTGCGTCCAGAGAAATTGGCGCGAGATTTATAAGTAAGGGTTGTACAAATTCCTCCGGAGAGCCGGTACGTCATTGGATACCTGGCTCATGACAGTCTTTGGGAGAAGTAACTTGACATTTATTGCCACAAATTTAGCTATATTCATTTCAAGTTTCTCTTTAAGGCAAAGAAATGATTCCTTACAATGAAATAATACATTAGTCCGATTTCAAATTCTCAATTGACAGTAAAATTTTAAAAATTAATCAAAGGAATCTTCATCTTGTAATCCTGTTTATTGAGGGTGATATAAGTTCATGTACTTTCTACGTTCAGGGTAGAAGGTTTAACAGATAAACATTGTCCGTCATGTCACGGTGCGCACGAAAACTGGCGCGCGAAAACTGGTGCGCACGAAAACACGAAAAAATCGACCAATAAATCAAAAGTGAGCCACGTCGGCGAAGGTTTCCTGACCATTCTGCTTAGAGCGCCGACAATTAATTTCCTACATGGATCACATATCCTCTCCGAATTGATCCTCCATCTTCTCTGAGGTCCAAAACACTTCCACATCTCAATTATATTCACAGCAGGTCACAATTATCAGGAACGGAAGTCAGAGATACCGGAAATATGTTCAGCTTAGCCTACGTTAACGCTACGTGTCGTTTCACCTTGCCACTCATTTGAAATGCAGTTTCAGTCCGTTTTATTCACTTTAATTTTGAATAATAATTCTTCATAAAATATAATAATAAAACATACAAGAAAAAAAAAGCTGAAATTGGAAAAGATGAGTCCATGTATGTTACAATGGAGGTTGCTGATTCCTTCCTCATCTTCATGTTATTAAATTACCCATCAAGCAGAAACATCGAATAATCATTACATAATTTACATCGGATTACCTAAAATTACCTTCTTCGCGTTATTTCAACGAATTTCAGGTTGTCGAATAGTCCTGCACGTAATACGCATTTAAGTCGAAAGGTAGATACACATTTGTTCTAAGCTTCTGTAGTCTTACTTCCCAAAATAGTATGATTTCTTTTTGTAGAACGACGAACGACCCAAGTCAATAGAAATCGATTCTTACAAGACTTCCCTGTCAGATCGATGGTTTGATCTCGAAGTTATCAATTCGACATTTACACCATTCGACTCGGAGTAATTTGACAGGTCATCCGTAAAATATTAAGATATAAATTTCTTTGAGCTTTAAGAGCCAAAAATATTCTCTATCACTGACAGTAATTTTCACATTTATGCTATTCACATTTTCACATTTACGCTTTTCACATTTATGCTATTAGAAAGATGCTCTCTCTAATGTATTTCTTGGCCATTAACCACCGTTTTATTCCTTTGGACATGTATCATAAGTTTTCATTTGTACAGGACCGCTTAGGTGGCCCGACCACTAGGCGTGATTGATCCAACGCTAATATGTGGGCCATCAGAACGTCGCGATGCTTGTTGGGTCACACAATGGGCAGGCGCTCATTTTGGAGGGCAAGCGCTCGTCGCGATCGGTTCTAGTTTAGTGGAAGGCGAGTGTGCCATCGCGGGCAGCCTAGTCCGAGTTCTTGCACTTGAGCAGCTGTAAACTGGTCCACACGAGTCTGTGCCTCGGTGAACAGCGGCTTTGGCGGTGTAATGGTTAGCGTAGCGGGCTGTTATACTCGAATTCGCAACTTCAAATCCGATAGAATCGTTGGATTATTAAGGGCGAAAAAATCCTTCGTACGCCTTACCCCGAATAGGAAGTAAAGCCGACTGTCCCATGTTGTAAATTCACAGCATGTAAAAGATATTCAAACCTAAGGGAAGCTTCTGAGCTAAATTTTAGCCGCCTAGTTTGTCGTCCTAGTAATATCTTATTTCGCTGCTAGATAGCTAAAGGGGCGAAGCGAAATTTGCATGGTCAGGCGTAAGAGCAGGTCTGATGAGTCTCCACGTAAAATAAAACAAGTGAATTAATCATGTATCTGTCTATGATAATTCTGAAATTAAGGAAATTTAATCGCATAAAAAGTTGCGGACACACGTTATATGAATGGTTATTACGTCTACAATTCTTTTGTAATCTAAATTTCTGGGAAGTAGGATATGATTCACCCCCAAATTATGCCATACCTGAGGCGGGAATGAACATTCGCCATTTAGACCGCTTCAACGAGCTATACGAAGGCTGAGTGAATTTCAACAAATTCTACATGGGTAACATGATGAGCTTAATTTTGTTGTCAAATAATTTAAAATGACGTTTCATTTGAGGTTTGACTCAACTGAGAGATCAAAAATTGTATTACCTTAACGCAAGCTAATTGCAGAGCATTTATTTTTAATGGAGTATATAATTGTTTATTTGAAAGGGAAAACCGCATTTTATCAATGGTCTGTTTATTTTTAACTACAAATCCAATTTGAAACGTCGGTGTTAAAATAACTGGTAGTTTTTTTTACACAGATCATTCCGTCATCATTGAAGATAATTATTCTTCTTTTCGAATCAGAGCATACTGTTTACGTATAGAAGGAAGAGGATACGGTCTAAAATCTAGAGGATAAGGAAGAGTACAAGGTAGAAAAGTCTCTGTAATAGTTTCACAAAACTGGCAAAAGAAATTGGCCGATAATTTTGAAGTTGTTGGTTAACAGATTCTATAAAGGCATTAATTAATCTCAAAAATAAAGCTCTAGTCAGATTTCGCAATGCTCGTACCGATGCGAATTGGGAATATTACAAGAAGTTGTGCAAACTTATGTAATCAATCGATCGAACAAGAAAAACTTAACTACTTCAGCGCAATACTGATCAATAGTGGTTCAAATGATCTATGGTCCAAACTGAGAGCATGTGGTGTTGTTCCCCCCCGACAATCATCTAACAATGATTCGCATCTTTTGACTGACCCAGATTTGATCAATAATTTCTTTGTAAATTCTGTTCCTATTAATAGTACTTTAAGTGATTGCGCATTGCATCCATCTATGAATCCCACTGTTGACCCAATTATAGAATTCAATTTTGAACCAATAAACTCCCACGACCTCTTATATGTTATCCGTAGTTTAAAATTGACTGGTGCAGCTAGCGATGGTATTTCGGGTCAATTGGTCTTGTTCTGTCTTCCTTCCTGTCATAATATTCTTGTACATATTATCAACTACATACTTGCGAGTGGGGAGTTTCCATCGGCTTGGAAATGTGGACTTGTGAGACCTATTCCTAAATCAAACAAGCCTGAGTCATTGAAGGACTTTCGCCTAATCACAATGCTTCCATTTCTCTCTAAAATTGTAGAATATATCTGTAACAAACAACTTCTCAGTCATCTTAACTCCGTTGGAGCTATACCTTATAAACAGTCCGGTTTTCGTAGGGGCTATAGTGCTTCTACTGCACTTACCTTTCTTAACGATCTTGTTCTCACTAATTTTGATAAAGGCAAATGTTCTGCCGTAGTTTCTCTAGACTATTCTAAGGTTTTTGATACAATGAATCATGCTATCTTTTTGCGTAAATTGAAAGTGTATGGTTGTTCCGACTCCACTGTAAAATTCTTTACTAGTTACTTGATTGATAGAGTACAGCGTGTTGACTTATGGTCGCGGGGTACCCAAAGAATCTCTACACCAATTCGTATCAAGTCAGGAGTTCCGCAAGGCTCAATTCTGGTACCGACTTGCTTCAATTTATATGTGGCGGATATGCATAAGTTAGACTTGTCTTCTACTATCCTCACATATGCTGATGATACCCAGTTATTCTTACCATTCTCTCCAGTGAACTTAAACCTTGCGCTAAGTATCCTTGAGGTGGAAATCAAGAAAATATCAAAATGGTCAAATATAAACGGTCTTGTTTTGAATCCGTCTAAAACTTCTTTCATAATTGTGGACCCTACTGAACGTCTTGGTGACACCAGAGGTATATCAATTGATATCGATGGTACACGTGTACTAACTGTCGAGGCCGCACGTAATTTGGGTTTAATTCTTGACTCATCCTAGAAGTTTGATCGACATATATCTAAAGTATGTTCTATTGCATATTCCCGTTTGAGAACTCTGTTCTCGCTTAGAAAATCTTTACCAACTAAGATAAAGTTGTATTTGACAGATTCTTTGATTCTATCTCTCTTTAACTTTGCGGATACTGCCTATGACCCGGGATTGAAAACCCTTCAGATGACCCGCATTCAAGGTGTTCAAAATATGTGTCTGAGATTCTGTTATGACCTCAGAAAGTACGACCACTTGTCTCTGGCGATGCAGAATTCAGGCTGGCTGAGAGAATGAGGCAGAGAATCTGGCTACATACATTTAAACTTGTTATCAAGGTTCTTAAAACTGGCAACCCATCTTATCTTCGTGATCAAGTAACTTTCTTGGAAGACTGGTACGCCAGGAGGTCACCCTGCACCAGATTATCGTCTAAGTTATCATTTCCGCTCTATTCTAAATCATTATTCACTTCTTCCTTTTCTTATTTGGCTCCGCAGTTGTTTAACCAGTTACCGGATGGATGTTTGGGAATGGCAGACAAGCAATTATTTTCGATCCTTCATGATTTTGTTACCACTAATTACCTTAATTCCCCCTTAATTCAACCCTTAATTCAACACTTTATTTTAACAAAAAGCATTATTTAAACCAGGGCTTTCCAACTTGCGGCCCGCCGGATCTTTTTGTGCGGCCCGCGACTGCTTTAAAAAATTTTATTATATCAACTAAATATACAATACAATTGCACAATTCATGTTATTTCTATTTAATGATATTTTCTAGTTGTGTGTACATTAATCATTAAGTATGTTGAATAAAAGTCGTATCTAATATATCTGTTTCAGTATAATCTCAGTTCTTAGGGTAAAAACCATCTTAAATGACGTTGCGGCACGCGGCTTACCCGTAACTAGAATTTGCTGTGTGTCCCGTAAGTCCTTTTGAGTTGGACAGGCCTGATTTAAACCAAAAAGTGGTTAATACAAGGCAGTTAAATTGGTATTTATTAAAAAATATTTTTTGACCTTGCCTATCACTCCACCCAGGGCCTCATCTAATTGACGTTTAATCCCCCAGGCCCGTGCACCAACATGGACGGCAGCCTCCGCCATCGCTGCGCCTCCCCGGCAGAGGGCTCTGCATTCGGTTGCTATCCCGCCCGCGCGTCCTGCTCCCCCGCGCCTGGGGCTGGCGTGGGCGCTGTCGGGCGGGGCGGGGCGGTGGGCGTGGTGGAGCTGGGCGACGGCGCCCGCTGGCTTCGCCCGCTGCTGTTCCACGTGCCCCCGCAGGCGTCCCTGCGGCACGCCGGCACCGCCCCGCCCTGGCTGGAGGGCCTCGCGGGCTACGTGCTGGCGGCCACCGGCGTCCGCAGGCTGGCGCGGGTCCTCCACTTCGACACCAGGGGCGCCGTGCGCGACGACGGGCATCGCGTGAGTGGAGCGTACAGACTACGTGTTCAGGCTCCGACAATACTAGGACAACGCGGCAGACGTTGTTCTGCCCTTTATCTCCCTCTTTCCTCTCCCATCTCCCTTACTCACTCTCCCTCACCCTGCCCCTGTCTGTCTGTCTCTGCCGCTCTCTGTCCCTCTCGTTCACATTTACATGGAGATTCTGCACGTCTCTGAGCAGGTGAGGTAGTATCGGGAAGCGCCGGACCAGCAAAAATGTAATAGAATGTTCAAAAAGAGTGTATCTGGTAGATTACGATGTGAGAAACGTTTCTTTCAGGCTTTTGGCCCCAAAACATTAGTTTTTAAGGCCCTAGAACGCATCGTTAAGAGTTGTTTAACGATATAGATTCAAAATGTTGCCGAGTGCGTTGCCGATTGCATTTGACGTGAATATTTAATTTTGTTCTGGAGCGCCATGTAGTGGAGTTACAACAGAATTAACAGCACATAAACATTCTGGGTGAAAAAACAATTAGAATCGCCAATTTTCATGAATATCGGTCATACGGTGTCGTAGTTTACCTCGTATATATACCAACATCCATTTTTATGTATATTGATTAATCATATCGAAGGATATTAGATTAATATTATTTATACGGCTGCCACTAGTTTATTAATTTTTATTAGTGACAGTCCCTTGTTTGATTAGTACTTTTGTTTCGTATATGCACAGAAATTAAACATCACTGCAAATTTTGTTTATAACAATTATTAAAGCTGATTCTAAAACATTGGTAAAATTTATACATAAATAATTACTGGTAAAATAATTTCATTTTAATTTTATCCATCCATATTTAAATTAAGGTTTAAAAAATACTAATAAAACAAGGGACTGTAACCAATATAATTTAATAATGATAATGTTGTTGAAATAATGGAACCAGAGGCCGGAGGATGGGGCGGTTTCTCTAAACTGCACCCAGGGGCGCCGTTTGTGACGAGGGGAACCAACTTAATGGAGCAGCTCTCCATACTGAGAAAGGGATGTCTTCGGGATAGAGTCATTTTATTACTAGTAAGGGACTGTAATTGCTTGTTTTTGAAAATTTCACTGCCCGTTGATGGGCTCCTGCGACCGCGCACATCTCACTCCAGCGCATCTCACCGCATGAGGGAGCTCTGGGAAACAACTGCTTCCTCTGCAACCTTTCTGACCATGAGATCCTAGGGTTCGAGTCTGGATGGTGGCGGATTTTCCACACTAGTTTGCTAGGTCGAATTCAGCCACTGTCTAGAAGAGAATTCTAGAGTGGCTGCTCTGATCGGTAGTTTTCCGTGGTTTCTCCTGTAAAGACCAGGCTTTCTCTGGACCAGTACCTTCAGAAAAAAGCCAAGGATCTTGCGATATTTCCTTTCTCAGTCTTGTCCCTTCCTCTCCCTCTCTACACACGTATACTTGCATTCGTATGCTACTAGTGGACCCAGAAATACTTCGCTATTGCAGTGTATTACACATCATACACATAGTCACGTGATTGTTAATCACGTTTTATGATACTCTGTATAAATACTCTAATATATGAAAGACTTTTTCGCATAGATTTGTTGTATGCCCTGGTTTGGATTGGAAATTGGAGGGTTCTCCTTCAAATTTGGGCATGCGTTCGCCATGACACCATCTTGGAGTCTGATTTACTTATCTCAGACTCTAGTAATAACTTTGGCCGATATTGCAAAATCGCCAGGGCAGAATATTGATGTGCAGTGAAGACGCTATTAACATTTGACGGTGTGCCGGGTTGCGAAGAGTTCTGGGACACTTCAGTCGTCATAAACGAATAAATCATCAACATTGTTCCCATATCTTTGATTCAATTCAAATCACTCTTTAAACACTCCTGTTACTAATAAGAACCAAATGTGAAAATTTCAACGACATCGGTCGAGTAGTTTTTGCGTCTGTATGCGACACACATACGCACATTCCCTTTTAGATAGTTGGATAGATAGATATGGAGAGGTAGATACACCACCACACATGTCTGGAGACCAATATGGGGTTTAGAGCTTGTTCCGGCTGCTGAAGTGCGGCCGCGGCGGGGACATCAGCAGAAGAAAACCAGCAACATGTCTTCTACTGAGGGCCCACCATTGTAAAAAATTGCTTTCCAATGTATTGTGATATACCAGAACGGGACATGGTTTATTCATAATATTAGTTGTATACGGGGCGACTAAATGGACTTGTAAAATGGCGATATCCGGCCCTAGTAACGCCAGCGCAGAGGGTTGCTATGGTGCAGGGCAGGTAAATAAACTAGCTGCAAGCCTCGTAGGTGCCGGAACGCTGGCTAGATCGATATAATAAAGAATATGTGATTGGTCGAAAAACGTATGACGGACGAAGGCGCGGCTACATGGGGTTGTAAGAAATGAGCGGGTTGGCGGGGGGCAATTAGACTTTCTGGTGTTTACCGCCGTGTTTTGGAAAAATAGAACGTGAGACGCTACCGACCCATCAAGGGTTGCAAAATACAGAAAAACATTCATTCGGACTTGGAGCTTCGTTGAGTGCAGATCGTTACAGTCTGACTCAGAGTGGTGGAGTGTAGGTCGTGAACTCGGCTCTTGAGTTTCGTGGAGTGCAAATAGTGTGCGGACCTTGTAGTTGAAAGTGAGACTTATACATTTTCGTGCGAAAAGTAACAGTCGTCATCGGACTTAGAAATTATTTGCCGGAGTACATCCGCGGACTTGGGCAGTTTTGGGTGTTCACCGGACGATAGTTCGAACATTAGTATTTTATTAAACTCGTGTGAAAGATTATAAACCTAAAGCGTCGGAAAGAACTTAGCTAGATTTTATGCAGTGTGGACTGGATACTTCAGCAACCGCGCAAGATCAGAAGACAGAAGAGCGACTCGGATTCATCGGCCAAGTGAGAAGCGTCTTCGGAACGAGCGGGTCGGCAAGACGGTAACATATACTGCAGTATATTAAAATAATATCTTTTAAAAGGGGTCATGGCCATTAAGTAATCTGTTAAAATTAACATTGAATAAATTGTTAAATTTTGTTCTTTGGAAAAAGAAAAGAGTCTGTTCATTTGTCAATCATAAGCTTCTAATTAGTTGGAAGCAGAGAATTTCCATATTTCAGATTCCACGCCAGGCTGTACAGTCGGCAGATCAGGTAATCGGCTATCTTAGCGATAGCGAATACATGTAATCCGAATCCATCGGCCCAAGCTAGCTGGATGCCCATATAATTTTGACAGAATTAAATAGGGAAAAGTTAGTATTAGTTTATGTCACCTGTTCCTGGCGCCCACATCTTTCTATAAATTCGGAACAGGTCAAACTCACGACAACGTATTACGAAGTGAAGGATGAAGGTATATTTCAGTATACGTAATTCATTCGAGTATTTACTTGACCAATTTTTCAACATGTAACAGATCACTGGATTTCATTACAGATTTTGTTACAACGCTCCCGCAGAGATCTGCAGCTACATTCTTTGGCCCCTACTGTTCTGGCGGTTACATCACCAGATTCAGTGGACTCCACCAGTGGTTTCCAGCACCCAGAACAATGGGTGAATGAATCAGAGGAAGTTATTAATTTGCTGCAAATACTGTGGAAACGCCACCAATAGTTCTACGGGCTGGCTCTGAGCGAAAAGAAGCAGGATTCAATCGGTTTCTTTCGAGCGCTTGAGGGAGGCAAGGAGAAATTGTTTGTAATGCCTCGTGAGCACGATAGTGAATGGGGAATAGCGTACCTCACCAAAACGATAGCAGAGCGCCAGAGAGATCTCACAGGAAAAACAGTTAAATGCCACATTGTGCTCTCTAATCACTACTAAGTCTTCAATGACACCGTCAATGGAGTTCGGTTAACTACTGTGGGAGATAAACTTCAATTAATGAGGGAGTTATCAAAATCACTCAACCTAAAATGTTCTCGACGTACAATTACAAAAGTCAAAGAGGTGAGTAATCTTATATAGTATTAACATTATAAACATGCAGAAAAATAAATAATTTGGCACAAACTGTTTTGTAACCATTCCTCGTTTCGTCTAAAATCTGGCATTTCCTACTGCATAACTTATTGTTCTTCAGTTTATTGGATTTTTATAATTTTAATATTTTGCATTCAGTAACACACACAGTACATTACATTAAAAGTCTCAAAGTGCCAAATTAACCGTAAATCAGAAGTAAATTCTATTTTTTTTTTATTTGAATATTGTTTTAACATATTTTACTAATACTACTGTACATGTAACTCATGCAATACTTTTGTTATTGTATTGTTCTTGAATAACTTTATGTTTTGTGCCAGCTAGGTGCAGGGCATTATGCTTAGTAGAAAAACGATACATTGTTGAATGTTCACAGATGCATATTTCATATATTCACCTTTTTATTGTTATTACATCTGGGATACATCTTCTTCTTCTTAACACGACTTACTTTTCATCGTAATTAACCACCACATGTGTTATCACACTGAAATTTCGCCAAATTCTCAACAGATCTAAATTTAATTTGCATGGCGCCGGAAGCCAGTGATTAGCAAACTTGGCGTAAATATCCAAAGAAAACTCTGCTAGAGTCTCACAAAATCCAGAATGTACATGCAGAATTGTATAAGACGCTTAATAAGATAATTAATTTTGTTGTTTATATTAGGGTTGCAACAGAACCTGCCTATCACTTTTAAAGATAAAAGGATTCTTAGACGTGGTGAGCGAAAAAGCAGACTTTTCTACAATAAACTTTAATATTCTCCCAAAATTCGCTAAAACCTTGAACATCATTAGTGCTTCTATCATAAACAAGAGAACAACCCTTGTGGTCCTTCGCGCCAAATTTCTCCCCGCGTGGTCGCTACCGCTGCGCGTGTTCGGCGTGTCCCTCTGGTCCGCGCTGCTGGGCGCCATGTTGGTGTACGCGCTGGCGTGGCGCGCGGTGGCGGGCGAGTCGCTGGCCGCCAGCGCCGCCGCCGCGCTGCGCGCCTTCTCCTCGTGCGGGGGCGCCCCGCAGGACAGGATGCGCGCCACGCCGCAGCTCCTGCAGCTGGCCGCCGCGCTGCTCGCCTCCGCCGTCGTCATCGTCACGCTCTACCAAGTAAGCCACCACGGGCCGTCGGATGCGAAACGGGAATTGGTAGGTGCCGGCACGCACCGCCGCGCGATCTTTCCTTCCTCTTCCTTGTCCTTTCCTCACTCCTTGCTTACACTCACACTCAAATGCACTACACTACCACACATGTCGAGAGACCACTTGGGAGCTTATACTTCGGTTTTTCTTTCTTGGCGCACGGGGGTGTGTCAATAAAATGGAATATCTCACGATATTTCGCGTCGTTCTCGGTTCTGCCGGTAGGAATCGCGTGATCGCGACAGTATCGAGCAGTGCTGGCAATCACGCGACCCCTGGCGACACAACGGAAAACGACGCGAAATACCGTGAGATATTCGATTATATTGGCACACCCCCATGCGCCAAGAAAGAAAAACCGACGTATCGAGCTTGTCCCGTCTGGGGCGGTGCCACGCTGGTGGGAGATACCTGGTTGGGGAAAGCCCGCAAGCGGACGTAGCTCGGCGCACGTGACGTAGCTCGCCAGCGAGCGAGGAAAAATCACCGCCATCTCCCGAGTAAAGAAACATTCACGACACTTACGGGATTAACGACCTTCGCCGTTTGCGCGCCCGGAATCCCTAACAATCAATCAACCTCACTGTTGCAGGGCCGAATTTTCACCCTGATCACGCATCCCGAGAGGTATCCGGAAATCAACTCCTTTAACGAACTGGCTGCCACAGGGATGCCAGTCACGGGCTCTTGGGTCAACTTCTTCAAGCTCATCAGCCCGTCTCCCGAGGGGAGCGGGAGCAACGCCAGCGCGTGGCGCGGCTGCTCGTCAACGCGACGACGCTGCAGCTGCTGCAGTGGCTGGAGCGGCGGCGCGGCGGCGCTTCGCGTGGCTCGTCTTCGAGGACGAGTGGAGCGCGTTCGCGCGCTGGCGGATCGGCCAGCGCATGCGCGCCATGCGGGAGCACGTCTCCGCCGAGACCCTGTCCTTCCACGCCAGACGGTAAGCGACACTGGAATGACAGCCGTCAACACAATGTGGAACGCCGCGGTAATTTATCATTTAAATGAAGTCTTAAGGCTGCTCTACAATAGCCCGCGAACGGGAACGGCAACGCGAATTCGAGGACGGGAACGCGAGGTACGTGTGCTTCACAATAAACGCCAACGGGAAGAGAAATAGCGCTATGAATCTGTAGCGGCAAAAACGAGTACTTCAGGAAAGAGTCACCGAAACCAAAGCACTTTTAGCTGCGCTACTCTGTTCACTCTTTGCTTTGCCATCTGTCAGTTTTTTGCGTGTGGTAGTATGAATAATGAATACTTTAATGAAAGAATATTAATGAAAAAATAATTCATCAGAATGAAAAAATACAGAAACTACTAAGAACTTATTGAAAATACAATTAACGAAAGTTTAATCAATAAACAAAAAACTCCAATGTACTTAACTGAAACATAAAAAAAATATTTTGTGAGAAATTTTATTTCTATATATTAATATGAATAGAAAACGAAAAATACTGAAATCACTAAAAGAACTAAAACAATTCAACAACGACTAACTAAATCCTCCTCAAACCCTAACCTCGCAAATCCACGCTGTGACCTCAACACCGCCCCAGACCAGTTTCGCGCGCAGGCCGCGCGCTCGATCAGCTGGAAAGCTTCGCCTCCATTCGCTGTACTCTCATTGGTCGAAAGGCTTCCCGTTCCCGGGCCGAGATAAATGTTGACCATCTTTCGCGTTCCCGTTCCCTTCAAGCTTCGCGTTCCCGTCGTGTTGTGAACGCCTGCCTGAGATGTCGACCTTTCAACTTTCTTTGCGTTCGCGTTCGCGTTGCCGTTCCCGTCCACGGGCTATTGTGGAGCGGCCTTTAGGCTTCCGCGGCCAGAGTTGAGATCTCGGTTGTCCGGGTGACGCCGCGTACCAGGCTGTGTAGCCGACGTTTCGACCATCATTTTCGCGGTCTTCTTCAGGGCTGATCTGAAGAAGACCAGAGCAATCTTTGAAGCCAGCCGTGAAGACGACCGCGAAAATGATGATCGAAACGTCGGCTACACAGCCTGGTACGCGGCGTCAGCCTGACAACCGAGATCTCAGTTTATCATTTATTTTCTAATAAAATACGTGCTGTCCCATAGAAAACGTACACATTTTTTTGATAAATTTATATGATTTTAAATTCATTTTTGATTGTAAAATACTTTTAATTAATCTTAAATTAATTAAAAGTACTTTAACTATTAAGAAAAATTAATAAAATGTCAAAAAATGTACTTTGGGTAGCGATAGATGGCAGCTGGCAAGAGAATATGGTAAGTGCGAATAGCTAGCCGAGACCAAAGGAAATAGAAAACTAATACGGGAAAGCCTGTGCCATTCTGTAGCACCACTAGTTCGTTTTTAGGGCCCAGAAATGAATTTGTTTCTGCCGAAAATCCGTCGTTTTTCGCGCAGCGTTACATAACTTTCCATTTACTACGTATATATGTATGTATGCGGAAAGTAAAAATATCAAATTATCAATGTGCTCATAAATTTGTTTTCATACTTGTACATACAAAAATCTCTAATCGATTGCTACCTTCAGAGCAAATATCTTGATATTCACTCAATCAATTAATAGTGTTTTTTCTTTCACAGAAACTGGCCATGGACCGACACCATAAATCAGAAAATACATTATTTCAGAGATACTGGTATGTTAGACAAGTGGAAAGAAGATTTCGAAATAGTTTTCAATATTCTTTTACGATTCAAATTCAAGAGCTGGGTACTTGCGCTAGGTGAGATGGCGTCAGAGGACCAAGACCCTCGCGATCTCACTTTAGAAGATGTGTATTCTCATCTGCAGCTGTTAGCCTTTGGTCTGTTCCTGGCAGCGATCACTTTGGGCGTTGAGCTGTGGCATGCACAGCGCAGTCAAATCGATTAACGGAGAAATGGATTTAAATTATCCTTAACAAAAGTAATATGGCCGTTTATGACACGATTCTACAAATTATTTATTGTTGTTTCTCTTGTAAAAACAAAAGGTTTTATTGAAATTTCAAACTTACACTATTGTGTATATATTCTGATCAATTTTTTGTACTGTAATTAAAGTAAAGTAACATGAAAGATTTTTTTTGTTTTTGTCCATTCCCCTATTTAACAAATTTTAAAATTTTTATCTATTTTATGCCATCCAAGTTGTTTTGATGGCTGCGATTTTTCAAAAATTCCACATTTAAGACATATTTCCCATTTGATGTAGTATTTTATGGGCCATTGTATGTTTACATTCAACACTTTTAAAAACCTTTTTTTTATTTCTATTTATTTATTTATTTACGTCAAAAACAGTTAAAAACTGCGTATGACGAGCTATGGGGAGAAGTGAATTTTGTGCACGTTTTCATAATTCTGTGGTCTCTATCCTAAACCATATTCTAGTCGAATTTTGAATACAGAAAAGAGAGTTTTTTTTCGAGTTTTGTTGACAAAATATTCGCTCCTATATAATAAAATATATTTTCAAAGGTAAATTAGCTATAAATTTCTGCCCTGAACCCTCATGTTCTTCATGAAAGAATAATACTTTTTGCCGCGATAATATGAAAAACGATAATTTGAATAACTATATTTCCCACTGAAATTCAGAAGACGTGCACAAATAATGAAGTTACATTTATGTAACTTCATCATTCCATGTACGGTATCGTATGTTTCCATGTATTCATTCCATGTATCGTATCGTTCTATGTACCTAGATCATTTTATAAAAGAAATATGCATTAATTACACTTAATTCATTGGATAATTTTCTATGAAAATGAAGCAACAAAATTAATTTCAATTGTTTTTATCTGATTGCTACATGTATTTCTTTCAAATAAAACATACAAGAGTTTAGTAAACAGTTTAGTAAATACACAACAAAGAGTTTAGTAAAATATTTGTTGTCTGCATTTCAAATCCTGCCTATCCCCCTCAATTTCCTGCTACGAGAACATGAGTTGACTCAGATCCAAATCTAAAAAATTTTCAAATACAGACGTGGATGTCAAGTTGTAAGTTTGTATTAAAGTAAAGCGCACGTAATATTCAAAATTATATATTAGGCCACTTTTATATTGATTAATAATAAAGTATAATTAATTAGTTTAAATCATTGTAGATTTTAGTTTAAATTAGCTTCAAGATTATAATTCCTTGGTATGCTGGGTTGTTAATTTCACTTAGTGTTACCGTTTCCCTTAATTTTCCTAGACCTCTTCGGGTTTTCCGAAATTTCTCTAGGTTCATATCTTGAATCATACGATGAATTTCTTTTGTGAAAGAATATTTGCAAATTATTTTATAATAAATGTTTGACTAGCGTTGGACTGATGAATCACCTTCGAATAACGTGTTCTAAAACAATACATCCCTTCTTCCTCAAACTGGACGAAGTAGCTCAGTGCATCACTGCAGTGCCTTGATTGAGAGATCTGAGGGTTCGAGTCCCGACGGGGCAGGATTTTCGACACTAGCTACTCTAGACACTAAACACTAGCACTAGCTACTCTAGACACTAGCACTAGGTACTCTAGACACTAGCACCAGCTACTCTAGACACTAGCACTAGCTACTCTAGACACTAGCACTAGCTACTCTAGACACTAGCTACTCTAGATACTAGCACTAGCTACTATAGACACTAGACACTAGCACTAGCTACTCCGCTGGGTTGAATTCAGCCTTTGTCTGGAGCAAAATACTAGCGGCTTGTTGCGCTGATCGGCAGTTTTCCTGGATTTCTCCGATCAACCAGGCGAATGCCGGAGAAGTTCCCTAGGAAATGGGCCAGGGACTGCAAGCGATCTTTCCTTCCTCTTCCTCCGCCTACCCCCGATTCTTCCATTTTCATGTAGAGCACTACCACTCATGTTGGGAGATCTGTCGGTAGCTTAGAGCTTGTTCTGGCTGGAGCAGTGGGAGATACCCGTGTAGGGAAAACACCGCACATGTAGGTCGGCGCCGGATTTTACTACGTAGCGAAGGTAAAACACCGCCTCCTCCCGTAGTAAAAGCACGAACGGGATTAATGGCCTCAGCCATTGTCGCATCTCGAGACACGAAATAATCAATAATTTTTCTTGTTTCCTTTATTTTAGACTATTGCCTGTTTTATGCAAAGGAAATTAGTTTTAAAATACCTGACATTCCATATTATAACTTTCATAAATTCACATTTACATTGTTCACACTATGACAATTTCACCGTGTGTTTCCATCGTCTTCCAATCTTTCCGATCCTTCCGGTCTTCTACAGTGTCAGTTCCACCAGTCTATCTCCCTCCATTATGTCCATGTGGTTCTTTCCCACACTTTCATCTCCTTTCCCAAATGCAGTCCTTTCGTGTCAAATTGACAGGTTTGTCCCTATTTTTTGCGTTCTTCGTCACTTAGCATTCCTTCTAAATGCTTGTAATAAGCGAAGGAAAGATTATGTTTCCGCTCAATTTAGAAGACGCTATCGATATTTATGAAACAGATTTAAGATAAAAAATATAAAATTGTGTTGGTTATGACAAGAAATAAGTAGGCGTTGTCATAGCAACGCATATTATACCTTGTATCGTACGTAACTCGTAAACGGTCGTAGTATGCTTTCAAACCATTGTTTACGAGCCATTGTGTAGGGAACCGAGTTATGTTTCCAAGCCCGTA
Source organism: Acheta domesticus (assembly GCA_031308135.1). NCBI lineage: Eukaryota > Metazoa > Arthropoda > Insecta > Orthoptera > Gryllidae > Acheta > Acheta domesticus. The sequence continues at coordinate 16,988,730 of JAHLJT010009355.1, read as the reverse complement.
AACAGCAAAATGAGAAACATTTACTCCTTCTATTACATTTTTAGAGGGTACTCTCAGTTCGTAGAATGGGCAGTCTGAGTCGTGTAAAATCTCAAAATTAAATTAACTTTTTGTGCAATAATTGCAAGGTACTAACACGGGCGTGACACGATTGTAACCAGTTCTCTATTAATTCTAATATAGTTTTTGAGTTTTCGCATGAGTATTAATATAAAATAATAAACATTTATTTTCGTAATGGTTAAGAATGTCTAGTCAGTTCAAATTATATTTGATCCGACATTGCACAAATTCTTATGATAAATAATTTCATAAAATAATTATCATGAAAACGCTTTTTTGTTCAATATTAACTAAATGTAAATTTTGATAAGGAACTATAAGATTTTCTACACCCATTATTATTTAAAAACTTTGTCACTAGCTTCTCAAAAATGTGCATTCTATTCACACAGGATTCTTTAGTTGTATCAGAGAATTTAATAACTCAGTAAATTGTAGAGAAAGGGAGAGGGGGAAGTGCATAATGAGCTCCCCCCAATATATCCAAATCTGGTAACGTGGATGACAAGGGAAAAAATCGCGCGCCGTGGACGTTATGTAGGTGTTGCTCCGGGAATTACCTGAAGCTGACCAGGGAAACAAGCAATCAGTGCTAGATTCTCATAGATGTTAATCATGTTTCTAAAGCCCAAACCTTGTATACATGTTCGTTGTCCTCCCCCTACATAAGATGTATTTGAAAATTTTCAAATCTAGAACAACTTGGGGGCATATCGCTACCATTTCTTTTAACTGCTACGTTCGCTTCAGAGTTCAGACATACGAATGTTATCGGTCATCTCTACCGTCTACTTGTGTCATTTCCTGGCCGGATGAACCTGCAGCGTCGCTGACCGGAACGTCCTCACGTTCGAGTCCTGACGTTGCCAGATTTTTGACACTGCTCAATAGCTAGGTCGAACTCATCCACAGTCTGGAAGAAAATTCTAGCGGCCTGATCGGTAGTTTTCCGTGGTTCCTCCCATCAATACCAGGCGAATGCCGAAACAGTACTGTATACTCTAACAAATAGGTTACGGACCGCACGCGATCATTCGTCCCTCATTCTCCCCTTTTCACCTCTTATTGGTTGATTGATTAGTGATTCCGGGCGTGACAACTGCTAAGGTCATTAATTCCGTAAGTGTAGTGCATTTTTGTATCACATGAGGTGGCAGTGCTCTTTCCTAGCTGGATGTCGAGGTCCGGCGCTGACATACACGTTGGCTAGTGAAAGGTTTCCTACCAAATTTCTCCTATTAATGGAGCATCGCCCCAGCCGGGGCGAGTTCGAAGCTCCCAACTGGACTCCTGGCATGTGCGGTACTGTAGTGCTTGTAATCGTCAGTGTACGTAAGGGTTGAGGATATGACAAGGAGGAGGAAGGAAAGGTCGCGCATGGTCCATGGCCAGTTTGTTAGAGTACTGCCCGGGAGATATCTCGAAGAGAATTCTCCGTAAATCGACGTGTAAGTTGGGGCCCGATCTCACGCTCTAGGGGAAGGAACTTGTCCACCTGTCGCAACACAGCATGCACTATACTTGTTCTACTCACGACAATTATACTTAAAGAGCAAGGAAACACAAAATACTCAATCGCATTGGTTTGTAACATATTTACAATGTAAATAATTACATCAACAAGAACATATAATATGGGTTCAATTCTAACAGGAGTAGAAAGTTAATTTCAGCAACAGTCTGAAATGTGAAAGAAACATTTGATACATGCAACTAAAAAATTCTAGTTTGTTTTCATTTAAATTGAATATTAATAATTACAATTTTTTCGCATTTGGGGATACGCTGAGAATACGTTGGGACAAGTAGTAATCATATTATTTTGAAGCTAATTTAAACTAAAATCTACATTCATTTAAAATATTTAATTATACTTTATTATTAATAAACATAAAAGCGGCATACTTTTGAATATTACGTATACTTTACATCAAAACAAACTTACAACTTGACATCAACGTTTGTAATTGAAAATATGGTCATCTTGATTTTTCGCTCTTTTTAGTGAGCTGGAACAGTAGGGATCATAATAGCCACTTCAAAATGACTTGGCCTTCGCGTAAATCTTTCGCACCAGGTGTAAAAAGTGTTATGAATGTTCCTTTAGTTGATAGAAAAAAGATAGTAGTCCCATCTCTTCAAGTAAAATTAGGTTTGATGAACTTCGTGAAAGCCACGGACAAAATGAAAGAAGCTTTTTATATTTGAAAGACAAGTTTCCGAAATTTAGTGACGCAAAAATTAGAGAGGGAATATTCTTAGGACCACAAATAAGATAGCTAGTGAAAGATGCAAATTTTGAAGCAAGTATTTAGAAAAAAGTGTGCAAGGATTTCCTTCAAGAATTTGGTTGAACACTTTTTAGGCAACGAAAATCTGACAACTGTAGGGAACTAGTAGAGTGGATATTTAAATAATTGGAAGAGTTGGAATGTAATACCTCTCTATATAAAAATGAATGTAGGTATACATATAAGAGGTAAACTCCGACACCGTACATCTCTATGAAAGTTGGAGCTTCTACGTATTTTTTTCACCCAGAACGTTTATGTGCTGTTAATACTGTTGTAACTCCACTACATGGCGCTGTGGAACAAAACGAAATATTCACTTCAAATGAAGCCCGCAGCGCGCTCGACAGCATTTTGAATCTATATCGTTAAATAACTCCTAAACGAGGAGTTCTAGGGCCTTAAAAATTAAACTATTGAGGCCAAAGACCTCAAATAAACGATTCTCATACCGTAATTGTAAGATGAACTCTTTTTGAACATTTTATTACATTTTTGCTGGTCCGGCACTTTCCCATATTACCTCACCTGCTCAGAGACGTGAAGAATCTGCAAGTAAAAGCGAATGAGAGGGACAGAGAGCGGAAGATAGAGATACACTGATACAGACAGGGACAGGGTGAGGGAAGGAGGGAGAGGTAGTGAGAAATGGAGATGGGAGGGGAAAGAGGGAGATCAAGGGCAGAACAACGTCTGCCGAGTTTTGCTAGTATCTCTTAAGAATCACTCCTTCACACTCGCTTGAATTTCTTTTCAGAGAATCAGGGGACCGTAAGATATAAACACGCAGAGCGATTCCGTCCATGGAAAAAAAGGTACCGAGGACAGTGGAGTTCACGTACGCAGGCAGATGCCTGCTGAACTCTCATAAGGGACGTTCTTGAGGCAAAATACTCAAGAGAATCACCAATTAACCCCTTTTAGGTCTGCTGAGCATGTTTTATTTCTTTAAAGTAAATGTAACGTCTGTGAAAAATTACTGAAATGTCACAAAAAGCGTTAGGTGATAGAGGCAAATGGCTTTCATTTTTTAATGCAGCGTTAAATTTCTTGTAAAGATCAGTCAGTAAAGTTCTTTTGTCAGAAAAAAATTAATTTTGTAGACCAGTGTAATTAAATTGTATGTTTATTTAGCAGTATTAATACGAAGAGTCGAGTTATTATTTACAACACAAGTAAGTTGATGTATTTAATAGTGTTTTGTACAAGATTTTTAATTTGAATTTTCCACTTTAGTTTTTGATCTTAATAGAGACCTAAATACTTAATAGAATAAGAGGGATATAGCCAAGGATTCCCTTCTTTATTAATTATGTGTGTATGTTAATTACGTGTTTTGAAATTATGTGTTATGAATGAGAAGGAGAGGAGGAGTTATTGGCTAACAGAACGTAATATTTTGGCTTGGCATTTATCCATATCGATTTTGATTTTCCAACTGTTGACCAAAAATGAGCCATTCTAGAGGCGTGTTTCTTTATATTCGCACATAAATTTTGAGTTTGTATTTATTTCATATTGCAATACGTGGTCGTTGTGTACAATGGTACAAGACCATAACGAAATGTACTTCAAATAAAAGAGAATGTTCGAAGATACAAAAGTCTCCCCTACTTTCAGTGTGCACATGAACAGTTTATGTGAAATGAAAAAATAACATACAATAATAAGCCTCATATGCATGGAAACTCTCCGATGTTTGTATATGAACGAGATATTAATTAAACATTTCTTAGATACTTTAAATGGATTTTTCACAATCATTTTTTTCGCAAAAAATATTTAAAATTAATGCAAAGGATAACTCTATTTCATTCATCATTATTATTGTACAATTAAATAATTTCCGGATAAATTCAAGTGAATTTCTATTTTATTCTTGGTAACGATAAAATACAGTGTTGGAATTATGTTATCCACATGTCCTTTCAATACAGTGTGTCACATTACAATTGTCATTTCAGAAATTATTAACAGATAGGTCTGTGTTATGTATTCATAGGCGGTATACGATAATGAATCTCCCATGAAAACGTTTTGCTTGCAAATTCGCGCGAAAGCGTTTTCATGTGTCCAAATCAGAACGACATTGAAATGATTCTCTCTTGTTTCCGTCAAAATGGCTAACCAATACCCTTCAATAGAAACGCAGTTTAGCTTGTGAACAACTTTTGCCTCAATAGATAGACTGGATTTACAGCCTGAATTTCTCATCTGGCATTTAGTTCATTGTCGGTGGTGAATAAAATATATAGGTGAATAAATATATAATATATAGGTGAATAAAAAGTAAAGGAACAAACTTCAATAATAAACTCCTCACAGGGAAATGAAAAACTTTATATCAACCTATGTACGGAAATGAAGGTACAGAACGTACTGTACATAATGGACTAAAAAATGCTAGACCTGGTACTCGCGATCACCAATTCAGGAGTTTTCCTCGTAAATGGATTTTTCATCAAAAGAGGAAGTATTTCGGAATGAAAAGTTGCAAGAAAGATATTTTAAAATGTTTACAAGGTTGGCACAATTCTGCTTATTTCTTATAGTAAAACGTATTTCACAAGAATTGAATATTTTCTGAAAAATGAAATATGATTTTTCATTACAACTATTAATAATTTATTTTTCACATAAATTGTTTATCCTGACCCTATAAACCATTTTGCTGTTTCACATTTTTATAGATGCTGTTTCACATATGACATTTTTCCCACAAGATTCAACGTAGGGAAATAATTCATAATAAAATAAATGCATTTTATACATTGTGGGATCCTGGAAAATGTAATGACAATTAAATGTATGCCAGTAACAGATATACAATCATGATATGGAAATTTTTGTCCTAAATAACTTTTATTACAAAGCAGTAAACATTCGACAAATGCAAACTATACACACATACGATACAATATACAAAATATGACACTACTTACTAATTGAATTTATAATTATTTTACTCTATCAGAGGTAGAGCTTAGGCTATTGGTTAAATTCAAATGCAAATAATCCTGCCATCTTTATTCCTAAATCTTTAAAGGCAGCATTTGTTCGTTTTAATGTACAGTTTTCAGGAAAATAGGTACAATGTATTTTTACAGAAATATTTTGACACTCAATAATTCTACAGCCAGAAAGCTTTCAAAATATCACACTAATACGAGGATCAGTACAAAATAATCGGTAAATTAAAAAATAAATATTCGGCCGGCTTAGATGAATTTCCGGATTGTTTGTTAAAGACGTGCGCGCCAGCCATTATACACCCGTTAACTCACATATTTAATGCATCCTTATGCACCGGAATTTTTCCAGATATTTTTAAAACAGCTAAGATTAACCCGCTCTTCAAAAAAGGCAACAAAAATGAAGTTCAAAATTATCGGCCAATTTCTCTTTTGTCAGTTTTTTCAAAAATATTAGAGAGACTTTTTTATGTGCGAATGGAAACCTTTCCCAATAAACACGACGCGTTTTCAAATTGCCAACGTGGATTCCGGAAATCAAAATCAACGGAAACAGCCATTTTTTCTTTTCTTAAGGATGTTGCCTCATCATTGGATCAAAACGAAGCAACTATTGGAATATTTTTAGATCTTTCAAAAGCTTTTGACGTCATTGATCATAACATTTTACTTTCAAAATTACCTTCGTATGGAATCCGTGGTATTGCTCTAGATTGGCTATGCTCGTACCTTAAACAACGATCTCAGAGAGTAGAAATACCTTACTGGAATGATGGAACTTTATGTACACACCTTTCCGGTTCTTTGCCAATTGTACGTGGAGTCCCGCAAGGATCGATTTTAGGCCATATTCTCTTCCTATTATACGTAAATGACATGCCCTTAGCGATTCGAAACGGAAGAACAGTTCTCTTTGCGGTTGATACAAATATTCTTTGCAACAAAGAAACCGTAAATAGTACAATATCAGACGTTTCAAATTGGTTCCGTAATCACAAATTAAAAGTAAATGAAAAGAAAACTGTTTCAATGCAGTTTTCCATATCAAATTAAAAATTCTGTACTCAATTGAAAATGAACGGTGTGCCATTGACTGATGTTAATGTAACAAAATTTTAGGTCTATCAATTCAGTCAAACCTCAAATGGAATGCCCACTTAAATGAATTGAACACAAAATTAAGCTCATTATGCTACGCGTTCAGAATTCTTTCAAATTCCGTCAGCCTTCATACAGCTCGTTGTGTATATTTTGCCAATGTTCACTCTCGCCTGAGATATGGCATAATATTTTGGAGAAACACATCTTATAGTTCACAGACTTTCAGATTACAAAAAAGAATTGTACGAATAATAAGCAAATCCAACCCACGTGATTCTTGTAAGTCACTCTTTATTAATCTAGGAATTTTACCATTACCTTGTCTCCTGATTTACGAATCAGTAGTTTTTGTCAAAAATGACTTACTTAAGGACGGGAATATATTTTCAGCAAACGCCGATGTCTATAAGTATAACACATGACGTAGTAATCATATTCACCAGGTGGCAGTATCAACAGCTCACTACAAAATATTCACATACAATTCATGTACATTACTCTACAACACTTTGCCAGAAGATATTAAACGATTAAATTCAATAGAAAAGTTTAAGTCCCAAGTAAAATCTTTTCTGCTGCATAACTGTTTCTATACAATTCGAGACTATACCGAGCATCAAAAAGGAAAGTAGAATTAATTTTAACAATGATAGTTAATGTAATTATTTATCATTTGGACTGTATAATTCTAAAGAACCTGTAACAAGTATTGTATCACAGTTTCTGGGTTGATGGCCCCCATCTCGATCAGGTTTTTCGTCCAGTTTCCCTGATCCTTGAGCAAATGCTGAGATAGTCCTTTGTTTTGCTTCTGGACATAAATGTAACTTCATTATTTGTGCACGTCTTCTCAATTTCAGTGGGAAATATAGTTATTCAAATTATCGTTTTTCATATTATCGCGGCAAAAAGTATTATTCTTTCATGAAGAACATGAGGGTTCAGGGCAGGAATTTATAGCTAATTTACCTTTGAAAATATATTTTATTATATAGGAGCGAATATTTTGTCAACAATACTCGAAAAAAAGCTCTCTTTTCTGTATTCAAAATTCGACTAGAATATGGTTTAGGATAGAGACCACTGTTAGCACATTTTGCTCGGCGCGGACAAGTTCCGGCGACTTCCGCCCACCTGGGCACTCTTTGGAGTGCTTCCCGCTAAATTATGGGAGTTCCATGCTAGACCAGGGTGTCATGGGGGCGCCAATTCCAAAATTCGCGCGTCCCACTTAAAAAAAAAAAATAAAAAAAAAATCAATCAATCAATCAATGAAATGGAATGAAGACATTAATTAAATCATTGTTTCCCCGCGCCTTGATGCATGTGACAGCACTTCCGCCGCCCTGCCAGGTTGCAATCAGCTACCCTCGCCGCCGACACCGGTGACGTCACTACATCACCACCGTCACCGCCGCCACCAACACCATCGCGCCGTCGCGCCCGTATCTCTCCCCCCGCCTACGTCCGCCCCCCGCCGCCAGCTAGCCGGCTGCCCGCCCCTCTGAGCCCTGCCCGGGGTCGAACCCGGGGCACCGCCAGAGCATGTGCGGCCAGCGGGCGAGAGAGCTGGTGGAGTGTGGGCCAAGCGGATGGAGCTATGGTGGACCGGGAGCATGAAGCATCCAAGGCGGTGAAGGGCATTTTTCACGATTTCTGCATTGAGACCCTCTACTGGACAGCGGTGTGGTAGGAGCGGTGGTGCTGTGACAGTGGTGTGGTTCGACAACCCGGCCATGTGTGCCTCGTAACCTTTCAATGTTACATTCATTTGGTTTTTGCTTGCTGTGTTAGTCAGGTAGCATCGCTTGGTCAGTGTGTGCCTTTAATTTTGTGTTTCGCAACACTGCAAGAGTTTTGTGAAATTGTTAAAGTTTTGTGAAATTATTATTAAAGTTTTTTTGTATTCTTTGACATTTTATGGTGCCTTGAAACCCGGGAACGAATACTTCGTTCGTTCGTTGGTAACACTGACTACGCGAGGGTTTTGTTCACGCCATGCCGCGTCGTGATGCGCACACGGAACGCGTGCCTTTGTGAATAAAAAACAAAATTACAGTAGAATCATTAGCAGTGCTGTTGTAACATTTACTTGTGTTATGTGCGCTTTGCTTTGCGGTTTGTATGGTGCAAATTAAAAGCATGTTCTTGGTTACGCCTTTCCAATTCCTGGAAATCTTATGCAGCTTTCCTAACCTCATATTTCACGTTCCTGATCTTAGGGTCTCAAGTTTGTAGGGTTAAATGTATTTTGACGATAGTTACATAGCTCATTTTGCTTATGAAAGTGGTGTTGACTTCCAATAAACAAATACATGTCGGTCCTTAAATTTTTAGATGGTTTTTCGCGTATGAAACTTCATACCCTTTAAATGCTATCGTGAATTATTTCAGTTCTTTTCATTAGTAAGCAAGCTTATTTAACCATGTCTCAGTCAAAGGTACGGGCTAAGGAGCCAGGTGCAGTTGAATTAAGATTATCACAAAGGTGGAGTCTCGCTATTTGGGAAATTTCACGAATTGAAAGTAATTTGAAAGCTTTGCACCCAGCAACGGTAGCCAGTCTCGCGTGCTTGCGTGATAGGTTATGCGAGGTTTGGAAGGATATCGAAGCTCTTAAAATGGATGCGATCAGCTCCACAGAGTTCTTTAGCACGATTCATGAACAAAATTGTTCGCAATGTGAAAATGCTTACTTGGCTGTAAAACAGCTATTGAATGAAAAATACGAGCCCTTTGAAAAGCCTCTTACTGTTGCCTCGGCGTGTCATCATGCCTCGCTACCGAGCATTAAAATTCCAAAATTTGATTGAAGGTATAGAAATTGGCAACGTTTTCGTGATTTGTTTACTCAATTAGTCATTAATCAGGTACAGATACCGGACTCGCAGAAGTTGGTGCATTTAATGAGTAGTCTCGAGGCCGAACCTCTGAAGTTGATTTCTGTGCTCACAGTATCAGACAGATCCTTTCAACAGGCCTGGGCTTTATTAAGAGATCGTTATGACGATAAATCGAAAATTTTAGAAGAGCACATTCATGCTCTCTTCTCCTTTCCTTCCCTCAAAATTGGTGATGCCTCCTCCTTAAGAGAATTGCACAATGTAGTAACTTCTCACTGGCTATCTATGTCAGCAGTTCCCACTACAGTCCCTATGGCTGAAATAATAGTACAATTTTTAGTGCTCAGTAAATTGGATAACAAAACAAGGGAAGCATTTTTCCTTGCTAAAGCAAAAAATGATATTGTTCCATTGCAAAATGTTTTAGATTTTCTTTCACTCCGGGCAAGAGCCCTAGACATTGCCCCTCTTGCTAATCCTGATGTGAATTCTGTTTCAGTTAGTAAGTCTAAGCGCCCTACACAATCTTCACCTGCCAAACAGGTGTTTCAGCTGGAAGAGGGGTCATCAGCTCAAGCCTGCATTGCCTGCAGTTCTGGAGAGCACCCACTTTTCGCCTGCCCTCGTTTTCGTACCCTGGCTGTCCAGCAGAGATGGGATTTTGTCTCTTCTCATCAACTCTGCTACAACTGTCTTCGAAGGAAGGGTCCTTCTCATCATTGCTCACAACGAAGTTGTAAAACTTGTGGTAAGAACCACCACTCAATGCTTCATAAATTTTCTACACAAAATGTCCATAATTTGGCATCACCTCATTGTTCTAGTGCTCCCAACACCTCTGCTGGACTAGCATCTGCCACCCAGATTACTGCAAAACAACCACACGATACTAAGGTTTCCACGTTATCACACTTGGTTCTTAGCCAGACACATAATATTGGTTCTCTCCTTCCCACAGCCATTGTTAATGCAACAAATGAGTTGGGCCAAACCCTGCCAGCCAGGGCATTACTTGATTCTGGTAGTGAAGTTTCCTTGATAACTGAATCACTGGTACAGGCCCTCCGTCTCAAAAGAATTAGGCATAATGCTACGATTCATTCTGTTAATGCTCTTACTTCTGGTTCAAATGCTAGAGTTCATGTGTTAATCTCCTCGCGGTGTTGTAGGTGGAAAAGGGCAATAGAATGTTTAGTGGTCCCTGCTATTTCCAAAGCCACCCCCCGGAGGAACATTAATTTAGCTGCCCTGAAGCTGCCTGCTGACCTAAAATTGGCTGATGACCAATTCTTTATTCCTAAAAAATTAGATATTTTATTAAGCTCTTCTTTATTTTTTCAGGTGCTTAACACTAAGAAGAGCAGCCATTGTTCAAAGCTTTTTATTCTTGATACTAAGTTTGGTAATGTCATTGCGGGGGATCGATTGCCCACACTGTTGCCAAGTGCGGCACCCCCAGATCAGTGCTTTTTCTTAACTGCACACTCTCCTTCCTTAGTCAATGATTATGAGAATATTTGGAATTCTGAGAGGATTTCCTCTTCTCGTGATGAAAACTTCTCACACTTGGAGCATCCTTGTGAAAAGAAATTTAATGAGGACACCTTTAGGTTGGAGAATGGGCAATTTTGTGTATCTTTGCCTTTTAAACGTCCTCCACAATTATTGGGGAATTCACATTTTGTGGCCAAGCAGTTTTTGCTTGCTTTAGAAAACAGATTTTCTAAAGATAGAGAATTAAGGCATAATTATGTCAAGTTCATGAGAGAATACATTGAATTGGGGCATGCAGTTGAATGTGTCAGTAAGATAGCACCTCCTTTCTATTTTATACCTCATTTTTGTGTGTTGAATCCACAATCCCCTACTACACCACTGCGTGTAGTCTTCAATTGTAGTGCCAAATCTTCTTCTGGGTTAAGTTTAAACGACCTACTCTACGCTGGCCCTAACGTGCAATCAGAGCTCATTGACATCATGCTTAGATTTCGATTGTTTAATGTTTGTTTCACTGCAGACATTGAGAAAATGTATAGAATGGTTCGGGTGCATGATGCTGATACTAAATTTCAGAGAATTTTGTGGCGAGAGAACCCTCACGACCCCATTAAAATTTTTACTTTGCAGACCGTTACTTATGGTATGGCCCCCTCCGCATTTCTGAGTACAAGGTGTCTCAACAAGTTGGCTGAGGAAATAAATGAAAATGATCCTGAGGTGGCTTCAGCTATCAAGCAGGGATTTTATGTAGATGACTTACTGTTCGGGAGTGACTGTGCTGAGAAGGCAGCATCGTTATTTCAAAGGATTGTAAAAGTGCTAAAGGGAGCTCATTTTAATTTGAGAAAGGTTAATAGCAATTCTTCATCGTTTCTGGCCACTCTCAACACCACTCACACACAATACACTTCCACGCCTCTGGCCTCAGACAATACACACAGAATATTGGGTTTGACTTGGAACACTGATAAAGACACACTTTGCATTACATATAGCAAACACTCCGATCCAAACACTTTCAACCTCCCGTGTATAACAAAAAGGGTTGTGTTGCACTTAATAGCCTCTATTTATGACCCATTAGGTTTTGTGAATCCTTTCTTGGTAAAGTTGAAGCTTTTTCTGCAAAAATTGTGGTCTTTACAGTTGGATTGGGATACTCCTCTTGATTCTGATCTTACTTGTTGTTGGCAGTCCTTGGTTAATGAGATTGTTTTACTGCCATCAATTATATTCCCACGCAAGGTGTTACCCCAGGGTCACCTTCCCTCTTGTCTAGTAGGATTCTGTGATGCCTCTCATAAGGCGTACGGAGCTGCATTATACTTAGTTAATCATGATTCTGCATCCGTTGCGCATAGCCACTTGTTGTGCTCTAAATCAAGACTTGCTCCCCTGGCAGGGTCGACTATTCCTCGCTTGGAGTTGTGTAGTGCATTGTTATTGGTAGAATTGACCAAGAAGGTAATAAGAGCATTGAGAATTGTGTGTTCTATTAATCAAGTGTATCTTTTTTCAGATAGTTCTATTGTTTTGCACTGGTTGGTGAAAAGCAATCATAAATTGGATGCTTTCACTGCGCATAGAGTTTCAAAGATAGTGGCATCCTATCCACTATCTTGTTGGCGCCATGTAAGCTCGAGACAGAATCCCGCTGATCTGCTAACCCGTGGTGTCTCCCCCCAGGCACTGCAACACAGTACCCTCTGGTTTGTAGGACCGCCGTGGCTGAAGCAGCCAGTGTCAATGTGGGCCAAGCCGTTTGTCGATGCTGAGGTAGCGGATAATGGTAAGGTAGATGCCCTCTGTTGTATGTTCACTGCATACCAAACAAGTATGCCCTCGTCAGATGTAGGTGAAAACCAAAATTCATTTGTTCAAGTGCTACTTAGCAGATATTCAAAATATCACAAATTGATAAGGGTGTTGGCGCTATGCTTAAGATTCATTAACAATATACGGGCTGCAATTGTTGCTCGCATTGACCCTGCTTCGACTCAGATGCGGAGAAGGGGTTGGTTGGCACCGCTTGAATTGAGAGAAGCCACAGTGGTTATTATAAGGCTCATTCAACTACACATGTACCCCCTTGAATATAAGGCACTTTCAAAAGAAAAGGGATTACCTCCCAAGTCATCGCTCCTTGGCTTGAATCCTTATTTAGGCCTTGATGGGCTTTTACGGGTGGGTGGCCGTTTAATGAATTCTCAGGTGGAGAGGTTAAACAAGCATCCTATTATACTTCCGCCTAACCACAAATTTACCGTCCTGTTCTTAGAAATGATACACCTCGCATTTCTACATGCGGGCTTGGCAATGATGATGGGATGTGTGCGCCAGCAGTATTTAATTCCCTCCCTACGACGGGTAGCAAAAAAAGTAATTAATGCTTGTCTGACGTGCAGGCGCTGGCGCGGCGCACCCGTGGAGCAAATTATGGGTTCATTGCCCCCTAGCCGCGTAAATCCTTCTCGGCCATGGGCTCACACATCCGTAGATTATTGTGGCCCAATTTTGACAAGGCCGTCTCTCACGAGATCAAAAATGTCTCAGAAGACTTGGATTGCTGTATTTATATGCCATTCCACGAAAGCTTCGCATTTAGAAATCGTCGAAAATCTATCCTCCTCTCAATTCATTGCGGCCTTTGAACGTTTTGGTTCGAGAAGAGGTTATCCTGTACACATGTACAGTGATAACGCTAGTACATTCAAAAGTGCTAGTCGTATCCTAGCCGAGGCTAATCGCTTTGTTCTTTCCGCTCGGGATTTAGAGGTTATCACCAATTTTTTATCAGTGCAGGGTACCTCCTGGCACTTTTGCCCCACCTACGCTCCTCACCGAAACTCGTTAGCTGAGGCTTGTGTTAAAAGTCTTAAATTCCATTTGCGTCGCGCTTTAGGGCAACAAGTTGTGCCCTTGCTTACATTGTACACCCTCTTAGCCAAAATAGAAGCTTGTTTAAACTCAAGACCGCTTGAAGTCACGTCTACAGATTCGGATGTGAATTTGATTTTAACCCCGAATCACTTAGTCTACGGGCACGCGCTTAATACTTTTCCTATAGATACTGACTCGCCTCTTGTGCAGATTACTCCTGCACAACAGTTCCGCCATTTAAATAACAAATTAGCAATAATTTGGAAATATTGGTCGCGCAATTACCTCCACACCTTGCAACAAAGGGTGAAGTGGAAAAGGGAGTCACCACCACTAGCTGTAAATGATTTAGTACTTTTAATTGAGGAATCTCCGCCCTCTCACTGGAAATTAGGTGTAGTGGAGAAATTGTTCCCTGATCAAGCCGGAGTCGTGCGTACTGTTGAAGTACGAACTAGCCAGGGCAAGTTATTGCGACCAGTACAAAAGTTATGTGCACTGGCTAGATCCTCCCACGAGTAAGCCCCAATCCATGATATTTATCTCTACTTTTCCCCCTCTGTCGACCAGAGATGCTCAGCTGATTTTTCTTTCGCTTCGCCGCCTGGTGAACAGGCGTACCACTATCATTTTTAGGTCATACTGCGTGGGCCTGCCACTTGTTTTTTTTGTGTTCTTTGACATTTTATGCGTTTTATTAATTCCTTGTTGTACTAATTGGTATAATTTTTTGATTAAGCACTGCTACAAATTCTATGTGATTTTGTTACTTCTAGGTTAAGGTAATTGTTACGAGGTACTCAGTAATGGTTCGAGGTGATTACAATATGTACGCTAGGCAAACGCCTATGCTTTCGTTTGTTGTATGCCCTCCTCACGCGTTTATAGTAGGAATGGAGTCTCTCAAGATAATGCAGAACTGTGGTGGACTTCTCAGTGCTTGTTGCTGAAAGAAGTGAGTGGGAGACGGACGGTGCCGAGCTCGAGCATCGCCATGCGCCCGGCCCCAATAAATGTTAGCACATTTTGCTCGGCGCGGACAAGTTCCGGCGACTTCCGCCCACCTGGGCACTCTTTGGAGTGCTTCCCGCTAAATTATGGGAGTTCCATGCTAGACCAGGGTGTCATGGGGGCGCCAATTCCAAAATTCGCGCGTCCCACTTAAAAAAAAAAAATAAAAAAAAAATCAATCAATCAATCAATGAAATGGAATGAAGACATTAATTAAATCATTGTTTCCCCGCGCCTTGATGCATGTGACAGCACTTCCGCCGCCCTGCCAGGTTGCAATCAGCTACCCTCGCCGCCGACACCGGTGACGTCACTACATCACCACCGTCACCGCCGCCACCAACACCATCGCGCCGTCGCGCCCGTATCTCTCCCCCCGCCTACGTCCGCCCCCCGCCGCCAGCTAGCCGGCTGCCCGCCCCTCTGAGCCCTGCCCGGGGTCGAACCCGGGGCACCGCCAGAGCATGTGCGGCCAGCGGGCGAGAGAGCTGGTGGAGTGTGGGCCAAGCGGATGGAGCTATGGTGGACCGGGAGCATGAAGCATCCAAGGCGGTGAAGGGCATTTTTCACGATTTCTGCATTGAGACCCTCTACTGGACAGCGGTGTGGTAGGAGCGGTGGTGCTGTGACAGTGGTGTGGTTCGACAACCCGGCCATGTGTGCCTCGTAACCTTTCAATGTTACATTCATTTGGTTTTTGCTTGCTGTGTTAGTCAGGTAGCATCGCTTGGTCAGTGTGTGCCTTTAATTTTGTGTTTCGCAACACTGCAAGAGTTTTGTGAAATTGTTAAAGTTTTGTGAAATTATTATTAAAGTTTTTTTGTATTCTTTGACAACCACAGAATTATGAAAACTTGCACAAAATTCACGTCTCCCCATAGCTCGTCATACGCAGTTTTTAACTGTTTTTGACGTAAATAAATAAATCCTTTAATGTATTTTTTAGTTTAAAAAATAAGGTAACGATATACAAAGTATGAAACCTTTTTTTATTTTTGGACTATTACTTTAATTTAAATTTTTCCTTCGTTGGAATTTCTAGTATCAATCCCTGACATACTTCTGGAGTTTTTCTCTATTTCAATATTTTGAGAATCAACCGTCAGGCAAGAACAATCCCCTATTTTTTCTATTTTCTACTTTTTCTTTTCTCTTCTTCGTGTGTGAAAAAATGTATTTTACTTTTCTTTTATAATTGTTAAAATTACATTTGGCTAATTAATTTCGGAAAACGCATGCGTGAATACAAAACATCATGGAATCCGCTAATGTGATCATGGAATCCGCTTTCTCCTACTCCACTTAAATTATATTATATTATTGATTAATTTAAATTATTGAATATAATATTAAATTTGAAACAAATAGAAGAGCACTATTTCACACAAAGAATGACGTGTTACAGTAAAAGAAGTTTGAGGTCAGATGTAAATAAAATTTAAATGAGAGAAGTCAGAAATTGTCAATTAAACGGGGAATGTAATAGGTAACATTGACAAAATACGTGTAAACAAACATTCAATAAGTATGAACTCAAACTTTTTCGCTTCTGACGATTCATGACACATGTCCTGCGGACTCGGCGCTTCAACTTTTCTGGCCTGCTAGCCAGTCGCATTGTCGTGTTTCGCCGTGCTGAATATTTTTCTGGCGGATGTTGCGCATATGTATTAGGTGCTGTGACCATATTGCGATTTCATCTAGGAAACTTTCAAAGGAAGATTATTGGTGTACATTCAAGGAAGAACATTCTAGAATATTTTCTACATTCTACATTCTAGAATATTTTGTTTTCCACATGAAAAAGTTTATTTTTCTTAATTATACTACAGATGATTTTTCTTGATCGTTTTATAATTACTAGGTATTAATATTTTAATAATTTAATTAATAGTTATTATTTTCTTAATAGTTTTTTTAATACACCACTGTGATGATTCATAATAGCATTCGCATGATTGAGTTTCGAAGAGCAGCTCATGATTAAAGTCCTTAGATACAGAAAGTAGCGCAAACGCCGCCATTTAATATCCCCCAACCGATAGACCCGCCAGGAAAATTCTAACAATTGGTGACGTTATGGAGATGTTTAAGATTATTAATACTGATTTGAGATAGATTCATGGTTTTCAAAACACAGAATACCACACAGATCTATTCTCATGTCAACTGGATATAAAATGGCGGGATCGTTGGAACAATGGAATGCGCCACGAAGTCTACAAGGAGGAGACTCAACTCCGGTGTTGGAGGCATGGTGGGGGTATGTACGAAAAACGTCGGCAGCTATTTGAAAAATAATACAAAAAAAAACGAGCCCCTTCGTCTTCAGCGACATCACGCGGCGAAAGAAGGAACTTATCTCGGCTTTTCTCGGCCACTAATCGTCAAAATTCGTTTGGTCCAAGTGGGTCAGTTGGCGCCGATTACCAGGCGGTGTGCGGATGTGCTTAACCGAAGACAATAAGTTGAAAAGGAAGTAGTAAGTAGTAAATAATTTTGTAGAAAAAATGTTTGAATTAAATTTTGTATACGATGCTTTGCTGCCATTGGTTGTTTTGAAAGCCTTCGTAGTTCTTTCAATTGCCACGTGAGGTCGCTGAAGGCGAAGGGGCCCGTTTTTTTTTTTTTTGTATTATTTTTCAAGTAGCTGCCGACGTTTTTCGTACATACCCCCACCACCGGAGTTGAGTCTCCTCCTTGTAGACTTCGTGGAATGCGCTACTCTATCTAATGTATATAGGGACTCTACTCATGACCAAATGCCAACGATACCTGCCGGTGAATCTCAGAAGCAGCAAGCAACTATTTGCACAGCCGCTAGATGACACTAAAGATCGGAAATAATAGTGGTGTAAAACAGTTGAAGAAACCCAAAGGCCACTATAGTGGCGCTTAGCATTTAAAGGAACGTTTTCTCTGCGCCAATAAAGTGGCTCATAGCAGAGGAATAACGGTATGACATCGGCCACTATAGCGGCTTATAGCAAAGACAACAACAGTTTGCGTTAGCCACTGTAGTGGCTCATAGTGAAAAAGTAAGAATGAGTTTGGAATTCTGAAATAAAAAATCGCAATAGTCAAGAAGAAGAAGAAGATGACAATGATTAATCCGATTACTTAAAAAATAAAAAAAAATATTTTTACTGACACATTATTGCTTGTTTGTTGCCTTCGATATGGAGCTCAAAATACACTGCATACTTTACCTGGATCGAAAGGATCTTGGTTGCGAAGAAAATATTAAAACTGTTGAATGATGCTACAAGATCTCTTAAGTAGGGAATTACGAAAGGAAATTATGGGAGGGAAATATGAAAAGAGAAACCGAGTCAAGTTAACATTTAGTTAATTAGATGTTAGCTCTTTCTCTTCAGTTAACTTGACTTGCTATATCTCTAGTTAACTAGGTGTTAATTTGACTCGGCTTGTCCCTAGTTAACTACATGTTAATTTGACTAGGTTTGTCTCTTGTTAAATAGATGTTAATTGGACTCAGTTTGTCTTTAATAAGTAAATCTGATAAGTAAATCTGAATCAATAAAATTAGGTAAAAAAATAAAATCATGTACATATCACGGGCGTTAACTGGCTCTAATAATCTCGGGCATTTTGTTTCCCCACGAACATTAGAACCCTCACAACGCCCTCGGTGCATAAATATCTATTAGATCAGCATGGATCCCCGCACCACCGTCGCACCGTTCTTGGATGGTGCGAGTTCATTAGTATCGCAGACCGAAACCCGCAACCTTCCCATACGGATGGAAATTCTCCAATCGATCTGCGAGATAGGCGGCCGAGCCCCAGTAAAGGTACCGCATCCCATCTTAGCGCCTCAGAAAAGGTTCGCGCTGCGGCAGGAGGCGTCAGAGTGAAGGAGGTCTCAATCGAAGCCCTCGCCAGCCGTCGCAGAGACGGCGATTCCATTACCATCCCATTGAAGCACCGGCGGCACCGCCTTCGTCGGGCAACCCGCCTTACGTATAATTCCTTCCCAGGTTGGTCTTGAGAGCTAGCCAAGGAAAGCCGAACAGAAACACACAATGTCAGTGTTGTAAAGGTCGATGCCACGAGCGTGAGTCCGTGGCACGACGAAATCGCCTCTCCTCGCAGTTCATAACCCTACCGCAAGAGACAACGCCATCACTGTTGTAAAAAGGCGGGGTTACTAATAGTTTCCTCTTCCGAAGCTAGTGGCGCAGAGAAGCTCGTGGCATGGCACGGTGCCGAGACGTGCCACTGCCACCAGAGCTTGACACCACTGCACTATGTGATCAAAAGTGTCCGAACACGGAGGCGGTGGTGTTATGGTGTGGTCGTGTTTTTCGTAGAGAGATCTTGCACCTCTTGTGGTTCTGCGTGGCACTATCACGGCACAGGCCTGCGTTGATGTTCTAAACACCTTGCTTCCCACTGTTGAAGGGCAATTCGGGGATGACGATTGCATCTTTCAACACGATCGAGCACCTGTTAATACTGCACCGTCTGTGGCGGAGTGGTTGCACGACAATAACGTCCCTGTAATAAACTGGCCTGCACAGAGTCCTGACTTGAATACTATCGAAAATCTTTGGGATGTTTTGGAACATCGATTTCGAGCCAGGCCTCAGCGACCTACATCGATACCTCTCCACAATGCAGCACTCCGTGAAGAATGGGTTGTCATTGCCCAAGAAACCTTCCAGCATCTGTTTGAAAGTATGCCTGCGAGAGTGGAAGCTGTCATCAAGTCTGAGGTTGGGCCAACACCCTATTGATTTCCAGCATTACCGATGGAGGGTGCCACGAACTGGTAAGTCATTTTCAGCCACGTGTCCGGATACTTTTGATCATTTTGTCAGGCCGGTTTTAAACTTTGTCGAATGTTGGAAAAAAGGAATATTTTTATTAATTATTTTTTATATACGAATATACTTTACGATGGGTCATTCTGGACACACAGTAGACACCACAAAAAGGTGAAGAGCGCTGTTAATTATTAAAGTTTAAGAAAATAAATGTTGGAAGAAAGACAAATGAATTTCGAGATGGACCATGCAATGGCCATGCACGGTGTGTTAAGAAATGTACGAATGTAAGATATTAATTGTGTGAATAAATTTGTGCTGTTTGAAATTTAAGGGTTTTTATTTATGTGAGTACTAGTGGGACCCGGCAGACGTTGTTCTGCCCTTCATCTCCGTCTTTTCCCTTTCATCTCCCTTTCTGTCTGTCTCTCCCTCCCTCTATCTCTCTTTCTCTTCGTTTCTCTTTGTCCCTGTCTCAGTCTGACTGTTTTTGTGTGTCTCTGTCTCTCCCTCTCATTCACATTTAGTTGCAGATTCTGCACATCTCTGAGCAATGAGGTAATGTCGAGAAGCGCCGGACCAGGAAAAATGTAATAGAATGGTCATGAAGGACTCATCCTGTAGATTGCGGTATGAGAAACGTCTTTTTAGGCCTCCGGCCTCAAAAGTTTAGTTTTTAGTGCCCTAGAACGCTTCGTTTACGAGTTATTTAACGATATAGATTCAAAATGCTGCCGAGTGTTGCAGGTTGCATTTGACATAAATATTTAGTATTGTTTTATAGCGTCATGTAGCGTAGTTACAACCGAATTAACAGCTCATAAACCTTATGGATGAAAAAAACACGAAGAAGTGCCAACTTTCATGGAGATCGGTCATACGGTGTCGCCTCTTAGTATATACCAACATCTCCACTTTTATATAGAGAGATTTATGTTTAATGTATTTTGTTACACTCGTCCGCATTAAGGTAAGTTATTGATCTCACAAATATTGTAAAGACTGATGCAGATCGAGAAAAGAAACACGAAATTTTGTACCCGAAAATCGAATTGTATGGATGGATGGATTTGTCACGCGTAGGTCTGTTGAATTAGAACATTTTGAGAAGAAACTTGGTGAATAAGTCAATTAACCAAGTTTCAATTATGTAAGTTTTCAATTAAGTAAGTTTTCAATTACGTCACTCCGGATATGATTAAAATATTTTAATTTTTGAGGTTTTTTATTTGAAAACCTTGTGATAATTTGAACATTTTCAAAGAAGTTTCAAAAATTGTTTCTTAAAATATTTTGCTCATATAGTATATGTAAGATTTTCATTACAACCTCTGACGTTTAAAAAATTGCAAAGGAATTTCGTTTTTATAATTAAATTACATAATGTGGATATTTGCAGATGGCCACCCACAGCACAAGCAATTCACTAAGATGTTTTAACTTGTAGAGCAGGTTCCTTGTGTAACTCCTTGCTTCTCTAACACCCCGATTCCTTCTCTTCTTTCCTTCCCAGCTTCACCTAGTCCATATTGCACGAGAGCAGATTTCTCGCAGGAGGCGGTCGCGGAAATGCATTTACCTCTTCCCGAAGTTACCGCTGTCGGAGAGCGCAGGGTGGTGCTAATGGGTAAATCGATGCGAGACGCAGTTTACAAGCGTCTCTTGAACCCTCTCTCCGACCTTGCAACTAATCTGCGAACAGCAAACATGTCCGCTTGAGCAGCCATGAATAAGAGGAATCGTGTTACACGTGTTTAACCACGCACGAGGACCGCCCACACTCTTGTCTGCGCTGATGCCCAAGTTGACAAGGTCCCCAGCCACTCAGTACGCTTATAATCAAATACAAACTCATTGCATTCCCACTCTTAAAGTATTTTCAAATTATAGTTTTTAATACAATATTGTCATCAACCAATTTTATTTTATTTTATTTACGTATTGTATACTTTTTTTCGAGTTGAAGATTTTCTTTGGCAGTCCTTTGAGTCACTAAATGTCAAGATGTTTTTGTCTAATGGAGTTTATATTTTTCTCAATAAAATCTGTAAGATTATTCCAAAGAACATAAAATAAGAAGAAGAAAAGGCGAATAACAAGAAGAATTTCAAGAATGTACAAGATTCCGTCGAGAAGCGCATCAACTGAACGCTAAAGTCTAGAACACACAATACAATTTTATTTGAATAATTACGACACTAAATGTTTTTATTACATACGGTCATAAATTATGTCATGGTCGTGTTTAAATGTCTTTGAAAAATTATATTTCTAATTAACTGTAGTACCCTACGTTGCCCGGGTGTTTATTCACAAACAAATATTATAAGGATACATTGATTTGATTTTCCGCGCGCGTCAACTCCCAAGATTGATAGTCCCGTAAGTGTAGTGCATGTTTGATCGCGGAAAGGCAAGGTGATATTGCCCCGCTGGATGGCGAGGTCCGTCGCCAACCTACACGTCGGCTTGCGGGGTTTTCTCCAACCAGGTATCTCCCATCAGCGGTGCAGCGTCCCAGCCGGGACAAGCTCTAAGCTCCCCATTGGTCTTTGATATGTCTGGTAGTGTTACGCATGTAAGTGAAAGTGTGCGTAAGGTAAAAGATGAGGATAGGACAAGGGAAGGCAAGTAAGATCGCGCGCGGTCCATGGCCCGTTTTTTAGGATATTGCTTCGGCATTCGCCTGGAGTTAGCGGAAACCACGGAATATTACCAATCACAGCACCGCTAGAATTCTCCTCCAGACAGCGACCTAGCTGTGTACCTAGTTTGAAAAATCCTTCCACCGCTGTGCACAGTGGGAACTCGAACCCTAGGATCCCCGCACTAACCCTATCAACAACTCCCAAAATCACCGAGCACGCGTTTCCACAAATAAAGCGAAAAGCTAAAAGCAAAGCGAAACTTTAAGGGCTTTTTTTTGAATTTTCTCAAACCGACCTTTTTTTTGTGGTGGTGTAACGTCGCACTCTACCAACACTTTTTCTTGTTGCATCTGCCGTTACAATTACTGTAGCTACTTATTTTTTAGTAACACTTCAATTCTCATTTCTTTAAACTTTTATTTAAATGTCTTGTACAATGTACTTCAATATATTGTACCTTCTCGCTTTGTACAATTAGAACTTACACATTTCTTTAGAGGAACACGTTTTACGTTCAATTCTCTCTTGTAACGCTTCGTCTCTCTATATTCCTGTATATGTCATCAATCTATCGGTTGCTAACCTAATTTTTACAACAAGCGAAGTATATCACTTGTTACTTGTTTACCATTAGCAATGTAAAATTGTAAATAAATATTGGGAATGTATGAAACGTTAAAGTGGCAAACATCAAATTCGAATTCAGAACCCTCAAAAACATACAGACCCGTAGAGGAAAACAACTTTCGGAATGTTCTCCTGGATCGGGCCCTTGTGAGCCCCAATTGACTGCACTCGAACTGTCTCCGCCGCGAGCGACCGCGACGCGCCGCCGCGCCGGCAGGCGGCTTGGGCGACAGGGCGCGCGCGCGGCCTCGTCAGCCGGTCGGCCACACGCGTCGCCGCCACCGCGCCGGCCGCCGCGCCCAAGCGCTCTCGCAGCTGCAGCGGACGCCACAGGGCTTTAGGTTAATGCCTTATTTTGCGTGGCGAGACTCGCTCTTCCGTCTGACCACGCAAATTTCGGCCGAATACGGATGCACTCTGACCATAGACTTAGATCGCCGCCCCTCCTTCCTCGACTTGCCTCCGCCGTCGCCGCCAACGATTCCGCCATCCCAACGTCTCTCCGCCGCATGCTGTCACTGCCACATTGTTGCCATCGCCGCCCCTCCACGTCTCTCTGAGGAATTGGATACCGCCGTCACTTGTCTGCTTGTCGCCGCCTGCCTTCTAACGACCCGCCGATCGTGCTGATTTGAATTGAATTGATGCCTTATTTTACGTGGCGAGGCCGTGAGGCCCGCTCTTCCGCCTGACCACGCAAATTTCGCTACGCTCCTTTCACCAACTAGCGGAGAAAGAAGGTATTCCTTGGGCGACGAAACAGGCGATTTGAATTTAGCTCAGAGGCGTCATTTAGGCTTGAGGATCTTTTAAATACAGTAAATCTACTACATGGGACAGCCGGCTTTACTTCCCCCCGAAGGCGTACGAAATATTTTTTTTCGCCCTTAAAAATCCACGGCTTTGATCGGGTTTGAACCCGCAATCTTGGGTACAACCCGATACGCCAGTGTTGTCAAGGTCATTGCCACGAGCGGGAGTCGGTGACACAAGTGTCACGACGAAATCGCCCCTCCTTGCACTTCATTACCCCGCCACCAGAGACACCGCCATCCCTATTGTAAAACGGAGAGGTTACTAATACTCGTAATAGTTCCCTTTCCCGACGCTTTCCATGGCGCAAAGAAGATCGTGGCATGCTACGATGCCATGACGCGTGCCATTGCCACCAGTAGAAGACTTTGACACAACTGCGATACGCAGACCGTTATATCATGGAATCCGCTAAATCGCGACTTTCGCATCGAGGCGTCGCGAGGCGGCCATTGCAAGCCACAACGCGAGCGTTCTCCGAGAGGGGCGCTCGGAGAAGCGAGTCTGGGACTGTGGACCCACGAGGGCGCCTGGCTTCTAACGAAAAGGTTCCCCTATCCCCTTGATTGATTGATTTTGCGGGGAGCTTCAACTGCGGTGATTATTCCCGTCCCGTTGGTGTAGTGAATATTTCACCCCGGGCGATGACGATGTTTCCCAAGCTGGAATCTAACATCTGGCTCCGACCTATACGTCGGCTTGTGGGGGATTGGCACCCCTCCAGCGAGGTACCCACGCCATGAGAAGGCCTGAGTTACCAACTGTTCTCCCGACATGTGTGGTAGTGTAGTGAGTGTAGGTGTAAATGTTTGTATAATAATAATAAAATGTCTTTATTTCTGGCGAGGCTCAGGCCATAAGGCCTGCTCTTCCGCCTAACCACTAAAATATTTACATTTACAATAAGTACAATTGAGGAGTTCGGGTGGAAACAATGATAGCTGACATTTCACGTTAATTACGAAAGTGCAATGATCGTATTACGTAATAGAAATGTACTGCACACAACTAATGAAACAAAATATGAATATATTTTCGTTGGTATTTTTAGGACTCTAAAACTAACATGCCCATGAGAGCCCATGTTTCTTACTTTCAAGAAGGATATGGAATGTTAAGGGAATGTTAAGTGGATGTTAATGTATAAGGGGAGAGGATACGACAAGGACGAGGAAGGAAAGGTTGTGTCGGAAAGAAGTGTTGTTGAAGATCTGTGAAGAGAAAGGAAAGTCCGTGTCCCGATTGTTAGGGGTACTGTTCCAGCATTCGCCTGGTGCTGATACACGAAACCACGGAAAACTAGCGATCGGAGCAGCCGGAGCCCAGTCAGCGGCTGAATTCGCTTTAGCAAGTGTACTTAGAATGAACTTGTGGTGCTACAGAAAGGCACAAACTCTCCCGTATTAGTTTTCTATCTTCTTTGGTCTCAGCTAGGTATTCGGACTTGCCACATACTCTGGCTGCCATCTGTTGCCGCCTAAAGTACTTCTTTTAAACATTTTCTTAAGTTTTCGCTTTCTTAATAGAAAACGGAAATATTATTTTAAGAATATTAATGAACAGCAAAACTTCGTCCTAAATGGCAATTTTCTTTGAAAAATTTGGATCCGTTTTAAAAAATATGCGTTTAAGCGCTACTGTAAATGGGAAAGCTACTGAAAATGTTGAAGCTCTTTTTCACAGATTTTTTTTAATTTTCGAAAAATTTAATTTGAAGTCATTTGAAGCACTTACACTCACAAATTCAACAGTGTTTACAAATTGCTGGTAATGAGCATTTTAAGAGTGGGAGAGATCATTAAAAAATGCATTTGTGTAATTTTTGAAAAAAGAAAAAAATACCCCACATTGAAGTTTAACCCGAAATTTTGAAGACAGATTTTGAAAATCGCGGCGCCTCGAGTGGAGCCAGATCGACAGGGGAATATTCATTTTGGAAAAAATTGTACTTATCGTTTAGGCGCTAGTGTTGTTCACAGACACCGGACAGACGGACGGACGGACGTTTTTCTTTCAGTGGGTTTTTCGGTATGAAGGAGGCACAAATCAGAGTTTCTGGCTACACCACGAGTTAGGAGATTCTTTTCTTATTTTAGGCACTGAATTTATCCACGTTTTCATTATCTGGGCCGGCAATGAACTTTCTTCTGCCGAAAATTCGCCGTTTTTTCGAGCAGCATTACATAACTTTCCCTATACTACGTGCATTACTCCGTATTAAAGTAGCGTTTATTGTCGACAGAACAATTTTTATACATGGTGGTAATTCGGCACTACATAGTATGTATTATATTGGTTGGTTGGAGAGTTCAAGATTGTTTAGACCTTCCTTGCGTTATTTATGTATACGGGAAAGTAAAAAATCGCAGCCCCAATTAAAACGAACTCGAGGCAAGTTTCTCCAGCCCCTCCCCTCCCCGGACGCCATCGACCGCAGGCACCAGCGCCGCCAGCCGCGGCGCCGCAGGGCTTTCGCAGGTGCATCGGACAGGAGATTTCGCATCGAGGCGTCGGAGGCGGCGGCGACGACTGCCAAGCCACAACGCGCGCGCG
The DNA here is from genome assembly GCA_031308135.1 of Acheta domesticus. NCBI lineage: Eukaryota > Metazoa > Arthropoda > Insecta > Orthoptera > Gryllidae > Acheta > Acheta domesticus. The sequence goes on along the minus strand of JAHLJT010009355.1, from coordinate 16,962,638 downwards.
CGCGTTCCGCCTCGAAGGCCGCGTGCGCCTGCCGCTGACTGCGTGCGGCCGCGCGCCTAAATTGAAGGCGAATTGGGTTGTTGGCGCCGTCGCCTGCGCGCGACAGCGGCGCCTCCTCCGACCGCCGCGTTATCAGCGCAGCGCTGGCGGCGAGCGGTCGGCGACAGCAGCAGCGAGCCGCCGCTACTCGCAGCGGAAGCAGTTGCCTAGGGGCCCCAGGGCCGGATTTCTAAATACGCTGAGTAGGCTGCAGCCTAGAGCGGCAACGTTTTAGGGGCGGGAGATTAGCAAGATTAAGTTAAAAATAAATATTTCGGACGTTAATAATATTTTCCGTAAGAATTTAAAAACAAATATTACGTAGGTCACACCAAACGTAATGTACATTATTTTTTTTAATTTACTTTATTTTTCTAGGTCTTTGTGCTTTACAGATTTCGTAGTATCTGATACACTCGTTTAAGATGGTTGCTGCATTACATGTTCGTCGGAAGCAATGTGCTGTGAGAGCAAGGCAGTGGCAAACATTCAAAAAAATCTCAAAATGGAAATGGAAATGATGCTGTTGATCACAGAAGAGTTAGACGGGGTGATTTCAGATTATCTGGTAAATCAGGGCAAGCGAATAATCAGGATCTCCCGCTCACAGGCACACCGCGCTCTTCACATTTTCCTGACATCGTGCAGCTCAATCACAATCTCATTTCGCCTCACGAAAGTATAACCGTGAAAGAATTTTCAATGAAAGTGGGTATAGGAGAAGCGAGTTTGGGCATAATATTGAAAGAACTGCAACTGGAAAACAGGTTTTGTGTCTGGTGATTTCCAGAAGATGATTACTCCAGTGTGAAGGGTGCTAAACAGTGGCTCAGACGTTCTGGCCCAGGCTTCTACCGTACGAGTATACATGCCCTGCTTCAAAGGTGTCGTAAGGCAGTAGAAATAGACTGAGATTATGTGGAGAGGTGACATTTTGTTCCTCAAAGTTGAATCTACATACTGTAGAAATAACACAGGTATAGAAAACAAATTGAATGTTTAAAAAATATTTGTGCATTACTTTTGGAGTGACCCTCGTGCTTGAAAATAAGTTTTAGTCTTTCTACATACTTTCTAAAACTATAACATAATACAAATTCACAGTACGTTGTCTTGTAATATAACTTTCTTGTAGTGTAATCTAATTTGGTTTTGAAAACACTGCAACACTGCGGCGGAAGATACAAGCACAGGGATTCAATCTGACAACTTAAGTTCCGGCAGTGTTTAAAAAATTGCTCACTGGCACCAAGAATAAATTAATATCGAAACCCATTTTATTTTTCAACCACTCTTGAAAGACCTTAGAAAAAAACAAGTTGATGAACTACCGTTATTACGTAATTTATTGTGTAAACAATTAATATTGTAATTTTATCTAAACTAAATGAAAGATATTGTCCTTTAATGTTTAAGAAAGATTAAAACAAAAATGAACTCTACCGTTTGTTGTATAATGTATTACGCAACAATAAACAATACAGGGGACGGCAAATAGACCTTAACCTACAGGCGGCATACTCTTAAATCCGGCCCTGCGAATGAACAGACAGACGGACGGGCGTTTTCCTTTCAATTGATTTACAAAACAAGGATTCTGGCTACATCACGTATTAGGATTTTTTCTTAATTTAGCAACTGGATTTGTCCACTTTTTCCTTATCACGGCCCGGCAGCGAATTTTTGTCTGCCGAAAATTCGCCTTTTTTCGCGCAGCATTACATAACTTTCTCTATACTACGTATATTACTCCGTATGTACGCATGAATACAAGAAAGTAAAAAGTGGATAAAACCAGTTGCTAAATTAAGAAAAAATCCCCTAGCACGTGGTATAGCCAGAATACCCGTTTTGTGGGTCTTTCATACCGAAAAAACAATTTAAAACAAAACGTCCGTCTGTCCATCCGTCGGTGAACACCACTAGCGCCTAAACCACTCGTAGTATTTTTTTCAAATTGAAGAACCCATGTCCGTCTGGCTCTAGTCGAAGCTTTGAGATTTTGAAAAACTTTCTTCAAAATTTGGGGGTACTTTACATGACGCCCTCCGGATAGTTTCAAAATTTTCTAAAAAACTGCTCCAAAATTTTTCTTTAAATTTCTTATAAGAATAGAGTAAAATACACTTATTAAGGTGGTTTAGGTTCTGATTTTCATGGTTAACTCTAAATTTTTGAAAACTGAAAAAGTTTGATTTTTTTCGGCGTGGTCCTCCAACTACAAAGTTGAAAATCATTCGACTCGTGGATTCCGTAGGGACAACATCGTTCTCGCTGCGTGTCCGCACCGAAGTCTGTGATACGAGTTTTGAAGTGTAAAGTGTCAAGGTATCTATTTATACGGAAAATCTACTGTACTAACTACAAGAATACAGTCAAGCCGCCTGCGTGTGCAGCTGGCTGGACTTATTATGCCAAATGGTGACTACAACAGCAACATAACCAAAGAATCTACCAACATGATGAACAACCAAGAAGGTAAGAAGTCATATGCTAGTGTAGCTACAAGAGATGTATTCCCCAACAAGGATCAAGCTATAGTAATAGAATCAAAAGAAGGACTTACTATAAAAGACTATTTAAATAAGCTAGCCACAATTGTTGACTCTACGAATATAAGGTTTATATCAAGGATTTATAACAACAGAGTATGTGTTTTCTTAAGCAGTAAGGAAATAGCTGACTCTATAACTGATAATCATAGTACTATTAATATCCAAAACCATATCTTAACAGTCAGGCCCCTAATAAGTAAACAAAAGAGAATTATCATCTCAAATGTCTGTCCTATCATACCTCACGATGTAATTGAAAGAGAGCTAATCAAGAGAAACATACAAAATCACTCTAACATTTCTTTCATCAAAGCAGGAGTTACAGAACCTGGTTTCTCACACATTATGAGTTTTAGGAGGCAGATTTTTATTGATCCAGAGGACATTAACAAGGTACCAGATTCAATGACCATATTTTATGACAATACAACATATAGAATTTACTTTACAAGTGACACCATGGCATGCTTCAATTGTAAACAAGCTGGTCATCTTGCCAACCAGTGCCCTACCAAGATCTCCACTTTAAATGCTCACTATGTTAACCAAGAATTAAAAGAAAGTCATGAACAGGAGTTAGTGATAACACAAGAACTGTCACAAAACACACTGAACCAAAAAGAAGAACATAGTATGGTTAATAACAAGAACTTACCAATTATCAATAAAGGAACTTTAACATCTGAATCTCCCTCTCAAGCTGATGATGATAACTGCACACCCAAAACTACTAATAATGACACTTCAAAACAATGTCAAGAACAGGAGGCAATGATAACACAAGAAGTGCCACAACACAACTTGAACCAGATAGATGAGCAGAGTATGGTTAATAGCAGTAACTTACCAATTGTGAATAAAAGATCTTTAACAAGTGAATCTTCCTCTCAACCTGATACTGATAATTGCACATCCAAAACTACTAATAATGACATCCCAAAACAACCAATCAAGAAAAAGAAAAAAACTAAAAATGATAAAAGTGAAAACACAGTAACACAAGAAGACATTCAAATAAAATCTATTGATGAACTAATTAAGCCTATCCAGAAGATCATTGATGAAAAACCTGAACAATTTCCACTCAATTACATACAATTTAAAAATTTCCTTGAAAACTCCTTTGGAGCTAAAAACCCTATTATCATAGCTAAAGACTATCCCTGTGACACTCAGTCTATTATCCAGATGATGACTAATACATATCCTCTCCTAACAGAAAGATCCATTAAAAACAGGTTCACCAGAATTATAAACAAACTAAAAATCAGTAACCCACTTAATGAAGACTCAGGAAGTGATACTTCTACTTCTGTTTAAATTTAATAAATAGAAATATATTTGATGAATATTCTACAGTGGAATACTAATGGTTTTCACCCTCGATATGAAAGAATACAGATTTTGTGTGAGAAATACAAACCTGAAATAGTATGTGTGCAGGAAACCAACTTCAAAGGAAATAAATCTGGTAAATTAAAAGGATTCAAGTGCTACAACAGAAATAGATCAACTTCTTCTATTGCAAGTGGAGGTGTTGCTATTTTTGTTAAAAATTATATAAAAGCAAACCACTTTTATATCAGATCCGATATTGAGGCAATAGCAATACAAATACAAGTTCCCTTTTCCATATGTATATGCAACATATATATACCCAACAGCTATCAATTTGAAAAGAATGAAGTGAAGGATATCATAAAACAATTACCTAAGCCCTTTATTCTATTAGGTGATGTTAATTGCCATAGTACCCTCTGGGGATCGTATAAAACCGACTCAAGAGGCATCAATATGGAAGATATTATTGAAGAATCTGATTTGGTAGTACTAAATAACGGGCAACCTACACACTTCAATATTAATAATGGACAGCTTAGTGCAATTGACCTCACACTCAGCTCCAGCAGCCTGGCCTCTAAATGCAATTGGTATGCACTGGATGAGCCTCACGACAGTGACCACTTTCCCATTTTCACGATTATCAGCGATTCTTCATGTATCTCGAATCCGCTGCAAGAGAATATTAAGTGGAACTACTCCAAAGCCAACTGGCTTAACTATCAGGAACAAATCAGAATGAAAACATCTCAAATGGATATGTTTCAAGAACACGACATTGACGTAATAATCAAATCGTTTACTGATGTCATAACAACAGCAGCTAATGACTCACTAGAAATTATCAAACCCACAAAAAGAAGAAACGTGGTACCATGGTGGAACGAAAAATGTAAAAATGCTCTTAAACAATCCAAACATGCGTTCAACCGGTACAAGAAACACCCAACAAATGAAAATAAAATCGAATATAAAAAACTAAGAGCTCTTACAAGAAGAATAATTAAAGAAAGCAAAGCCAACTCCTGGATAAGTTATGTATCCTCTATCAATGTGAATAATAACATTAAGGATTCTTGGAAAAAAATTAGTTCCATACAAGGTAACAAAAGATTTAATCAAATACATTTACTGCTGTCCGAAAATGCCCAAGTTATTAATGAACCCGCTGATATCGCAAATGAGCTCGCCAACAAATTTGCCAGCAACTCTAGCTCTCAAAATTACTCTCAAGCCTTCCAAACTTACAAAAGTGAGCAAGAAAGTGAACAGCTGATGGTGAACACAGAAGCGTGTCACATGCAAGAGCACCTTAACTTACCTATTTCAATGAAAGAACTTGTCACAACACTAGACGCCTCCAAAAATTCTTCTCCCGGACCAGACAACATTCCAAATATCCTGCTTAAAAATCTACCACAGGAAGGGAAAGATATACTACTAAAAATATACAACTATATATGGATAGAAAAGACATTCCCAAAAGTGTGGAAAGCGGCTATTGTGATCCCCATTCCTAAGCCTGGAAAAGACCCAACACTAAGTGGTAATTACAGGCCCATATCATTGACTTGCAATATGTGCAAGATTTTGGAAAAAATTGTTAATCGTCGGCTCAGATGGTATCTCGATTACAAGAATATAATATCTAGCAATCAGTTTGGATTTCGACCAGGACACTCAACGACCTCCCACCTGGTAAGCATAGATACCTATATTCAAGAAGCTTTTGCCAACAAACAACATGTGTTAGCAGTCAACTTAGACATCGAAAAGGCATACGATATGGTATGGATGCATCGAGTCCTACAGAAGCTGAGCGAAATTGGAGTTCGAGACAACATGTTTCAGTTTATCAAACATTTCACGGAAGATCGAGTCATGCAAGTGAGAGCAAATGGAACATTATCTATGAAGAAAAGAATAGAGAACGGTGTACCTCAAGGATCCATCCTAAGTGTTACACTTTTCCTACTAGCAATAAATGACGCGGACGAAAAAATCAAACCACCCACTATCATTAGGAAATACGCCGATGATATTACAATGCTTTGTAAAGGAAGAAATATTAACTCAAGCCAAGAAGTTATGCAAATCGCATTAAATAGTATTTACGAATGGTCACTCAAATCAGGGTTTAAATTTGCACCTCAGAAAACGGAGTGTATTATATTTTCAAAGAAGAAAATTAACAACTTACCTACGCTAAAAATTGGTAATCAGATCCTGAGCTTTGTCACCAGTACCAAAATATTAGGAATGCACTTCGATACTAAACTGACCTGGAAGTTGCACATATTGAACACCATTAACGAATGTAAAAGGAGAATCAACATACTTAAATGCCTGGCACACAACAACTGGGGAGCAGATAGACAATTGCTATTATTAACATACAAAGCACTTGTGAGATCCAAAATAGACTACGGATCAATAATATACAGATCTGCTTGTAAAAGTGACCTCAAAAAACTGGATACAGTCCATAATCAAGGTCTCCGAATATGCACCGGATGTTTCCATACCAGTCCCATCGGAAGCATACTGATTGAAGCAAATGAACCCACATTATCTCATCGCAGAGAGGAACTAATAATCAAATATGCTTTAAAAGCAGCCACGTCCATCAATCCAATCATAGTACAGGACATATATCCTAAACAACAAGAGTACATAGAGCATTCGCGTTTTATACCTTTGTATGAAAACACTAGAAGAATACTTAGAGAACTTAATTTCGATCACAGAAAAGTAGAAAAGAAGAGAAATTACAAAATACCTCCTTGGATAATCTCGGATATCTCAGTAGACTTATCATCTGGCGCTCATCAAGGAAATGGAACATCTGAGATAAACTCTGCACCGACCAACAATTACGACATGTTTTATCCTGTTTATGCCAAAGCAATTAAAACTAGACATGGAACAGAAGCAACAGTGGTAACGAAAGATGTATCTGTGAAACACCAACTTAACTACTATGCCAGCCATCTCACTGCCGAATTATGCGCCATCTTGACCGCCATGAAACTTATTAAAAATAGTAACCACTCAAAGTTCATTTTATACTCAAATTCCCGCACTGCAATAAAAGCATCAACAACAACGAAACTTCTAGTGAAATGATTATTACAATTCAAGAACTGTATCATGGCATTACCACATTAGGTAAAGAAGTAATATTGGTATGGAATATGAATCAAGATACGGAAATGCAGACGGAAACTGACCGAGTAGTTAGTGGAAGTACAACTGATATCCCAAACACTGTACTGGCAATTTCGAATACACTCCAAGATCTAGTGAAACATATTAGAAAAATATTAGAAGAAAAATGGTTCTCCATATGGACTTCGCTTAAAAGAAGCGACCTTCATAAAAACATAACCAATTTTCAAAGTCTGAAACATAACAAAAAGCTCAACAGAAAGGAACAAGTGGCCATAACGAGAACACGAACAGGTCACTGTAAGCTAAGCCATCTATATCTGATTGACGGATCCAATCCTCCATCATGTGACCTGTGCAATACAGCTTGGTCCCTGTCTCACATAGTCAATTATTGCCCCACTTTCCAACATATCAGGCAGAGATATCTTCACAACACAAGTTTGGAATGTATACTTGAATCTGAGAAGTATCAAGAAAGAATTTTACAATTCTATAAGGAGAGTGGAATTTTCAGCCAAATTTGAACTTTGTTTTGATCATGGCTTTTTTGTTTTTGTTTTTTTGTTTGCATGTCTCACTAAGTATTATTGTTACTACTCTTTCGTTTTTTGCAATCCTGTAAACAATTATTGTGAATTACTGTATATTGTACTGAATTTGTAAACCTCATTTAATCATGTATGAATTACTGTTATAATGTATTTTTTCTGAGTCGCTAATGACCCAGTTGTCGATGCGACGTTAAATAAACAAACAAACAAACAAAACAAAGTTGAAAATATAGATTTTTCCTTCAATATAAATTTGTTCTCCAAAGAGAGTTCTTTAAGGTCATGTACATTTTTTGAAGCGTTCAGTAGTTTTCGTGCAATATTTCGTCCAATAAGTGCAATTTAAAAAATTACGAAAACAAGATTTTCTCAAAAACGGCTCCAAATTTTTTCTTTATTCTTTTGGTAGGTATAGTGCCTCATGTACTCTATGAGATGTTATAAACGTCATACTGCTCTATTCTTTTGTTTTTTCCAAAAATGAAATTTTTTGACTTGTCTTTCACGTCGTTAATATTTACATTAGCGGCAATTTATTCATATTATTATATTTATTAGTGCATGTGCTTTAAATAATGTCAAGTAGTGTTTCTCGAAAACGCAACCATTTTCTGTGAAAACGAGCTCAAAATTCCGCATTTTCAGAAACGTTCAAACGCTATTTTCTCATAAATGGCTCCAAATTTTTGGAACGGATAGTGCTAATTGCACTATTTAACATGACGTTAAGTTCATTTTGGGGTATTTGTGTGTTTTTTTAAAAAATTACGCAAATGTATATTTTTTAGAGATCTCTCACGCCGTTAATATGCACGTTTCCCACAATTTGTAAACACTATTATATTTGTGGGTTAAATTGCTTTAAATGACTTCCAATAGAGTTTTTAGAAAACACGAGATTCCTGTGAAAAAGAGCTTCAAATTTCGGATTTACAGTAGCGCTTAAACTCCATTCTCTTAAAAACGGTTCTAAATGTTTCAAAGAAAATTGTCATTTAGGACAAGGTTTCACTGTTTTTAAAATAATATTTATAATTATAAAATAATACTTCTGTTCTACTATTAAGAAACTGAAAAAATAAAAAAATGTTAAAAAACGAAATTAGGACGGCGACAGGTGGCAGCTGGCAAGAGTATATGGCACGTCCGAATAGCTAGCAGAGACCAAAGGAAAGATAAAACTACTACGGGAAAGTCTGTGTCAATCTGTAGCACCACTAATTTTTAAACATTTAACATTATTACAAGGAATATAGTGAAACACTAAAGGCAGTAGGTTATGAATAAATCATGATGTATGGGTAAGAAGTCTAGTCACATTTATTAATATATTAACACACAAACAATATAATTATATCGCGTTATAAATTATTCAGTGAGTTTTTAACTTCCTTTTAGCCATTTTACAAAATGTTTGGTCATTGACCTTCTTGCAATGAGGCATGAATGAGCAATAAATTTAAAAAAAATACATTGACTGCTGACAAAGTCAGAATCTTAATTACATGTTCTGAAGAATGTCCAGTGGGGCAAATACCATTAAACAGTACACATTCATTAGCATGTATTAGATCAAGTGCAATTGAAGGAGTAGCTTGCTCTGATTTTTACACGATAAAAATAGTTCCTCTTGCTGAGAAAGCAATTTATCTATTACCACATAGGTAAAAGCTATCACATCCAGGTTATTTCAATCCTGCAATCTAATCTCTCAATTAGAACAAATAATTTTTCAAAAGGAAGTTCTGTATCTGTATTAAAATGTACACTGGATCGGTTACATAAAAGAGAGAGCACTGTGGTCTGACAGGGCGTCTATAAACTATTTGAAGTTTTTTATGCTCTGAGAATATTACCATTGTTTTCTTGTTAATGGCATTGTCACTGGAGACACAAAATGCTCTGTGTCCAATGTTTTCAAGCCTTTCTATTACAGATGGAAGTACCCTGCAAAGCATTTCTGCCGTTACTGCCTTCACACGAAATATGCTAACCCAACGCCAAGTGTAGATGGCGTTGGCTAACCACAACTTTGAATTTAGATTTTACACTGCACCATAAACACATAGGCTGCATTTGCATCATGATCTGAATTATGTGACAATCCCAATAAATGTTCTTTATAATTTAAATAAGGTTTGAGATGAATTTCATCCATTGTTACAACAAGTTTTATCATTTGGAGATAAAAAATTAAATTTTTGTCTTGCATATAACAAAAAGTGTGGACTCTGAGAGTTCATGCATTGGATTCACATTACATTTGCTGCAAATTCGACGTAATGTCTCTGGATGGGGTAACGTCAAGAAACCACTACCTCGTTAAAATATACAGGCATGTGGTGAAATTGTAAACAAAAGACACAAAATATCATCAAGGTGGAGCTCAAATTCCTCCATTTTTTATGAGCATAAATTAGTTATATTTGTTCAAATACAAAACTTAAAATGACTTTCTGATCTTCATTTACCTGCTCTAACGTGTTAAGAGTATTAATGGGACTTTTAATTGCCTATAAATTTTTAGGCACACATTCATCTTCTGTAAAATTTTCTTCAGATTCCAAAAACATCCAACATATCTAAAATGAAATTAATCTTTCTTGAAAAATCTTGTCACAGAAACATTTTTTCTGTGTAGAATAAAATACAAAATATTATCTACCACTAAAGAAAGAGAAATCACTGGATGCGGTTTCCACACTAGTTTTAAAAGCAAACGCAATCATCACTTTGTTCAAATTGTCCAAACATGAGACACTAATTTCCTTCAAATTATACATTAACTCTTCCAAGAAAAGTGTTTGTTGTACGTTTCCTGGGAAGCCACACTATTTTTTTTAATAGCAGTTACGCTAACAGCCAGTTGGAAATTTTTTAGTCTTCTTTCCTTTCTTCACGTGTTTCTCGCCTTGTTTCCTTCCTTTAAAGATAAGCAGGGAAGTCAAAAAATATTGAAGATACTGCATCTTTTTCACTTGAGGAACACTCACGTTACTAGTTTAGGAATTACTAATTTTTTCCTGGTTGTATCATACACAACTGTTTCTCAAAGTGTATCACTTTTATGGAAGTGGCGATGGCAAACCTGTAAAATAACGCATATTATACTGCGAATAATACTTCTGCCGACTTGACACCCGGGAGTAGGGAAGAGCGATGTTGCCAGTTACTCGGGCGGCAGACACGTGGTCGTTCTTGCGTCAGATCAGCTGCTGAGGCATACACGTCCAAGTTATTGTATTTTTGGTAGAATTGTAATAATGACACTAGTTAATTTGATGAAATACTATTTCACAAATTTATCGCAGTCCCTTACACTACAGCTATGTCTGAGAGATACATTAGGGCACTGGCGTGAATCTACCTATTGCGGGCACGCCCGGGTTAAGTTTCTCACGTCCTTTAAGCTTCGAAATGTCATAAGAAATCAGGAGGAAATACTAATTTTAAAATGCACCACTATTTCAACACAATATCCAGAATTCAAGCCAATTACATGCAGTTGGAAACTAGAGCCTTGTCCTTTTTACTTTTTAACAGTAGAGAAACAGTAGATTACCGAAAAAAATATTTAAAATTCCTTTGACGACAAAATAAGTCGGGCCCACGGGAACAAATTGATGTGATTCACAGGAAACCGAGCTGCGCCTCAAGTCGGGAGAGTGGACATCTTCCGGTAGGCATTGAGTACGAATTCCGTTCGAAAATATAATTCTAGTTAAACAGTTATAAGCATTAATAACCATTTTGTTTTTGTCCACAATGCAACACTTTACCACTATTGCTCTTTACGGTGGGGGGATCATATATTCTAAATTAAGTTTGCAAATAAAAATTAATATATTTAAAAAAAATTGTAAATTAATAAATTTACAACATACAAACCAAAATGAAGAAAATTAAGCAAAATTACATTTAACTTTTCGAACAAATACAACCGGAACGGGAACTTTCTGAGCACAGTATGATACGGCAATCGACGCACGTGGCACCGCAGCTGAGGTTGATCTAACAGTCGAAATCCCTAACAAAAATTAATGAATTCTAAGGATATTCACCACAATTTGTGGAAAACGTATAATGAATTCCAGGTATTATTTTACTGATGTAACTGTTGTTATGTTCATGAGAATTTAAAATAGTTTTGAAATCTTATAAATGGGGGAATTTTTATTTACTGGAAAATTCAATGTCCTGTACTTCATTCTTAATCTCGGCCTCCACACTCAGATTGTTGCCACCGTTGCCAGACGAGAGATTCTGGAATTGTTCATATTATAATTCTGTTATGATTTAAATGAGCACAGGAAGTTAGTTAAATTTAACTCGATATCGAGACATTTTATATCAATAAACTAAATGGAGGTATGGTGGAAAGAAAAAAGTCTTTCCATCAATAATGGCAGATTCTATTCTCCGACCACGAAGTCTACAAGGAGGAGACTCAACTCCGGTGGTGGGGGTATGTACGAAAAACGTCGGCAGCTACTTGAAAAATAATACAAAAAAAACGGGCACCTTCGCCTTCAGCGACCTCACGTGGCAATTGAAAGAACTACGAAGGCTTTCAAAACAGCCAATGGCAGCAAAGCATCGTATACAAAATTTAATTCAAACATTTTTTCTACAAAATTATTTACTACTTACAACTTCCTTTTCAACTTATTGTCTTCGGTTAAGCACATCCGCACACCGCCTGGTAATCGGCGCCAACTGACCCACTTGGACCAAACGAATTTTGACGATTAGTGGCCGAGAAAAGCCGAGATAAGTTCCTTCTTTCACCACGTGATGTCGCTGAAGGCGGAGGGGCTTGGTTTTTTTTGTATTATTTTTCAAATAGCTGCCGACGTTTTTCGTACATACCCCCACCATGCCTCCAACACCGGAGTTGAGTCTCCATGTAGACTTCGTGTCTCCGACAGATGTCCAGAATAACGTCACGTTTGGCGGGAAAGTGTTAGGTAGCAACCTCCGCGGTGCTCGTGTCTTATCACATTTGTTATTTACAACGATATTTGCTTTCTTTTGGTTTATTTAGGTTCTTGCTGCGAATTTCCTCGACATTTTTGATTTAAAAAAGCGCTATTTTATCAACACACGTGAAGTTGCCACCTTTCCTTTCTGGAAACTGTTCGAAGTAAATATTATCATGACCTTAGCGATGATGCTAAGGTGCTTCTAAAATGCATACTTTTACTTTCGGCTTTTTAAATATTTATTTTAGAAATTCGTATTAATTATTAACACCGAGAGAAATATTACATACATTAAACTTTAATAATCGTTTAGAAAAAATCCAGAATGTCCATAAACACAGTCCCAAAAATGTTCGTAATTTTGCAGAAGTCGAGGAGCTTTCAACACTAAGTTAACTTGAATTTCATATAATTTAACTATTAAGTTTTCAATATATTAATTATAATAAATATACGGTTGTTTAAAAATGTAAATCAATATTGCACTTTTTATGATATTTTTAACAAATGTGTACAGTTTCCTGTGTTGAATTAAAATTTTGATGGTTCCATTTTAATATTCAAGTTACTCGCTTAAATATTACTTGTTATCCCCAAAGATTTTAATCTTAACATTTTTTATGCAACGTATTTTCAATATATTTTATTTGGTACGTTTTAAGGGCTCCTTTCGCCCCAGCCCACTATCGGACCCGACTTGGTTATCGTGAAAATAAATTTTATTTCAGAGAAAAAAGAACATCTCACTGCGAGGAAGTGTACCTAAACAAAACAAAAACATTTTAAAACCATTATAGGTAGAGGAAAACCTCCATCGAATAAAGATCACGACGTTTTAAAAAGAAAATCCACACTTATGTCATGTTTTATCCATAAGGTCACGGCTTGTTTCAGCCTGCCGCATGCCATCCAGAGGCGACGGTGCTACTCTCCGATCTACTAAAACTCACGTGGTCTTGACGTGGTGTAGTGTGCTGGAAGAATATCATCTTATGCCCCTCTTAATGTTTTTACGGCAGTGATTTCACAAATATCATAGTTATTTGTAATATTGGTGTTTGTATTAAATTATTGAATAAAAAATATTATACAAATATTATACTTAAAATCCTGGTATTTAAGCGTACCATGATGACTTCATCCTGGTACATGGTATTTTCATTAAAATCCCGGTATAAATACCAGGATCCTGGCACCTAACACTGTTTGTGACGTAGTGTAATGGCGCCAAGGTGGTCCCTCGCAACAGCGTTGTTTGCACGTTTGGACGTGGTTAGTTGTTTGGGTAGTATCAGTGAATTGCAATGTGAAAGCTTCGAAGATTCTAGGCTGATTATCATTCCAATCGGTGAAGATATTCATCAATTAAGTATTGGTGCCAGTATATCAGTGTTGCCAGACGTACCAGGATCCTGGTATTTTTACCACCATTTTAATGAAAATACATTGTACCAGGATGAAGACATCCTGGTACGCTTAAATACCAGGATTTTAATTCTACGGTAATTGATGATGTACGATTTAAGATTCGTATATTTTTTTATTCAATAATTTAACTGCAACACTGATATTACAAATAACTGTGATATAGGTGAAAACAATACCGTAAAAACATTAAGCGTGACATCGGATGGTATTTTTCCAGCACACATACTGCAGGAGAAAAATATATGTCAATTTCTCCTTCTTCCATTTATGACGCAAAGACTTTTGCAAAGAAAACAATTGAATGATGCTACTTGTTCTCTGACGGAGGGAATTATCGTCTCCTGTATTATTTCAATAGTATACCTTTGGGTTCCGGCTCTCATACGCCACCAATCTTTTTTTTTATTTAATTTTATTTTATGTCGCTTTTTAACTACTATGGTCATTAGCGACATCATTACAGATTTACATTAGAGAAATTTTTACATGTCTTTTATACATTCAATTAATCTTCAGTCATTAATACATTGAAATTTGGACTTAATATTTACATTTCACATTATCTATATTTTAAGTTACATATGGAAAATATTGTCTTTATGACATTCAATAAATTATCAGTTATCAGTAACGTTACATTTGTATTACATAGTTACATATCTCTCATAATTTAGTATAGTCTGTATTTATGCCTTCAATTAGTCACCAAACAATCGTTAACATACTTATATTTTACAATATATATATAAATTTGTATTTTGATTTCCATTGGAATATGATTTGTATCATTAATACTTTAGTTAGCAATCAGACAGTTTACATGCTTACATTAATTCTCTTTACATATACATTTTGTATTTACATTACATATTGCTTATTACATCAGAGAAATTTTTATGGGTCACATATACATTCAATTATCGTCAGACATTAATACATTGAAATTTGCACTAAATATTTACAATACTCATGAGCTATATTTTAAATTACATAATGGAAATATTTCCTGTATGTGTCTTGCTTACATTCCATAAAATACCAGTTATTAGTATCGTTACATTTATATTACATAACTTACATTTACAATACATATATAAATTGTATTTGGATTCCATTAGGGATATGATTTAAATCATTAATACTTTGGTTAGTAGTCAAACAGTTTCCATATTTACATTAACCAATTTACATATACAATTTGTATTCATATTATATTATTTATTCCATCTTATATGGAGTTGTACTTATTTATTAACTTCAGGAAAACTATTGTCTGTCTACATCCAACTTTGGTATTTAAACAGTCTCTAATACTTTTGGGCAGTTCAGATTGGTCTCTTTCAGTTTTTAATTCTTGGCAGTATACAAGAAGGTGCTTGACTGTCCAAGCTTCACCACATTTTTCACATAAGTTTCTCTGTTTTTTTGTAATTAAATGGATATGTGTCAGATTTGTATGCCCTATTCTCAACCTGGCTATTGTCACTTGTTCCCTTCCAGATGTTGGCACTATAACAGACTTCTCAAAGGTTGATTGTATTATTTCCTGTAGTTTATTAGAGTCGATGTTTCTCCAGTGGGAATCCCAAAATTCTTTGATTTTAATCTTAATATATCGTTTAACTTCTTCTTGTGGAGATCTTATTGTGTTGTTTAAAGGTTCGTTAATTGCATTTTTGGCTTCTTTATCGGCTTCTTCATTACCTTGAATTCCCTGATGGCTTGGTATCCACACTAGTTCTATAGTATAATTGTTAGTAATTAGCCAAGTAATTAATTCTCTAATTTCCTTAATTAGTAGATTTGAGTTATTGGTGTTTTTATGGCTAAAAGTGCTGATTTAGAATCTGAGAAAATTACATGTTTAGTTTCTATTCTATTGTTTCTTATTATTTGTAAGGATTGAAAAATAGCTATCGCTTCACAGGTATATATAGAGAGGGTGTCATGTAATCTGAATCTGTATGTTTTATTATTTGTTACTATTGCACATCCTCTTCTCCCATTCATTGCTGATCCATCTGTGTAATAGGATTTGTAATCATCGTACTTTGTTTTCATTTCTAAAAATAAACTTCTAAATATTCCTTTGGGGGTGGTACTCTTCTCATATACTGCTAGATCCATATTTACTTTTATTGTGATGTTATTCCAGGGTGGTAATGTAGGCTTCTTTTTAGGTAGTAGTGAGGGGATGGTCATATTCAGCTCTTTAGTATAAAGAGATGCTCTAATATATAATGGCTTTGGTAATCCTGGATGTGCTAGATATTCTGCTTCTGTGGTATTTCTTTTCCAAGGGTATTTATGAGTATTTTGATTATTTACCAACATCTTGTTTGCATATAGAATTATTTGTTCTTTTCTTCTTAGCTTAAGTGGTATCATGTTAGTCTCAACCAATATACTGATCGTTGGACTTGTCCTAAATGCACCAATACAGAGTCGTAGTGCAGTATTTTGTATAGTTTCTAATTTATTAATTAGGTCTCTTCCAGCTGAGTCATACAATATGCATCCATAATCTAATTTTGATCTTATTATGGCTTGGTATGTTTGTATAAGGCATTTTCTATCAGAGCCCCACTGTAATGCAGATAGGGCTTTTATGGTGTTAATTCGTCTAAAACATTCAGTTCTTAACTTTTCAATATGGATCTTCCATTTCATTTTGCTGTCAAAGGTCATTCCTAATATTTTAATAGCTGGAACACTTCTGATAATATTGTCATCCAACTTTAGAGTTACCCTTTTTTCTTCTTTTTTCCTAGAGAATATTATATATTCAGTCTTTGTTTTAGAAAATTTAAAACCAGTGTTGTCAGACCACTTTTGGAGGTTGTTGAGTGTGTTTCGAATAAGTCTGGCTGTGTGCTGAATATTTTTTCCAGTGCAGATTATGGTTAAATCATCTGCAAATAAAAATCTCTTAACCGGTTTGTGGATTGTTTGAAGCACTTCATTAATACTGATCAGAAACAGAATAACGCTTAACACAGAACCTTGAGGCAGACCATTTTCTATTTGCACTGGTTTAGAGAGGGTTTTATTGATTCTGACTCTAATACTTCTGTTGCTCAAAAAGTTCTTAATAAATGCTAAAATATTTCCTTTTAGATTAAGATTCTCTATTATTTTAAGTACTCTATGTTTCCAGACCATTTCATAAGCCTTCTCTATATCAATGGCAACTGCAATTACATGACTTTTGTTTAAAAAGGCTTCACATATCTCCGCTTCTACATTTATTAAATAATCCATTGTTGAATGTGATTCCCTAAAACCAAATTGGAGAGGTGCTAGAATATTATGTGCCTCCAGATACCATCTAATTCTTCTACTGATAATTTTCTCCATGATTTTACACATATTGCAGGTAAGTGATATAGGTCTGTAGTTGGAAGGTGAACTTGGCACTTTGTCAGGTTTTAGAATGGGGATTACAGTAGCTTCTCTCCACGTATCTGGAAATTCCTGTCTTTTCCATATAAAATTATATATTGCTAATAGGTATTTTAGGGCTTTGTCTGTAAGTTGTTTTATCATTACATTAGGTATATAGTCCGGACCGGGGCTTGAATTATTTAATTGGGAGAGTACTAAATCTAGTTCATATCTTTTAATTTCTGTATTTATGTTGTTTGTATTATTTTCTGTATCGTAATTGTTATTTTTTTCTTCCAATTCCTTATAAATTAAGAATTTTTTATTATAGTTGTTGGAATTTGAATTTTCTGCAAAGTTTGCTGCTAGGAGATCTGAATTGTGTGAGGGTTCCATATGGAATTTACCCTCAGCATCTTCCAATACAATTTTATCTGATTTGTACTGACCATTTTTTAAATTATTTATTTTCTTCCAAATTGTTGCAATAGGTGCTTGTGGTGTTAATGCTGATACAAAATTTTGCCAGGATGCCTTCTTACTCTCTTTATATATTCTTCTCGCTAGTGCTCTCTTCTGTTTGTATTGAATTTTGTACACTAAATCTGGGTCATTATGTGCATTCTTTTTGTACCTTCGCTGTGCCCTCTTTGCTTCTAGTGTTGCTTGAGCACAATCTTTGTTCCACCATGGTACACATTTCTTTTTGGGGATATCAGATGATTTGGGGATTGCTCTATTTGCTGCTTTAATAATGGGATCAGAAAATGTTTTTATGAGACCATTTGCGGATATATTTGTGGTACTATCTGATAAGTCTGGCATCTCAAGAAGTGATTTATCTATTTCTTCTTTAAATGATTTCCAATTTGCTTTGTCAAATATCCACCTTCCTGTTAATGGAATGTTGTTTTGTGATGAAGGTGCCTCAGCGATTTTAATTTTTATTGGGAAATGGTCACTGTCATATAAATATTTCAGAGCATTCCACTCTAATGATGGGGCTATTTCATTTGATGCTATAGAGAGGTCAATATTACTTGTGTGGCCATTGCTGCTATTGAAATGAGTAGGTTGGTATGAATTCAGGAGAATGAGGTTTTCTTCTTTTTCCAACCAACCTGCTATTATATTTCCTCTTAGGTCATTTTTTTTGGATCCCCAGTACATATGGTGGCTATTAAAGTCTCCTAGCACGACAAATGGTTTTGGAAGTTGATTCGTCAGATTGATTAATTCTTCCTCATTAAAACTGTAGCTATTTGGTAAATATACATTGCAAATTGTCAATTTATAAGGGACTTTTATCTTGATAGCTACTGCTTCTATATGTGTATTCAATGAAATTTCTTCAGGTAAGGTATATGCTAAGGCAAATATTGCTACTCCTCCACTAGCTATTCTTGAATGATTTCTGTTTTTGTGGAAGTTGCAATATCCTCTGATCTGAGCACAGTGATCATTGGAGAAATTTGTTTCCTGAATGCATAAACATATTGGATTAAATTTGTTTATTATTACTTTGATGTTTTCTAGTCTTCTATAGAATCCGTTTATGTTCCATTGTATTATTTCCATTAATTAGATTTTTTAATGGAGAGAAGAGCTGGCTGAAGGTTGACTCGTTGTCTCTTTGTTGTTTTTCCTTAATTGTTGTAATTTTTTGAAAGGCGAGTACATTTGTTTTTCATTTGTGGGTTCATTTTGCCATGTAAATCTCTGCACATTCTGATTAAATCTTCAGTTTTATCTGTATACTCATCTACTATTTGTTTTATATTTTGGTTTCCTTTTGTTCTGTCCAAGAGGCTACTGAATTGGTCTAAATTTAGAGGATAAAGTTTCTCTTCATTGGTTGAGTTTATTTCTTTTCCAATTTCTTCCCACACTTGTTCTTCTGTCCTGTTGTCAGTGTTTCTTGTTCTTTTTCCTTTCTTCCCTGTATTGTTTCCTTCACTTCATCACCTGATAAATTACTAAGTTGCATCTCTTCTATATTATGACTTTCATCATTCGAGTCATTAGCATCATCAATTTCTTCACCATCAGATCTTTGATCATTGTTTTTTGCTCTTTTTTTCTTTTTGGTTTAATCTTCTCTTCTGTCTCCACTTTTAAGGTAATTTCTTGTAAGTCAGTAGTTGGGTTTTGTAGTTCTATTTCTTCATCATCAGTTTCGTTGGGTGAGAACACTGTAATTGTAGATACCTGTGAATTGGTTGATGAGTGGACGCTTTTTGTTCCTTTAAAAATGTCTTTTGGTACTTTATTGTCTTTGTTCTCTGGTAGACAATTCATTTCTTGATCTTGACTGTAGGTTTCTTCAGAGACAGTTTCCATTTCATTATTTTGGGTTTTCTCTTGTATATTATCATTGTATAATGCACCATTTTTTGTTCCAGATTTAGATGTTACATCAGTTACTTGAATTCTGTTGATTACAGGGAAATTTCTATCATTATGTATTAATACATTTGCATTTGTTTTATTGTCAATTATTTCCTGTGATGCTTTTGGAATAGTTTCACTTATTGAATGATCAATTTGTTCTATCCCATCTGGTGAAATGTTTTTTTTTAGGGCACTGATTAGCTAAATGACCTGCTTGACTACATATGAAGCAACACACATTGTCTGTTGAAAAATAAATTCTATATGTTGTATCTTCAAAGAATATAGGTGTTGATGTAGGCAATTTATCAATATCATTTGGATCTATAAACACCTGCCTTCGAAAGCTCATAATGTGGGAATATCCAGGGTCACTGATCCCAGCTTTTATAAATGATATTTTAGAACTAGTTTTTATATTTAATTTGGAAAGTTCAGCTTCAATTACACTGTGTGGAACAACAGGGCATACATTGGAGATGATCACTCTTCGTTGTTTATTGATTAAGGGTCTCAGTCCTAGTTCAAAATTGTTTATTTTTATTGTACTATGGTTATCTGTGAGTTTCTTAGCTACGATTTTACTACTCAAAAATACACAGATTCTATTGTTTGCAATTCGTGATACGAATCTTATATCATTTGGTGAAATAATTGTTGCCAATTTTCCTACATAATCTTTGATTGTCAAACCATCTTGTTTTTCAATAACTATCGCCTGTTCATTTGAAGGGAACATTTCTAGAGATGTTGCACTAGCATAGGTTTTTAACATTTTACCTTCCGGTTGTTGAACGGACATTGTATTGGGAGTCTTCCCTTCTTGAGGGAGGATAGATTCGGCTGGAAACGAACTCCTCTTGGGTAATATAAAATGTTCACCAAGATAGTAGCACGCCACCAGTCATTACAAAACAAAATCTCTCAAATCTCTTCACAATGAAAATTCACACGTGAAACTAGCACTGGTTTTTCACTAAACAGCAACCTAGCGCGGCGGCCTCGCAGATGGAGAACGCAGCGCTCACTTATGCCTTGAGCTTATCAGCGAGCGGTCGACACAACCTTTCACTACGGAGGCTCTGAGCGAACTGGCCACCAATCTTTATAAATGAGGGCTCTAAAGAAAGAGAACTTTACGGAGACTTGACGAATTCCGTTTTGACTAAAATGGATGATTTCTTTAAAAAAACGCATTGAAATATTCATGTAAGATGCAACCCGCATCACATGTCAACATATATCGGCTAATAACTCATATAAAAAAAGCATTTTAGAGCCTTAAAAAGTAAAATTTAGAAACGTTTTTCACACCATAATCTACAAGACAAGACATTCACCGATCCATTTATTTAAATTTTCGGTTCCACGATTCAATATTATCAAGGCCACCTCAATATTTCAGTCCTTCCTGCTGGTAACAATTTTTGTGGAGACACGCTTAGAAGGCTTAGATTCGACAATCTTTATTTACGCTTTCTGTTATAACACCGTAGTTTGTGCAGTCTGATAAAGTTTATTTGCTTAATCATTAATTCCAAGATTTGCTCTCCAGCAACAACTAGAAGTACTATTATAGTTGCTTGATACCTATACTTATGAAGATTGTTTCTTATGCACGTAGTAAAACTATTCAATTAACGTTTTTTCATGGTCTATAAGTGCTGTGTACTGAATTGTGGAAGGATGTGAGTGTTCACTGAAGAGTGAAGACTGTGTTTGTGTTTTACCTGTACCAATATTTTCGTTATCATTCGATGAAATTTTCAAGTCAACGGGTTCAGACACGTAGCTTTCTCAAAAGTAAAAAGCTAATATTTTTGTGACTATCACGAAAAACTAAAATCTAATTGACAAAGAATATTGAATAATTACTTCAAATGTCTTTAAGTAAGTGATTCACAAAAGGAACCAAATAAACCGTGCCACCCTAAACCCTGGTTCAACCAAAATTTCTTTTACACATTAATTGCATTGTTTTTTTAAGTTTATTTGTAATTGTGTTAGTACATTGCACGTTACCTTTATAGATTTTAAACAAATAAACACGTTTCGTTAACTACTTTCCCTCTTAGAATGAAAATAGAAGGATAGGGATGAGTGAGGGGTGTAGCATGCGAGAGTTCTCGCACGGGTACGCAGAGGTAGTGGGGGAAAACTTGTGCTATGTCCCAACACAAAGAACAAATTTTTTAAAGTAGCTAAAGTAAAATAGCTTGAAATAAATGGAAAACAAAAATCAAAACGCGCTAGCCTACAATACTACGTGAATCAATTAAAAAAACAACTAAATTTAAAATTATAGAAAGAATAGTGCAAGTCACCCGACAACTGCCAACGATCGCAGTCCGAACGCACCATTTAAATGTTGGCGGTATCTGAAAGTATGTACACCAACGCCCAACTGCAAACTCATATTGTAAATAAAACACCGTTTGATATTAAACTCAAGGTGTCGGTTCGTTAAGATATTAAAAATGTAAACATAGTTTGAGCAACATTCCCATGTACCGAAGTGGGCTTACTAATGCTTACTAAATTGTTTCTAATGCTAACAAATGGTATTTAGTACTCAAAGGTGAAAACATTAGTTTAATTATTTTTTGGCTCGGAATTGTTTTTCTTGAGGTACGTAAGGACGCAAAAAATAATTCAATACTTGTTAGTAAACAAATAATTTTTCAATTTTCTCACCCCAGCAAGCTGGCACCCTGACTCTCCAAAACCCACTCGGTTCTTCATAACAAATCAAGGAAAGTTAAATAATATTGCAATGAGTAGGTCTGTTCTTGCCCGATCCGATATTTTCGCACTACTTTACTTGACTTTCTCAAGAGTAAAAACCTTTTCTATTATTTGACTATCTAGGAAAGAGAAAAGCTAACTCTCAAGGAAGATTGAACAATTTCTTCAAATGTTGTTTTTAAAGAAGTATGAATTGTACCAAGAACATCTCTCTATAATGTTGAATAAACTTTAATTGAAAATTTGTTTCAAACATCAATTGCATTGTTATTTTGTTTGATATTCTGTAAGTACATTAGTAGTTCCTCTCCTTTATGGAACGGATAGACAAATGGGTAGGGAAAGGGTGGGATTTAACATGCGAGAGTTCTCGCACGGGTACGCTAGTAAAAGGAATTATGAAATGAAATCCAATAAAAGTAGGTAAAAAAATTAAACTATGTATGTACCATGGGCGTTAACTGGTTTTAATGACAAGGGCATTTTGTCGCCGCTCGACGATTAGAACCCGTACAACATCCTTATTGCATAAATATTACAGAAAACACCGTGTATAAAAGGCACGATAGAGGCAAATTATACAATTCCGCTCCAAATTGAAGGTTACGATTTTAGTTGTAACGCTGTTGATGACCCCCAAAACACGAAAGTGATTCTTACTGTGGAGTCTAGGTAGAAGATGGAAGGAAGGACGGAAAGATGAAAGAACGTATACCTGGAAATGAACAAACGGACGTCCGGACGGACTGACGGACAGATGGACGGACGGACGGTCGCAAGGTACTACCCTTGCGGCTCGGGCATAGCTTTCTGCCAACCTATACTGCGCTGCTTCATACGGTCGCGATCGTGCGAAATTTAGCGGAGCGACTGAGAAAGACGCGAAATGCCGTGACATTTTCCATCGCGAAGATGGGATTTGTGTTTCCTTGAGAGTCGCTCTTAGAAAAATTACAGTATACCTGCACTTCCTCTCCGACCGAACACAGTTGCCCCTCACGAACATTCCTCGCGCGGCGCGGCGAGGCGATGTGGCCACAGGGCCTTTTAACTCGCCATTATAGTGGCGCGCTCTCTTCTATCCCCTTCTTATAGGAACTAAAAGATGAACTGCAGCCAACGATACTTCAAACGTGCGTGGCTGCTGCGTGGGTTCGCGAGACGCAAGCAGGCGCGTAATGTTACAAAATATAGCGTCGATATTGACGCTTTCTTCAGAGGTTTCTAATATGTATATATTATGAATAATTGAATGTTTAGAAGGCATTTTCGTATTTGTCAGAAATCAACTAATTTTTATGTGCGGATGTTGGAGAGCCTAACCGGCTGCTGAACCCAAAGAGGAGAGATACAACTAGAGTGCGCGTGAGCCTACTGCGCAGGTTTCAACATGAGGTGGTCGTAAGTCACGTGACTTTGGGACACGGCAGCTCGTGCTGTACGGTGCTGCATGTAGCTTTTCATGCTGTTTGCTGTTTGTGGTGCTACAGCCTAATTATTTTGGGACGTTGTGGATATTTGTTCACTGCTTACGATCCATTGATTGATCCATCCGATGATTACGAACAATTTAACTTTGCAAATTGTGTTCCACAGGATGAAACAACTGTGTTAAATGTCAGTTCACGCCAGTATGCAAGTGTGCCACAAGTAAATGATCCTGAACTGGGCAGTGAAGTACCAACTGACCATATGTACTTGCCATCAGTACACAATCTTGAAACTAGATTGTCTCCCTATGTTGTGGACATTGTAACTTATATTGGAGGATTTTTAGTTACAAAGTTGCAAAAGTCACTTGCTTATGTGGACTGTAAGCTAGTTCTTTGCCGGACTGATACCGTTGAAGGATCATATTCCTTCATTCAGAGGAAAGATGATTATGGACTGAAATATCCTTCTGCAGATGTTATAAAAATCTGCAAAAGAGCAGAGGTAGAAGTAAGAATACTTCAGGGGAGAGGTGACATTTTTAAAAAGGCAGCATGTAGTACAATTGTAAATAGATGTCTGAGAGAATTTGTGAATAGTTCTGTTTTTAGTAATTTAACATATCATATTATTGGTCAAGAGGACATAATGAATCACAGGATGTATTTAATAAAGGCAATATTGTTTAAATATATTGACATAAGATTAAAACATGTAGGAAGAGAGCACATCCAAATTTACTAAAAAATAGTATTAGATCAGTTAACAACAAAATGATTTCATTTAGAGGGCATTAATCCTATGTGTATTTACTGGTGTAAGTTGTGTTTATAGTATGTTAGTGTTAGTAATTTGTATGATTGCAGTTGATTTTTATTAGTAAATTCTTTGAAAAATATGTACTTCAGCTTCCAGGTCAAAGACACCCATTTCGATCAGGTTTTTGTCCAGTTTTCCTGATCCATTGAGCAATTGCTGAGATGTCCCCTTGTTTTGCTTTTGGACATAAATGTAGCTTCACTACGTCCACGTTTTCTTGAGCTTACTTGCTAGTAGTGGTAGGAGTAAAGCCAGTGGCATGTTACTGTTGTTAGTAATACAAAGAGAAAAAAAATAAAACATGCAGTTTGTTAATCGATCCAAATAGGTTTTATATAACTCGGGAGGGAAAATGTCTAATGTTATAGTTAAAATATTGGGAAGAGCTTTTGAAGCTCAAGAAAATGAGTGCAGACGGAACTTTTCCCCCATATATCACAAACAGTTTTTACTGTTTTTGACTACATAAATCAAAGGTAAAAGCCTTTTCCCCCCTCTATAAATCCTTGAAATATCATTTTGATAACTTGCTATTATAAATGACACTGATGTGAATCTTCAATAGTAGAATGTCTAACATTGAGTAATAGAAATTTGGATCAATGCATCCCATGGAGTTAATTTATTTTACAAATATTTTTTATTTATAGTCCTATGTAATTGTACTTGTAAAATAGGTTTAGTGAAATATGCGGTTGAAAGTGTCAAGTTGGACAAAAATCAGAATTTTCATGTACTTGAGCAAATAGAGCAGAAAAACTTAAATTCACTTTTCTGCTATAAGCAACATTTTTAGGGTTGGTTAATAAATGAGAAAATAACGCTGGAATGAAACATCTTAAGTACGTACAAAAATAAATCATTTAATGCGAGACCGGTGTTCTTATAGATGCCACCTAGCTGTCCCAAAGTCACGTGACACAGGCGCGAGAGATGTTGATACCCGGCTGGGCCTTCTGCGCAGCTCGGTGCGCACTCTAGTATATCTCTCCTCTATGGCTGAACCCAGCGACACTAGCGCCTCCTATAGCGGCGCCCTGAAGCTTTGTCTCCTGTTTTCATGCAGGGTTGCAATGCCCTGCTGTTGACCCTCTCTCTTGCACAATCAAGATTTATGTTTCTTAGAAAGGGAATTTATATGAATTGACGATTAAAGAAAAATTCATACAGGAATTTTGAAATGAGAACATTCCAAGGCCTTTCAACTCCCATATAACGCAGTGGAGACCATTACAGTGACACTCTCTCCTACATCACCTTCTTACAGGAACTCAAATACGAACTGCTGCCAACGATACTTCAAACGTGCAAACGTATATATTATGAATAATTGAGCATTTAGAAGACACTTTTCCTATATCTCAGAAATCAGCCAATTTTTATGTGCGGAAGTTGGCGAGCCTAACCTGCAGCTGTTCCCCGCGACACATGCGTCTCCTATAGCAGCACCCCCAAGTTTTGTCTCCGGTTTTGATGGAGAGTTGCAAGTTCATGGTCTCCTCCGTTGGCCGCCGGCACCACCAGGGCCTTTTAACTCCCATGTAGCGTGGGGGAGACCATTACAGTGGCATACTCTTCTATCACCTTCTTACAGGAACTAAAAGACAAACAGCTGCCAACGATACTTGGAAAGTACGTGGCTGCTGCGTAGGTTCGCTAGGCGCAAGCAGGCGCATAATGTTGCAAAAAACATAGTGTCGATGTTCGCGCTTTCTTCAGAGGTTTCTAATATGTATACATCATGAAGAATTGAACATTTAGAAGACACTGTTCGTATTTCTCAAAAATCAGCCAATTTTTATGTGCGGAAGTAGGCGAGCCTAACCTGCACCTGTACCCAACGGCACTAGCGCCTCCTATAGCGGCACCCTCAAGTTTTGTCTCCGGTTTTGATGGAGAGTTACAAGGCCCTGCTGTTGACCCTCCCCCTCGAGCAATCAAGATTTATGTTTCCTTAGAAAGGACAATTATATGAATTGACGATTAAAGAAAAATACTTAGAGAAATTTTGAGAACATGCCAGGGCCTTTCAACTCCCATATAACGCAGTGGAGACCATTACAATGGAACCCTCACCTTTCTAATACGTATATATCATGAATAATTGAACATTTAGAAGACACTTGTCGTGTTTCTCAGAAATCAGCCAATTTTATGTGCGGAAGTTGGCGAGCCTAACCTGCAGCTGGACTAGCGCCTCCTATAGCGGCAGCCTCAAGCTTTGTCTCCGGTTTTGATGGAGAGTCGCAAGGCCCTGCTGTCGACCCTCCCTCTTGCGCAATCAAGATTTATGTTTCCTTTGAAAGGGCATTTATATGAATTGACTATTAAAGAAAAATACATAGAGGAATTTTGAGAACATGCTAGGGCCTTTCAACTCCCGTACAACACAGTGGAGACAATTACAGTTGCACCCTCTCCCAGCACCTTCTTACAGGAACTCAAATACGAACTGCTGCCAACGATACTTCAAACGTGCGTGGCTGCTGCGTGGGTTCGCCAGATGCAATCAGGCGCCTAATGTTACAAAAGACAGCGTCGATGGTCGGGCCTTCTTCAGCGGTTTCTTATACATATATATTATGAATAATTGAACATTCTGAAGGGATTTTTCGTATTTCTGATAAATCAGCTAATTTTTATGCGCGGAAGTGGACGAGCCTAACCTGCAGCTGGACTAGCGCCTCCTGTAGCGGCACCCTCCAGCTTTGTCCCCGGTGTTGATGGCTGGCGAGTCGCAAGGCCCCGGGCGGCCAGCCGCGCGGCAAGTGGGGCGTGCGGGCGCCAGCCAAGGCCGACGCGACGCGACGCGACGCGCCGGGGCGGCGGCAGGGGGCGTCGGCCGCTTTGAAGCGCGTGGTGCGGCGGTGGCGCGCCGCCGCGGTGTTTTTTCGAAACGAGTTCCGCCGCCGCCATCGAAGTTTTCCGGACCGAAGCGCCGCCGACACGACCGCCTCGCAAATTTTCCGCTAATGGTTCGCGCCGCGCGCAATGAATTCGTTAGCGCAGCCGGGGCGGCCGCGAATAAACGCGTTAAATGAAGCGGCGAACACACACGCAAAAAAAAAAAAGAACATCGAGCCGGCGCACGTGCGCTGGGAGGGATTGGCGACGCCGATCCTGTTTGTTCTCACTTTGCTCGCCGGCCTTGCGTTTATGTGGTTGGGCCAAGTTTAGTCGAGGGGATGTTCGAATCTGTGATGTAGTGGTGACACAAATATTTTAGGAGAAATAAATCCGTGTTAATAGATTCACAGTTTTAACTATTACTGTTTCTCAATTTAAAAATGTCTCTCTAAATGCTAAAAATCTATCTGTGGGCTCCTAAGATGAAATAATAACAGTAATATCCTAAATAATAGTAATAATAATTTAACTACATGGAGAAATAATCTCAGAGGCAGAACTAATATCAAAATGTACGATAAAATAGATAACAGAGATAATAGTTTATAATAATAACAATAATAATAATAATAATAATAATACAGATAATATTCATTCTTCATTATCATCATTACTCCATCTTACATCCCCCCGGGTGTAGCAATCCTGGATCAGCATAATGCTAATCCTCCCAAACGGAGTCACATACACTTACCACGGAATGAGTGCAAATGAGCGTTGGTAAGTGCAAGTGTATGTCCGCACCTTTTCAGTTGACAGGAAAGAGGGATTCTAACGTTCTCGACATCCACAAATTCTGGAGTCTTTCTATAACATGAGGTACAGGCAATCAGATAAATGCTCGAATCGAAGGAGATTAATAAAGTGCAGATTCGGAAAGAATCATCGCCTACGGCTCGTCCTGGGGAGTGATACCAGTTCTGCCCCGGGACGCTATTTTCATGATTCTGGTATATTTCTATCCCGCCGTTGCCTAGGAGGCCGACAGTTCCATCTGGCTCCTATTCTACGTCCATCTCTAATTATGAATTCACCAAAACAAAAAAAGTATCACTTCTCACAACTTCCTCTTACAAAACCGACCTTCTGAGCTACGGATATTATGAAGACAGAACCAAAATATATTATCGAGAATAGGCAAAACATTCGATTTTATAAAATGCTAGAGGATGATGTATAGCGATGGATAGGCGAGTAACCGCATGATTCTTCAAAGTGTCGCATGACAATTCCATAAATAAAATCTGTGAAGAGTCTAACCACGAAGCGCGCCGGAAGACAAGAATCAACAGGGAATAATCAACAATCCACTAAAACCAAAACTATACTGTGATTTTCCTAACTTTGCCCCTCAAGGTCCGTCTTCACGATGGAATATGTCACGGTATTTCGCGACGTTCTCACTCGTGCTGTCAGGTATCGCATTATCGCGACCGTATCAAGCAGTGCTTGCAATTATGCGACTTCTAGCGGTACGATGGAGAAAAATGGGAAATGTCGTGTGATATTCCATCGTGGCTATAGGGACTAGACGGGCATCGTTAGAAAAATCGCACTATAAGGGCACTAAAAGCAAAGGGAGATATCTCTATGCCTCCTTCAAAGCTCTTTTCCGCTGAACTAAGAGGCGGAGGCATCAACACTTTAATGCACCTTACGTAACACGAATCGAAAGGAACACGCTCCCCCAACAATGCATTCAAAACTGCAAACCTTGAGGACTATAAGGTGTCTCAACTCCGATGCTGGAGGCGTGGTGGGAGTATGTACGAGAAACGCTCAGCTAATCGCCTCAACTAGAGTCCCTAGATAGAGTCCCTGGATACAGAGAGTAGCGCATTCCACTGTTCCACCGATCCCGCCTTTTTATGTCCAGTTGTCAGAAAAATGGAGACAGAGTCGTATTCTGTATGTTGAGAACCACGGATCTACCCCAAACCAATATTAATAATCTTGAAAATCTTCATAATGTCACCAATTGTTATAATATCCCTTCAGTTCCCGATTGGCGCCTGATGGGGTTGTCGGGTGAGAAGATATTAAATGGCAGCGGTTGGGCTACTCTCCGTATCTAGGGACTCTAGGCTCAACCGAACTGTGACATCATGCGGTGAAGAAACACATCTCGATTTTTTCGGCCAATAACAAAGCGCAAACTCATACCTGACAAACGCCATGTATTTATACTTTAGTGAGTGGAAGTGTAGATGGCGTTGACTTGATACATGAGCTTGGTGATCTTCGGCCGAAAATACCTTAAAAGCGTCTCCCATTGTTCGCGCGAAGTCCCTAAAGTTCAGATATGACGATTAGCTGCCGATGGAGTTATGTTTCATACATAACCCCATTCATTCGAGTTGACTCTCTTTCTTGCCATCTTCCTGATGCAAACAAAACGAAGAAACCCAAGATCCTGAAGTGAAATATACAGCATTTCTTATAAATATGTTAATATTGAAGGAAGGAGGGAAGAGGCGTTTCGGAAAGGAAAGGGTTTCCCAAATAAATGTCCTTTTCCCCCCCGGGTCTGAAAACGAATAGCTGCCCTTCACATTCCGAAACCATTCCCTAATTAAATTAAAATTGGAAAAATCGCCATCTCCCGCCCTGAACTTCGCTTGCTTCATTAGCATAATGTGGGCAATAATATTAATTCCATTGTTATTTGTTCGATGTAGTAAGGAAATTTAATTTGTAGATTAAATCTGAAATGTGGAATGTGTTAACATCTTATTAGTGTATTTTTTACTACATTTTTACAGCTATGACAGCAGTCATCTACTAAGAATTTTGTGAAATAAAAAAGATGAGTTCATTGTTTTAGTTCTTTATAATTTCCGGTGTCTATTGATTAATTCCATTGTTATTTGTTCGATGTAGTAAGGAAATTTAATTTGTAGATTAAATCTGAAATGTGGAATGTGTTACATCTTATTAGTGTATTTTTTACTACATTTTTAAAGCTAAGACAGCAGTCATCTACTAAGAATTTTGTGAAATAAAAAAGATGAGTTCATTGTTTTAGTTCTTTATAATTTCCGGTGTCTACTGATGTCCGGCTGTGGCTGAGATGTATCTCCATTTACATCCTTTTTACTTCCCTAACCTTCGCCCCAATATGTCTCATCATCCCGAACATATTTTTCCGGAACCAATATAGCTATGAGACTTAAGATATAATAAATTGAGGACCTAAGATATAATCTACTGCTACCATCTACCACAGCATACAACAAACGGCTAGCGGAAAGACAACAGAAGAGAGAAGAGGTGGAAGAATTTTTCTACTGCACGAGTGCCATGATTGACAGGAGTTGGACAAAACCAAACCAGGAAATGAGAAGTGTAGTAAACAGATTAGCGGTGCACGGATTCCACCATAAACTCTGCAAGACAACCACATATCACACCGCCAGTGATCTATGCGTGTGCAAACTGTGCAACGAAAAGTGTACCAAGTATCATGTGCTTTCATGCAAGGAAAACAAGAAAACAATTACGGAGCTCAGCTCCGAAGACTGAACTGTAAACTCCATGCACACTTGTGCGCATTTCTTAATTATTATAATATAGCTATGGCATAACAGAAAGATAGCCTATACTGACTAGGTAAGGTAACTAAGTAGTAGAAGCAAGTCTATGCCATTCCATAGCACCACTAGTTGTTTTTTTATTTGTGGGATCAATCGATTTACTTATTTGGACATTGATATTATTCACGTTTTCGTTACGTCATTACGTCAATATTGTCCTTAAATAACATATTTTCATTATAAAACTCAATGTTTTGTGCAATTGGATGAACTCAAAACTCTTTTGATATGAGAACACATTTGATTTTCACTGACCCGCATAAAATGTTTCTACGGAGTATTGGTACCCTTTCGAAATGAGAAAGCAGGTAGGAGGTGCAATTTTCAGAACTATTCTCTCATTAAAACTGGTATGTGACTGGCACAAAATAGTCTACGACGACGCATCAAAAGTATGTGTCGCGCGTATTTTAATACAGTGTTAGAAGCTTTCACGGAAATGACACCGACTGAAGTGGTTGAGGGCAACAGCTGTTGCCAATGCAGAGCCTCCTAATAGAAAGTCCTAACGTTTGACTCTCGATGGTGGTGGATTTTCGACACTAGCGACTTAGTGTAGTCGAATTCAGTCGCGGTGACTGGAGAAGAACTCTAGCGACAGCTGTAGTTGGCAGCTTCTCCATCAATACCAGGCGTATGCACGAGCAATAACTTCACAAACGTGCCATGGGCCACGGACGATCTCCGATTGCTCATTCTTGACCCCTCCTCTCTCTTTACACACATACTATTACATGTCCTACACTACCACAAAGGTGGTCTGACTGGTGTAGACAGGAGCTTTGAGCTTTTGCTGGGTTGGGCGGTGTCTCTCTGGGAGAGATATCTGGAGAAGGAAACCGCAGTAACCCAACGCATATGTCGACGCCGGAACTCACGTTCCAGCGGAGAGCAGCAGCAGCAGCAGCAGCAGCACCACCACCACCACCACCACCACCACCACCACCACCACCACCACCACCACCACCACCCGGAATGTACCACTACACTTACGGGACCAATGTTCATACTACGTTGACGCGCCCGTATATCCAAAATATTCAATCAAGCCATGGAAATATTTCAGCATATTCCAAGCGCAAAATATTATGCTTCTTAAGATTAATGTTTTATTATTGCTATTTCCACGACACTTCTCCTAAAAGTAGTTAATTTTCTGGCGCAACATCAAGATACTACATGAAAATTAGGCGCTACATTGATTCAATTAAGTGAATTCAGTTCGATAAAACTCCGCGAGAATTATGAAAACAGATTTGCTTCAACAAATTAACACAATTAAAGACATTTTCAAAATTTGTTGTTCTGTTTCTGAGGAATTAATACGTTTACTGAAACTCAATTTCATTTAAAACCAACTTAAGAATAATAATTCTTACGAAGTTCTTAATAATACAGATTTTCATGAATGTAAAAATTTTGAAGAAAGTAATAATTTTTCGCAAACATTCTTTGGTATTATCTCACCTCCAGATGACGCCTTATAACAAATAAAACTTATTTGGACATTGATATTATTCACGTTTTCGTTACGTCATTACGTCAATATTGACCTTAAATAACATATTTTCATTATAAAACTCAATGTTTCGTGCAATTGCATGACCTCAAAACTCATTTGATATGAGAACACATTTGATTTTCAATGACTCACATAAAATGTTTCTACGGAGTATTAGTACCCTTTCGAAATGGGAACGCAGGTAGGAGGTGTTTTTTTAACAAATAAAACAGAATTTTGAAGACAAAATGTTCCTGTTAAAAGTCTTTTTCAAGAACACAATTTTATAAGAAGCTCAATTTTACAACCCATGACATCAAGTGGTTCGCAACGCTTTAACGCGCGACACTGCCCTTCGAATTGAACGCCCTGCGTTCGCGAAAGTGAATTAAATAAACATTTTTTAAAAATATTTAATACGCCTGTAACAGGTAATGTACTTCATCTTCCGGGTCAATGACCCCCATCTCGATCAGGTTTTTGTCCAGTTTCCCTGATCCATTGAGCAAATGCTGAGATGGCCCCTTGTTTTGCTTCTGGACGTAAATGTAGCTTCACTGTGCGCACGTTTTGTTGAGCACTCCTTTTGCTTGTAGTTCATTTACCGTTGAAATTGATTTTCTATAATTCGGGAACAAACATTTTTCAAATATTTTTATTTTTCTAAAATAATTATTTTCTAAATTCATTTTTTCGTTTTCTATTTTTTTTTTAATTTTGGCCCTCAAGGAAATGTGCGCAGATAAATCTCTTTCCCCACAAGTCATGTACAGTTTTTACTGTTTTTTGACAAATAAATAAATAAATGAGTAAATAAAAGCTTTCCGATCTTCCCTCTCGCAACGTGCTTCGCGCTTCCGCTGGGGCTCTGACGCTCAGACTGTGTTATAAATAGAGACCGGATTTTTATGTAATTACATATTTTTTGTCTTTCTACTTACCGCTCTCAAAATTTAAATATTGACGAATTGTCGCCATCCTAACAGAATATCCAACTTTTTCGATACATATTTTTACATATTTGGCACTATATTACATATTTTAGATATTTCGCTATTGTCTCAACATATCTCTTTTTTTCTATCAACTTTCTTGCATATTTTATGAAAAGAAGTATTTTCAAAAAAATCTGTTCTTGGTACGCTTCGCGAAGACGCGGTCGGATATTCAAACAGTCCGACGCGCCTGCTTCAGTTATCTCAGTGGCGGGAAGTGTGCGTCAACGAGAGACCATTCTCACCTTTAGGTGTGAAAAGTATCATTGACGTTGAAGTTTCGTGACCTTTAATCTGAATTTCCAAGAAACTTTGGCGATCGCCGTCCTGTAACAGTTCGATGAGAATATTCCACCCTGACTGTTTGCTGGTCGTAGATTTCGCCAGTTTTGTACGATGGCATCTATTGCGTCTAGTCTGGCTGTTCAACTACATTCCTGAATAACAATCTGTGAAGGTTTGACTACTGATGGGAAAGTTGTATAGTGCAAGTGTGCATCAACTTGTGCTTTCCTAGTGATTTTTAAAACGTTTGCTTTGTTTTTACAATTTGTATAGGATTTCTTTTATAAATGTAAGTTTATATTATGTAAATAAGTTTTATAATTAGAGTCTTTTAATATTACATATTTATACGATTTTATATATTTATTACATATTCGTACTGTTTTAATGACATATTTATGTACATATTTTGACGTTTCATAATACATATTTTTCCGGTCTCTAGTCATAAACCTCTCTAACGTTTAAGAGAATTTAATTCAAGAGGAACAGTATTGAATTGACCTGCACTTTCACTGCCGTATTTACTACAAATCAATCCTCGCACCAGAAGCCACCGTGAAAAATTGCAAATACATCTTCAGCAACGCATTTCTGTATTTATAATTGGCGGCAGGGCTTGATGCGCAGATTACATGAGCTACGTAAACAGAATGCTCCCGCCACGTTGTCCGCTTTTGTTCACCTTCAAATACCGTCGGTCAGATTGATTGATGAGTTATTCCGGACGCGATAACTGATGAGGTCATTAGTCCCGTAAGTGTAGTGCATTTTTTCTTCTTCGGGAGGTGGCCGTGATCTCCCGCTGGATGATGAGATCCGGTGCCGACCTATCTGTCGGCTAGCGGGGTTTTCCCCAACCAGGTATCTCCCACCAGTGAGGCACCACTCTACCCGGGACAAGCTCTAAGCTTCCAACTAGTCTCCTGGCATGTGTGATAGTGTAGTGATTGGTAGTGTAAGTGTGTGTAAATAAAGGATAAAGATAAGACAAGGATGAGTAAGGAAATATCGCGCACGGTCAGTGGCCTGTTTGTAAGGGCACTGCTTCGATTTTCACCTGGTATTGATCGGAGAAACCACGGAAAACTGCCGATCAGAGCACTCGGCCGCTGGAATTCTCCTCCAGACAGCGATTGAATTCGATTTACCTATCTAGTGGAAAATCGTGTCATCGTAAGAACTCGAACCTCCGACCTCCCAGTCAGAAGTACTGCAGTGACAGATGAAACCCTGAGCCGGTGGTACGATAAGAGATAAGACCTAGTATAAGTAACTACTTTAAATCCATAGAATTATTTCTTTTTGTCAAGTAAACTATAAAGTGTAACTTAATGCTCCGAGTTGTTTTGAAATAATTGAGTAATTGACGTTCCCGGGCACGTCAACTGATCCGGTCATTAAAAATGTCTGTTAAGAAGCATAGTAAATGTCCCCATTACTCTACTCACATGTGTGGTAATACGTGTAAGTTTAAGGGTAATGGGAGAGAATAAGACAAGGAAGAGGAAGAAAATATCGCACACCGTCCGTAGCCAGTTTGTTTGAGTGTTCCTCCGGCATTCTCCTGGTATTTGTAGGAGAAAACACGGAAACCCCCCCTGTAGAGTAGCCAGACGCTGGAATTCTCCTCCAGACAGCGTAAGGCAAATTTCGTATTTTAGAAATGTTAAATGTGTTTTCTTTATTTCCTACTCGTATATTCATTTAGAATGCTTATAAGGTCAGTTAATATTTACTGTTTAGGTTAGTGTCTTGGTGATCACAATCTTGATCCAAATTTTCTGAAACGTCGTTCATCCAGGTTCATCTGGCTGATCGAAACTTGTCTTCATTGCAAATCAACGTGGAGATGCGCGTTCACCTCCTAAAAGCATTACTTCTCTGAAGAAGGAGGACATCGGCCATTTATCATAATCTTGTCATTAAAAGTGGTCTCAACCCACGCACCTTTCACCTCTTGCTCCGAACCCTTTTATTTCTTTAAGAACGTCTCATTTTTCAACTTGCCATTAGCGGATACATTGAGCGAGGCGGGGGAGTTGTTTGGTAGAAAAGATGTTAAAGCTTCGGAAAAGGTTAAAGGCGTACGAGCTACCAAATACTTTAATAGATCTCGCACCCTTTTCAAGTGCCTGTAGGATGAGGATAGAATTTTCCTCTCTATCAGTGATACAGTCCCATGCGGATATTAATTATTTCACTATATTTCTTCGGTTCTTATCCCTTATCGTACCGAGTCGACTACGACGGCGCAAGTTCGGTGAACATGGGCGGAAGCAAGAGCATCCTGGTTATTTCATTCATTTTCTTCAAGATGTGTGTTCCCTCTCTCAATTTATGTTAATTGTATAATTAAATGCTATAATACTAACAAGAATGATTTTTATAATAATTCTTTCCCAGATTTTATCACTATTTTAAATTGTCAAATATTCTTAGTGATTTATTTTAAGTCGATTTTAACAGCTAGGTCATGAGCAACTTCTTGTCTACAACATATATTATATTACATAAATATTAGCAATTGAAAGCATTACAGCGGTAAACTCTCTTCATAACAAATTAAGCAATCCAATACATTTTAAAATGTGAGTGATCTGAATGCAACCTATTTCGCTGGAAAACAGATACGCGTGAGTAACATTTATGTGTCCTGTTCCCAAACTGGTTATATTCGCTTGTCCTCTTCGAGCTTATAAAATGCTGCATTTTTTCTCAAACATGGAAGTTTGAGAAAACCCACTATTTCAGAATTAAAACTATGATATAATATTGAATTAATTATTTTGTTGAAGTTGCCGAAGTTACCCAAGATTTAGTTGTTGCTTTTCTTAGCCTGGTTGTCCGCTTTTTCATTGCGGTTTATTCAAGTATGACTTGGAATCTAATTAGGTAAAAGTTAAAACATAGTCAATCAAGGGATGTACCCTCGCCGCCACATAGAATGGGCAATGGCATATTCTGAAGTCCCAATCCTTCTGCACATTCTGGCAGCACTGTACGGAAGATAACGCCATCTGGTTCTTTCATGGTTAACTATTACAACATAACATTCTCTACCAACTGCCATCGTCTGAGAAGCTGATAGGGCAGATTTCCCCCAGGTTTCACCCAATCATCATCTCTAGTATGAACGTTCCCTATGGATATGTGTGTTCATCCTAAGGGTTGAGAGTATTGGCGCAGAAGGCACAGGGGGGCGGGGTAGTCTCGTTGCGTCCTAGAGCAAGCCATTCGATCGCCTACAACCAATATATCAATAAATTTAATATCATACATTACAACATAAAATATTCAGCACATGAAATAGAACTAGTGGATTTGAAAAAGTTTATGCATTGCTTTTTTTTTTCTCATAATCCAGATTTACTTGCGAAAATTCAAATGGGTAATATCATCCCCTCTTTTAATGCAAAACAATTGAAGTATGAGAACGAATATTACGAAACCGAGACGAAAAAATGAAGTGGACGGAGGCGGCTCCAGGATCGATAAAATGTTTGTGAGTGGGAAGTTTTGGCGAAGTAATAATGTTCAAATATCAGTGTTTACGAAATTTAACATTTTAGCAACAATTAAACTTGATATTTAGTAATAATTTTGCATCGCTTGTCAACATTGTTATTTTGCAATATTCACGTCAGAGACAATTTGAGGACACTGTCGGGTTGCATAATGCACATTTCGAAATTGTTTATAACATTGTTAATTGTTGCAAAATTGTTAATTCGCAGTTTTAAGTTCTGGGACATCAGGGGACCCTTCTAACTTCAGAATTTCAAAAATTGTAAATTGTTAATAAATTTGCAAAATTTGCAAAAAAATATTCTTTTCTAAACTGCCTTCAAACAAGATGCAAAATTCCGCAATTCAGTCGGCGCTATCACCTTTCGTTTTTGAGATATGTAATTGTTTACAAGAAATTCGCATGTCATAACTCCCATTTTGTGGGGGGATTCAATCTTTTCGCAGTTCCCTCACAAATCTACCCTTCAAGCCGTTTTGCAAACGTAACGTGCATTTAGCGGCACTCATTTTCCACCCGAACGTGACAGCATAATGCTATTTGAAACTACCTTCAGAATGCTTATATTTGCTTATCGAGTCCAAATCACGGGAACTTGAGTTCTCACAAATGTTCTCTAAATACGTAAATGCCAAGAAGGTCATCTTATGAAAACGCAGAAATTCTCTGAGCATATGAATGAATCAGTCATTTCAACGACGAACCCACTTCCTTATAATAGTATGGAATATTATAAATAATGTTTTATAGGCATTTTGTATCAGGACCTTCCGTGGCCTTCGCGCTTTCCGCAGCGGGCGAGCCGTTGCTTCGGCAGCGATAGGAACGTTACGCGGCGTCTATCAGCTGATATCAGATTTCCAAGCGCGTTCGTTTAAGAATTCGTATTTATCTTTTCTTTCTTCTTCTTTCGTTTGGGTCATCAAGGGACCACGCACCAATTTCATTGCTTCTTCCTTTGTCCTTCTTTCTTCTTGCTCCAGTACCCTTTGATCTGCTCGCTGTGTATCATCTTTTCTTTATTGTATCTGTTTATTATTTATTTTTAATTATTTACTGATTTCTTGTGCATTTATTTATTTACGTATTTATTATTTAATAAGTATTGCCTGATTAATTAAACCACATTGTAATCTTTACATCCTGTAAATAATGCCAGTATGCATTTAATTATCGCATTCGAATTACTCATGTATGTTTTCTCATCCTACTCGTCCATCGGAACCTACAAAGTAAACACCCCTTTTTGTCACTCCGCCTGCCCTCCAAGTAACTGAGACCTTGCCGACACTCCGAAAGTAGAGGCGCGGTGTGTGGGTAACGGCCGCAGAACCAGCTGCGAGCAGCGATTTCCGCCCTTCCACGGTCGGTTTACCGACTTTAGTCAAGAAAGGTCCCAATACTAATTATCGCAAAAACACTACTTGCAGTGGTTCATAGCACGTACAAATTTGTATGTAGGGGTTTTGAAAGGCTCTGAACAAGCTGGATAAATTTTTAAGCCAATCCGAGTATCCAGCATGGTGAGTGTTGCGTGTTAGGATCAATAAGTTTCTTTTCAACTTTTGTTGCGCCTTGGTTACGCGTCTACGAGCTCTTGTGCGGGTATTGACCGCTTGATATAATCCTCCTTGAAATTCTTTTTTTAATGTTGTCAGTCATCGTCAGCCATTTACTTTTATCCCTTCGGCCAGAGGCATGTTCACATCTCCATGTAATCGTTTGTAGAAAATAATTAAAGTTGGTATTATTAGCAACGGAATTGTAGCGTTTTAGTGAATTTCAAAGGACTGCTTGGATATTTTGGGGTTTAATGAACAAAATGTAGCTACCTGAATTTGACGCTATGAAGAGTAAACGAAAAATGAAACAAAAGTCAACAATTAAACTGTCAACAATATTCGTGCTAAATGATATGAATATACGAAAATGAATGGACATTCTAAACTAACACGTGAATGTAAAGAAACTCACATATAAAATATATAGAAACGAAGTAAATATAATACCATTCACAGTACTGAAGCATACAGAAATAGAACTAAAGTACTGAACGAAAAAGAAGCGGAATACCACGCATTTCAAAGTAAAGCTGGGCATTCCGTGCCGTACTTTATTGTATTTACTCATCAGTGAACAAAGAAGAAATAAAACATGAACGTGAATCTTAGGGCCACCTTGTCCGTAACGTATATAAAATGCGATATTGGGTAATCATGAAACCTCTCTCTCTCTCTCTGCACATTATAGACTTAGAACCACACAAAAACAACAAAGGAATTTAAGAAATTGACAAATTTTAGAATGCAATCTCAAATTTGAACCACCATGTAAAAAGAAAACACCAGTTCAATGCCATCGGTGCCCAAAATACGGTCATACGAGAACATACTCTAAGGCAACGCAAACAGATGCGTAAAATGCGGCTTTTAATATTTAACAATTGAGCATCGAAAAGATAAAACACAGCCAGCTAAATGCGTTCTGAGTTCACGAAAACACCTAGGACGAAACCCAATTAGAAATGTTGTCAAATACACCAAAATTATATAAATAAACGAAACCGAGAAAAGAAAGAAATATCCCCACTGTTAAAAAATCACTAAAAAGTCCTTGTTACTACAGAATTTCCTCCCCTCCTTTCTCACTTCATTCAAATAATACATTTTTTCAACTCAGAAAATTCCCCAAAGTTAAGGAACCCTCCCCATTCACAGAAAAATATCATTTATTGCCCACCTGCTTACATATCCAGTAATCCGTTAGATCCCTCCCCCATATAATCTAACTTACTACCCATCACAAATAGACATGTGCAAAGTAATCGAAAATTCCTTCCAAAGATAAGAAAACATTATAAAACAGCAATTCGAACAATCAGGATCACTACATTAATATCCAAAATGCAGAAATGAAGCTAACAAATAAAATTATACTCTGGAACGCGAATGGATTAATCCAACACCGTAGAGAAGTAATAACTACATAAGATATTCTTCGTAGAACCAAAACTAAAACATAAGATATCTTGTGACGATCCTTGGTTCGTGCCACACAAGACTGTCTACAGGGATGTAATGCCACTGGATGATCTCATCTCACCGGTAGTACAGGTTTAGGGATTCTCTGATACGAACAGAGTGTTTTATTTCGAAACGTCCGTCCGACGGTCCGTTTGTCAGTCTGTGACCACACTAATGTCTAAACTATTCGTAGAATTTTTGGCAAAAAACATACCATTATCGATCTGCCCCGACTCGAGGCCCTGCAAATTGAAAATAATTCTTTAAATATTATGGATGATATAGTTGAAGCGATTTTTTCTCCAGAAGAAATTAGTTCTTGACAGTAAGTTCTTGATAAAATATTGCGTAAACTTATCTGAAAATATTTGTTGTTTTCGCGTAATGTTTATTGAAATATGAGCAAAATTAAAAAATATTAAAACTAAGATTTTCTCAAAACGGAATCATATTTTTCTTCTTTCACATACTCTATGGATAGCGCTAAATTCACTGAAAAAAATGAAATAAACTTTATTTTGATGTATTATTTGTTTTTTCAAGAAATTGTTTGCAACAAATGTAAGTTTTTGATACATCTCTCATGTCAGTAATATTTACATTACGGGCGTTTTTAATAATTGCATTTGTGAGTGTAATTGCTTCAAATGATTTCAACTGCAGGTTCTCTAAAATTCAAAATTCTATCTCGTGAAAATGAACTAAAAATTTTGCATTTTCGTAACAACGCGTAAGCGACAGTTTTTCAACAATTTCTCCAAATGTATAAAATAAGGTTCTGCCCTCTATGATATTCTTAAAGTCGTATTTCAGTTTTATCGATAAGAAAGCGAATAATTGGGAGTTAACAAAAAACTAGTAGTTCTAGAACAGCGCGTACTTTCTCACATCATTTCAGAAGTTACCATTATCGAAAATCCTGAGACTTCGACAAAAATGATATCCGCGCCATTCTTTTAATGTTTTAATGTTCTATTGGTGAAAATAAGTTTAAGAAAATGTTTTCGGGCGTTTTTTGAGAAAATGTTTTCTTATAAAGAACTTAAATTTTAAGCATTAATTACGCAAAAACTACTCTTTTTCTCAAACAATTTTCCGTTTTTAAAGAAAAAACAAATGGCCGTTTTTAAAGAGCTGAATTTTTAGAACGGATTCTGTTTAAGGTAAGAATCTCTACCTTCACATTTGTAGTTTTGAAATGTTACGATTAAACAATTTTCAAAAATACAGAGTTCGCCGGAAATGGGACTTTTTTTCTGTCGAGGAGAAAATTTAAAGAGAACTAGTGGTGCTACAAAATGGCACAGACTTTCCCTTATTAGTTTATTTCCTTTGGTCTCGGCTAGCTATTCGAACTTGGTATATACTTTTGCCAGCTACCATCTATCGCCAACCAAAATTACTTTTTTAAAACATTTTTTTTATTTTTTTCAGTTTCTTAATAGTAAAACGGAAATATTATTTTGAGAATATTAAAGAACAGTGAAAACTCCTCTTAAATGGCTATTTTCCTTAAAAAATTTGGAGACATTTTTAAGAGAATGGCGATTTACCGCTACTGTAAATGCGAAATTTGAAGTTCTTTTTCATAGGAATCTTTTATGTTTTCGAAAAACTTTATTTGAAGTCATTTAACCCTTCTGCTACTGAGGGAGGTAACTGAGTTACCCCAACGCATATTTTATTATTTCTTCTCATCTTATAATTTTCTTACATTTTTGATATCTTGTGTAGTTTTTTACTTATTTATTTAAACTATCATTTTGGAAAAACCTGCGTTTTTTTGTTTTTAGTCAAGCTGGAGTTACTACCTTAGACCCGTTGGTATTGGACGTTCGGGATTTAATAACGTGGTTTGAGGTTATATTATGAGTGGGAGAAGGGAGATGGTTTTGTGGACATTCCTACGAAGTGTTATTGAAGAACTGGTGCATTAACACGTGTATGTGAACATGTCGAAGAATTACAGTCTTGAAAATTTTGAAAAGTTATTAATGATTCACAATCCAGGCGATTTGTGTGAAGAAGATCGTGAAGTATAGATTGTTTTGTGAGCGTGATGAAGAAAATGTATAGGTTATAGATGAAGTGGACGATATTATTTGTGCTGAAGACGAGGAAAACATGAATGATGACGTATTCATCAGTTCAGGAGAGTATTAAGTGAAAGAGACAATACAAATAGTGCAATGTGCTCTAAAAGGACATCATTTGGCATTCGAGACCTCTTCGTTGTGGACGAGGTCCTGCATGTAAAATATATATCGTTAAAATCTCTAAATACTTTATTAATGTATCAAAATAATGTTTAATCTACAAAACCAAAACAATGGTACGGCATTTACGGTAAAAATATTAAAACTCAATTGAATTTTCGTGCAATGTGCTCTAAAAGGACATCATTTGGCATTCGAGACCTCTTCGTTGTGGACGAGGTCCTGCATGTAAAATATATATCGTTAAAATCTCTAAATACTTTATTAATGTATCAAAATAATGTTTAATCTACAAAACCAAAACAATAGTACGGAATTTACGGTAAAAATATTAAAACTCAATTGAATTTTCCCTGGGGTAACTCTGTTACCCCTTTGGTATTCGACGTATGCAAAATACCTCGTTAGTCGAAGGATTAAATCACTTTAACTCAAAAATACAATAGGGTCATTCTTTTTATATTCGACCAACAAAATTCCCGACAATTTTTAAATTACCTAAAAATACTTTTTTAACTTTTGTTTTGTGGTAAAACTATGAACAAATACAATCTTATATTTTTCTTTTCGGTATTTTGCATGTAATCTTTACAAAACCGTTTTTCATGAAAATACGATCTTCCTCTGCAGACCACATGAACTAGATAAAACGTAATGTTAAGATTATTTACATAAATTTTTTTTGCATATTTTTCAGATTCCTTGAAGTTCTTTTAAGTGCAAATGAATAGAAATTACACATTTTATTGCGTTTCAGGTACATTTGTAACGTCATCATTGTAAAAATTATGAAACATTTTCAAAATTTATTTTCCAAAATACACCATCTTCGATTTTCAAACTTCAATTCCTCATTTTCCGGAAATGAGGAATTTTGAGCTAGTTTTCACCGAAAACGGTTGAGTTTTCTAGAAAATTTATACGACACTATTTAAATCACATATACTCATAAACA
Source organism: Acheta domesticus (assembly GCA_031308135.1). Classification (NCBI taxonomy): domain Eukaryota; kingdom Metazoa; phylum Arthropoda; class Insecta; order Orthoptera; family Gryllidae; genus Acheta; species Acheta domesticus. Next base: position 16,918,797 of record JAHLJT010009355.1, on the reverse strand, counting down.
TGATAATGTGAACAAATTGTCGCTAATGTAAATATTAACGACGTGATAGACAAGTCAACAAAATTACATTTTTGTAATTTTTGAAAAAACAAAAGAATAGAGTAATATGGCGTTTATGTCATCTCATGGAGTACATTTAGCACTATCCTTACCAGAAGAAGGAATTTGGAGCGGTTTTTGAGAAAATCGTGTTTTTGAAATATTTTAAAATGGCACATTTTCACCCAATATTACGCAAAAACTACTAAACGGTTCAAACAAATGTGCCTGACTTTAAAGAAAGAACTCACTTTAGAGAACGAATTTTATTTGAAGGAAAAATCTCTATCTTCAATTTTGTAGTTGAAGGAAGATGACTTCTTTTAAATCGATGACGGAATATTAATTCGGAGAAAATCGGCAGAACGGTTTAGGCGCTAGCGTTGACCGCAAATGGAGGATCGGAGGAACAGACAAAGAGACGTTTTGCCGTCAATCCATTTTGATCTTGATACAGATATCAAGATCCCAAAAAACATGCATTCTTATTTCACATCGTGTTAAAGGAAGTAATTTGCAATATTCTTGTATACGAACACGATTTACCCACTTATTGTTTACCAGGACCTGGCAATAAGAGTTGTTCTGTCGAAAATTCTCCAGTACACGATACAACACTTTCTCTTGTCACGAAATAAGTATGAGAAAGTAAAAATGTATTACAGACGCCTATAGATAGTTGCTGTAAAAAGGATGGGAAAAATCGAAAAGCTAACTCAGACCAAACGTATCAAGAGACTAACGAATACGAGAATAGCGAGTTGCTGTTTTAATCTGAGGGTTGTTTCTACTTGTAAAATGCAGTATTTTACGCCTCTAAAAGGGACAGGTCTCACATCCACTAGTGAGATAGCTAGTTCTTGCGTGGCTCGGTTATTCTGAGGTATGTGAAAGAATTAATAGGAAGTTGTTCAATTTTCTTAGCCGTGAGTGAAAATATTGATTTTTTTTGGCAACGCTGCGTAGCCCCTTATCTCATTTCACCTGGAGTCGAAAGTTCTTCCAAGTGGAATTGGCAAGACGGTAGTAGCTTGAGGTGTATGAGAGAAAATCGATAATCTCTCTCAACAAAAGAGATGAATTTATTCAACTCGTTTATGAACTATAATATTCGTAGTAAGCACGAAGACATCACTAATATTGTCGCCAGAATCAGTCATTTTTTGCGTTAACGTTTGCCAGAAATAGGTTTTGGAATGAAAAAAATACTATTAATTTTTTTACTCAAAATCTGTATTATCTTTGTTGTGTGTTAAAGACAGAAAATATAAAATATATTTCTACATACATCTGAAATTGTTAAATAATAATATAACATTGTAATTAACTCCAATAGCATAATCAATATCCAGGAAAATTTCCACCTTCAATACTCTTTTTCGAGAAATTTAATTTTGTAATGAATTTAGTTTGAATGAATAGTTAAGTAAGTTGGTGGAATTTTTGGTAATAATGGATAAAAATACCTACGCAGACTGGGATTTGAACCCGCTAATCCCCGAGGTTTGGAGTAGTATCTCTGTGACACTGAGCCATCCATTCCGTGTTTTAAAGCGTTTCTTATAATAATACATTTCTTATCCACGAAACTTGAAAGCAATATTACTTATACAAAAAATTAATGTCAATTAAATTTCAATGGGCAGGAATCACAGAAGTTTTTCAACTATTTACCTCTCAATGGACGTGAAAATATTTACGATCTCCGATAAAATAAATGTAATCTAAATAGTTGAGTCTAGAGAACGTAGTTTTGAAAAATCTAGCGCAATCTGTAGGGTTGTGTGTCCATCGCCATTAACCCCTCATGTCAAGATATTTTCAACAGGAAATATTACATTTTCTTGTCGACACACGAATGAATACTTTTTTTCCTTTCTATAAAGAATATTAGAACTTTGAATCATTTCAGAGAAGAAAAAACGTTACATAGAAGAAATATATTTATAAAGATATAAATATGAATTTCACTGTTTACTCTGAATTTCCAAAAATTACAAAGAATTGAATATTTTTCGGCATCTTATTAAAACTTGAATATTGAAGATTGAGATTTTTCCTTCAAATGAAATTTCTTCTCCGTATTTAGTTTCTAAAAATTTATCCTGTTAATTGTTTGAAAATTTTGCTTGTTTTCCCTTATTTACTTGGAATGTGGACAATATTAGAAAATATTAAAAGCAAGATTGGATGGAACGGGTTCCAAACATTTTCAGTAAAATTTTTGTGCGGATAATAGGCCTACTTAATGCACTGTGTAAGAAGACACAAATGTCATTTTGCTAAATATCTAGAAAAGTATTTTTTTCTTGTGATTAATATTTACATTGTTGATATGTTTTATACAATACTGCATTTGTAAATAGATGTGCTTCAAATGATTTTTCATGAATTTTCATGAAAACTCAAAAAGTGTCTGTGAAAACTAGATCAAAAGTGCAGAGTTGCAGAAAGCCTCAAACGATATTTCCCCCAAAACGGCTCCAAATATTTTATCGAAAATATTCGTATTGGATTAGGTTTAACTTCTGTAATGTTGTTAATGTCACATTTCAGTTATATTTTAAAGGGACTGAAAAATTGAGAAAATATGAATTAAAAAAATAGACAGCAACTCTAGTTTTTTTTCATATATCTACGAAAATGATCTAAAACTTGCGAAGTTTGGCATACAGATAGTCCCGCCAACTATGGGCCACCCCCATAACGTCTAAACGGTTCCCGAGATAGAAATGCAGTTTTCGTTCAACTATGCGGAATCATGATGCAAATACTGTGACGTAGAGATATTGTTCAAAATATTTTTAGTTTTCAATAAATTTAATTATCTTTGATTTTTTAAATAGTAGCATGTATTTTTCTCACTAGCAATAGATAGATCATAAATAGACGAATGCAATGAAGTAACATATGTTAATGTTTTGATAGTATTTGACGTACAAAATTATACTTTCTGGCATGTGGTTTTAAATTAAGTGTACATGATTTCCTGTAGTAACCCTTGCAACTGTCCCCTTTGGGGAAAGTTTCCTTGCTGACGCCAGCACTTAAGGGGGAGAGGGGAGAGGCCGCGAAGGTCAACTTCCCTACAAGCGACAGCTGTGACTGCTGCAGCAGGAAAAATTGCAAGTTTAATTTAAAATCTCATGACAGACAGTACACATTTATGCACAAAATACTATCGTAATATTAACATGTATTACATCATTGCATTACTCTTTTTATGACCGATCTATTTCTAGTGAGAAAAACATAGGCTCAATTTAAATAATCAAAGATGATTAAATTCCTCGAAAACTAAAAATAGTTCAAACAATATTTCTACACCACATCACTTGCCCCATGATTACGCATTGTTGAGCGAAAACTATTGCGATATCGGGAACTGTTTGGAAGTTATGGGGGTATCCCATAGTTAGAGGGACATCTTGAATATCACCAGCTCGACCGTATACTAATGGAATCTCAAAACCTATGCTCCCAAGATCAAATCACAAAGTGATTTCGATCCGGAGAGTGATTTCGCGGATTTCGAAACACTCCCAAAAGTAAGCTTTGGATTAATGTAGCGACTGTTAATTAAGAGGTGATACGTCATTGTTGCGACAACGTGCAATTCAGTTGGAATAAGCGAAATTTTCGCTCGGATTTAACTTGAATTTTATATTGCCTAATTCGTAAAAAGAACTCGAGAAAGTATGCCCACCGCTAGTTTTCAATATAGAGGGGAAAATATTTCAACACACAATTACAAGCACAGAGTCGAACAGAGTTCCAATAAAACCTCGACTTGCTCGAAATTTTCATATTACGTAAAGTAAGGCTGAATTATCTAAGGATTTAAGAGTTAAAGTGTTTACAAAATTGTATTATAGTAACCACAAGGCAGAATATAAAGTGTTTTTATATAATGCATTTGTTCTTATTCTTTCAATATTTGTGTTAAAAATTTTGGTAATTTTATGAGGGTTGTATAACTCACTTCAATATTTGTTATGAAATAACAATTACTGATTGAAATGGAAATGAAATATAAAAGTGGATCAAATAGGTGCATTTCATTTCCATGTAATCACATTCATTAGAGATTTAGATATCTAAATATAATACTACATGGATAATGTTAAGATTATCATTGCAATTTGATTTTTTGCAAGTATGTTCTTTTTCGAAATAAGTTTAAGTGAAACAGTTGCAAACTTTTCTCTTTAAGTATAGTTGGGAACATTAATTGCTCAGTTTTCCTGAATGTTTTGTTGAAAATTAAATATATCAGACCAAATTTAAATTTCAGTGACCAACAAAATAAAAAACAATAAACGATATAAACCAGAAAAATAAATTTTGCAACTTTTGCTAATTTTTCTATTTGTTACTCAAATTATAAAATCGTATGTTTATCCTAATGATTCTATAAATGTACAAGTTTATTTACAACTTTCAATGCTGAATAATTTCTTACAGAATTTGTTCGTGCATTGCACTAGAACAGATTTATTGCATATTTCTCTTCTAAATGCGTTCGACAAGGTGAAACGAACACAGCCAATCGTGTCGCTTGACGTGTCACGACGTGTCATAACGGACGAAAACGGAGGCCGAGTTACTCAGTCTCAAGCCATACCGCACGAGGAACAGAACGTTCGAGAGCGTGTGGTAGCTCTTGTTGAAGCGGGCGGCTGTTCCGCATCTGAAGCAGGCAGACGATACGGCATTCCCACAAGTACCGCGACTCGATGGATCAGGCAGTGGAGAATGTCAGGAGATGTTTCACGACGGGCTGGTACGGGTTTGTGGAGTGTTTCGACCGCAGCCGAGGATGATCGTCTGGTCTCTGAAGCACGATTGCAACCTTTCGCAAATGCCGTGCAATTGCAAAGAAGTGTTTCATTTCCGGGCAGCTCTCGAACTGTGTTGAGACGTCTAAAGGAGGCAGGCCTAAATTCCCGGCGCGCTGCAAAGAAGGAGAAGCTCAGAGATGAGCATAAACTGTACCGCCTTGCGTTTTCCGAGGATAACATAAATCGTGATTGGGAAGATGTTATCTTCCCAGACGAGTGTGTGTTTTCTTCTGCTAACGATGGGCCGGTACGCGTTTTTCGACCAACCGGCACTCGACACAATGCGGAATATGTGGCTGAGGCTTACCGCTCCGTTCGCGTATCCGTGGCGTGTTGGGGCTGGATGAGTGCGCGCGGTTTAGGCACGTTGCACAGAATAGAACCAGGCCCAAATGGGCGAGGATTGACCGGCGGGGAATATGTGCATATCCTAGAAAATGTTATGGTCCCTTCCGTACGGGTGCTTTATCCTGACGATGTAATACGTTTTCAGCAGGACCAGTCTCCAGTCCACAAGTCTCAGTTGGTTCAAGAATGGTTTGCAAGGCAGGAACAAGTCGAGCTTCTCGACTGGCCGCCTTGTGGGGCCGACATGAACCCAATTGAGAACGTGTGGGCTGAGACAAAAAGAACCCTTTCGGAAAATTGGCCCACCCCGCAGCCAACGAATGCAGATGCCCTGTGGGAACTCGTGTCTGACGCCTGGGATGAGGTAGCAAACAGTGATAGTTATGCTGCTAACCTCGTCCGTTCTCTACCACGGCGAATGCGTCAGGTGGTAGAAAACGAGGGCTTCTGGTCATCCTATTGAACGATAGCCTGAAGACCGGCCCTTTTAAGGGCTTTAAAAACATTGAAACAAAGATTGATAATATGATAATGAATCTTACACCTTGCCACTTCTCATGTATTATGAAAAGCAGAAATAAAAAAATCTTAACGAGTATGGATCGAACTCACAACGTTACGACAACAACACTGGCTGCGATGCTAATCGTTCGCCTAATGAAGCACTTCTACAAAAATAACATTTCGAAGAGTATTAACTCAACAAACACAACAATGTAACAATTTTTTAGAAAATATTTTTTAAATATTTTTGAAACTGTTACTATTTTTTTAATATTACGCAAAAAATATAAATATTCTGAAAAACTGTCCTCTATAAAATTGAAAGATGTAAAACTGAGAAATAGATTTCACTAAGAAAAAAGTTGTTTTCAGTTTTGATCATGTAGGTGATGATCACAAAAAATCAAATAAAATTCCTGAATCCCAAAGAATTTACTGGTAATACACGCTAACGACCAAAAAACCTTTTGTGTGTGTTCACCTAATTCTTACCATTTTAAGTGTGCTGATTCCAAAAATAACATTAAAAATGCCGTATCACCCACCATTTGTTCACATTTTAACATTTCCTTTGTATAGTTAAGCAAATGCAGCTCTGAGTATCTAGAAATGTATGAAATGCAGGAAGTTAGAATGAGAAAGTATTTGAACGACAAAAGGGGTAGTATATTCTTTGGTAAAATATTTGAAACGCAGTATTGTGTATGTTTTATTGGAGGCGCACGTGTTTGCATTTTTGCTATAGATAAGGTAATAGTTTGGCAGTTAGTGTTCACTGATGGCTAGTCATGGTAAGATCCGTTCTGTCAGTTTTTGATACATTTCTAACAAATTTGTGATTTAAAAACACAAACGGAGCAACTGACTTTGTTAGAAATGTGTATTTCTCATATTTTGGAATGAAACTTCGTGATCTAGACCAATCTTGGGCGCCACTTAAAGTATGTTATATTTGTGTAGAGGACCGTAGAAAATAATAAAAAAAGAGAAAGCATCCTTTAAAATTGCCATTCCAATGGTATGGAGGGATCCAAGGAATCATTCAATGATTGCTACTATTCTTGCATTGATATTACTGATTACAACTCAAAAAACACAAAAGTAATTCAGTGCCCTAACCTACCATCTGGACTTCGGCCAATAGGCCATAGTCCGCATTTGCTTGAATCACCAGTGGCTATTGCAACTGTTAATCTGGATAATACGTCAAGTGATGAATCTCCCTGTGATAAAGATGAACAAGCTGACAATGAGTTCCAGAGTCCCGTAAACAGTGTGGAACCTCAGTTGTATACTCAAACTGAGGTAAATGGTTTGTCCAGAGATTTGGGCTTAAAAAAGGAGAAAGCTGAACAGCTCGAACCCAGACTCAAAGAAAAGAACTTGTTAGCAGCTGGAATTTCAATTCATGTGTATCGGAGAATAAATCAGTAATTTGCTCTTTTTTTTTAAACAAGAACAGGTTTTAGTATATTGCTCGAATATTTCGGGTCTAGTGAACGAATTCGGAATTCAATACAAAAAAAGAATGGAGGCTGTCTATTCATCCCTCTAAAACTAGTTTAAAAGCAGTTCTATTCAACAAAGGTAACACCTACACATCATTACCTATGCTTATTCTGTACACATGAAGGAAAGTTACGAAAACCTCAGTGTAGTTTTAGAGAAAATAAACTACTTTGCTCATGGATGGATAATACGTGATGACTTCAAAATAACATGCATGCTTCTTGGCCAGCAAAGTGATTTATTAAGTTCCCATGCTTACTATGTGAATAGGATAGTAGGGCACGAGATCAGCATTGATCTAGAAAGAATCGGTCTGTAAGAAAATCTTTAAAGCCAGGAAAAAAGAACATTCTACGGGAACATCAGGTAGATCAACACAAGATTCTACTGCCTACATTGCACATAAAATTAGGCCTCATGAAATAATTTGTGAAGGCCTTAACTAAAGATGGACACTGTTTCAAATACCTTTGTGAAAAGTTTACGCAATTGTCTGAAGCAAAATTAAAAGAGGCAATTTCGTTGGGCTTGATATTAGAAAAAAGATGTTTGATCCCTAATTTGTACTACATGTGGTAGTAAATGAAAAGGAATCTTAGATTGGTTTTTAAAACATTGTAAATAAGTTCCTCGGCAACAAAAAAGGCCCAGACTATCAAGCACTTGTCAATATGTTGGATGCTTTCAAGAAATTGGGATGCTTAATGAGCCTCGAGGTTTACTTTTTAAACATTCCTTTACAATTCTTTCCGGATAATTTATATGATGTAAATAAAGAAGTGGGCGTTTATTTTAAAGATCTGAAAGTGATGAAAAAAGTTATAAGAAACCTTGGAACACCTACATGATGTGAGATTACTGTTCGTCACTTTACAGAGAGAGTCAGCAAACGGCGCATAGGAGAAAAAGCTATAAGAAAAGTTTTATCATAAGAGAAGATACATCTTTTTTTTTACAAAAAAAAAACGATTTTTCTCGTTAGAAAGTAACCAAAGAACTTTTATTCATTCGCATATGCGTTAGAGAACACCAGTGTTCCTATAAAACTTGAAAGACACATCGAAACAGTTTAGAAGAAGAAGCAGAGAACGGGTAGTTTAAAAAGAATAGAGAGTAGTTTTTTGAAAATTTAGTTAAAAGGGTTTTTGGAAAATTGTCATTAAATTTCATCGTTCTTAAAACTACTCCAATTGTTTGAATCATTTATGCAACTTTATCAATTATTTATTTGCTGGATTTGGTAATCAGATAGAAGGCATTGTGTTCGATACTGTTCACACAAATCATTTGAAAAACTGAATATTTGTAAATTTCAAACTTTGTAAAGGAAATGGATCTTTTACTATATTTTTAACAGCACTTTGCATAGATTGCGATAGATCAGTGGCATCATTTCACATGTATCTATTACGTCGCTGACCCGGAGATCCCGGAATTCGAGACCCGACAGTGACGGATGTTAGAGTCGAAAATTGCACCGTCAGGAAAGTTATGGCGCCTACCTACAAATCCAAAACTGAAGTCAAAGATTTTTTCTTAGTGAAAGACATAAAAGACAAAATTAAGAGATGAATTTAAAGACAAAATTTGAATTAAGGTCATTACCAAAATTTAGCAAAATATGAGTGTCTCTCACGTAATTTTTGTGTGAAATACAAAGAGTTTTTACATTTTGTAAACATTTTTCCCTCAATAAAAGGTTACAATTCTTTTCTTTAAATTTTCTACTCGTATGTATTAAAGTACAATCAAAATATGCGCATATAAATGCATTATATACTATCCAAAATATGTAAGAAAAATAGAAAATATGTAAAATAAATTTTTTATAGTGATTAACATTCCTCTATAGAAATATTTTCCGAGCACATAACGTCGCTGATCACATCTTAACACGGGAGAGACTGACAGAAAGTTTCATATCTACAGAAGTAATTGTAAACTTGATTCTTTCGAAATGTTATTCAATTATCTTTTATCTATCTATAAATATATATAAAAATCAATTGCTGTTCGTCAGTCTCGCCACAACTCGAGAACGGCTGGAAAGATTTTCCTAATGTTTGTTTTAAAATAATTTAGGAAGTTCAGGAAAAGTTTAAAAGGTGAGAAAGTACGGAAAAATTTCGTGGAAAATAGTAATAACAACAATTTAATTTTTTCCGTATAAACTGCCTAACTGTCAAACATTTGATGTTCGTTCTGTATTGTTTATGTTAGGGCAGTCGTTTCTTTATATTGCTTGACATATCTTTCTGAATTTAGTCACAACATAAATCCTTTGTGATAGTAACACTATTTATCGCTACGTGCCAGGGAACTTTCTTTACTTTGATTATTTACAATGCCAAGGAGAAGACGACCTAACATAGGTTGTCGAATTCCATCAAATGGGGGACGAGGTACTTTACGTGCAAACCGTACTGATGATCAGCGAAATACAGATAATACTCGTATTGGCAAGGCGGAATTGTATTCTAAATTGACTGAAAAGGAAGCGGATAGGTTTAGAATGCAATGAGATCGTGTACATCAAACAACAGAGAGCACGTCACAATGAAATTGAGCGATTCCGCACGCGCAGTGCTCCTGTGATCCTGGAACGAGCAGCATTCAACTACGATTCGGAAGTAGATTATTGTGCGACAAATCAGTAACAATTGGGGAAATGAAAATCATTTGTCAATATTGTAAGTCGTCAAAATACAGCGGTGAATCTACTGGATTATATTGTACTGGCGAAAAAGTTAAATTGCCACCACTAGATCCATTACGCGCATTACTTTCTGGGACGTGAAATGATTCTAAACACTTCTTGGACAACATTAAAAATTTAAGTTATTTTCAATTGATGTCATTTGGCGCAACGCATAGTGTGCAGGACAATTTCCTTCCACTTACAAGGTCTCATACAATAATAGAATTTGACAAAATTCAAATTTGTATTCGTATCGGAAATAATTTAACAGAATCTTTGTTGTATCAACAAAATCTTTGTTGTTAAAAATATGCAACGTACAAAAAATGTCACAAGCAAAATATTAATATCTACAATGGGCACATCTGTCAGACCTAAAATCAAACTTCCCCGCTCGTCCCTTGAGGGTGAGGCGGGAGCCAACTTTGAAATCATAAATGGGAACCCCCACTTTTATTGCAGACTCGGATTCTACACTAAAAAATACGTAAGTTTGGTCTAAAACATTTCTTTATCCACATAGGTGACCAAGACATGTTGCAGACAAAAAAATAATATCTTCAATGAAAAAATTTCAATCCCACGCCCCGAGGGGCGGTGGGAGGCAACTTGTAAATCTTAAATAGAAACAACCATTTTTCATTAAAGAATTTGATTAAACATAATTACATCAGAGCAAGCGATTTGAAGCCGCTGGCCATACATGGATACAAATCGTCTTCCTCGATCAAAAATGTTTTAAACCAAACTTATGTATTTTTTGTGTAGAATCCGAATCTGCAATATAAAGGAGGGGGGGTCCTCATGCAATATTCCAAAGTTGGCTCCCACCTCACACTCAGGAGACGAGTGGAGAAGTTTGATTTTAGGTCTGACAGATGTCTCCCTTATAGATATTAATTTTTTACCTTTGACATTTTTTTGAACGTTGCATATTTTTCGAATTATTTGGATTTCTCAAGTTAAATGGGCCACTCTGTATACTTGATAGATGTAGGTAATACGAATTTCACCGGGTCATCTAGTTAATAATAAATCTAATCTAATGTTGTTGATGAGGAGTTGGTGCTCATCTGAATAGAAGTAATGTAGTGTCCGTGATGGATCCAGAAGTTAGAGGGTGACATGTGAGTACCCTCCAGCCTACTCCAACCTCGTGATAATACAATAATATATAAAAATATTTGTTAGTTTTTGATCGAGTTACGAATGGGATGTATGAATCATCAGCAAGCACGTGAATGAAATTACTTCTGCTTCAGATACATCCGTTCATCCTTGACACACGTACCCGGTTTTCAAGAAGTAGAGGGGGAGTAAATTTGACAATTCATGAAGACGGTCCGGTAGTCACTGAAGCGTATTGCACTTCTTTCTGAGAAAGATGATTTGCCGTGATATTGCAAACTTACATCTGAAATATTCTGTTTCAAGGTATAAATTTATTAAATTGTTAGGAAATATGTAGTAATAGCTAAAATATGTAAAAACATGAAATTAGATCAAAGTTTTTAAAATTAAGTAAAATAAAAATTGTTCTAATTCACCCAAAATGTCTTATCTCTATAAAATATTACTGAATGCAGGTATCTTGTTCCTGTGAAAATATGTATTTACTTGAAAATCTGTTCCCTAATTATAAGATAATAAAAGGCTTTGTTGTTGAAATTTTAACGTTTGTGTAAATGAGTGCTTTTCAAGTGGCTTCGTTGCTGAAATGACTAACTCTGCTGAATATGTTCAGAGATTGTTTGTGTTTCCATAAGATGACCTTCTTGGCATTTACGTATTTGGGGAACATTTCTAAGAACTCAAGTTTCAATGATTTTAACTCGATAAGCTATAACCTCGAACAACGCTCTTGGGTTCCGAGGCATTGTGCAAAAGCATAGGAGTGTCATGGTTAAATGGAAAAAGAAAGATGCGAATGCTATGAGGATTATTAATATGCGAAAACTTAATTTTAAAAACGTAAGTTTCAATTGCAAAACTGCACTTCATTGATATTTACTCATTTACCTACGTAAGTTCCTATTCGTTTAATTAGTAATTTATGTAAATTAGCACATGCCAATACTGTACTACAACGGTATTTTTACTTTTTCGCAGACTACATACTTGTCTCTGCAAAATTTCTCTCTTGATGAAATTAAAAGTCCACATATTTAATTTCCATTGCCATGATCAGAAAGTTCTATTAGCAAACATGTCAATATGATATTGTATCGGCATATGTATTGCATTGCGTCGGTACCGCCATGCAACATTTAAAATATGCTCTTTCTTGCTATTCAAATATAACATTTCCAGAACTACCGCAAATAATGAAGAATAATTTGCACTATGTTGTAAAAACACTTGCTGAAGAAAGCAATATACCTATTGATTGGAATGAAATTGTGAGCGATGTAACAATGTATTAAATTCGGTTGATTTTCAGTAACATATGTATTAAGACAAATTACTGACAGTAAGACAAAATACAACATACTGATTACTTATTAAATAACTCTACTGGTTCTCTTGAAACATAAGATACTGAACATCAACAGAATTTATAAATAGACGATCAACATAACTAGTAAATAATATAAGAATATATTAACATTTTCGGAACGGGAAAAAAAGAGAAGCTGTATGCCTTCATGTCTTCGGAAATTTATTGTTTGCTTCAATATTTAATTTAAATTATTGGTCACAATTTTATACGCGATTTTATAAGTCAATAATTTGCCTCCCAAAATTGACGGAGAAAAGAATTCTACTGGAGGAAAGGAAAGGTATCATTGGCTCTTATATCAAGCTCCGCAAATTTCGCTTCAAAAAGAGTAGAAAGAGGGGACAGTTTTGAGGAAGAAGCAACTCTGGTAGGTTACCAAAACCAATGACGGACTCGCCTCTTACTCCAGAGTCCAGGATTGGTCGAGAGCCGACCTGTACTACCTGAGTAGTATCTTTAAAATTAATTTCGTTGTAATATTTTCCACGCTAGCCAATAAAAATAACGGTATATATTTTGGTAAATAACGAATATAGAAAATACAAAAATACGCATTATATATTCTGTTCATATTCGCATGCAAAAGCTTCGACATTCAATTTGCAAAATAATTTGTTAATAAGATAACATTACGTACACCAACTCAAATCTTCAAACAGAAGTTTCACTGCCGTATTTAGAATAAAATGGAATGTTAGAATGTTAGCAATACCTAACCAGCAACCATTTCCACCACAATATATGAGAGCGTTGAGGCGGCCCATCCGCTCCCACCCCCTTCCTATATTTAGACGTATACAGCGGAGAAACTAAGCGAGTCATTGCAGCGAGCTATTTTATAAACAATTGCATATCTCGAAAACGAAAGGCGATAGCACCGATCGGATTGCAGAATTTTGCATCTCGTTTAAAGGCAGTTTAGAAAAGACAATAATTTTTTTTTGCAAATTTTGCAAATTTATAAACAATTTCCAATTTCTGAAATTCTGAAGTTAGAAGGGTCCCCTGATGTCCCAGAACTAAAAACTGCGAATTAACAATTTTACAACAATTAACAATGTTATAAACAATTTCGAAATGTGTGCTATACGACCCAGGACGATCCTCTAATTGTTTCTGAAGTGAATAGTGCAAAAAACAAATTTAACAAGAAATGCAAAATTAACTAAATAGCTAAAAAACTAAATAGCCAGTTTAATTATTGCTAAAATGTTGAATTTCGTAAACACTGATATTTGAACATTATTACTTCGCCAAAACTTCCCACTCACAAACATTTTATCGATCCTGGAGCCGCCTATTCCCACTTCCTTTTTTCGACTCGGTTTCGTAATATTCGTTCTCATACTTCAATTGTTTTGCATTAAAAGAGGGGATGATATTACCCATTTGAATTTTCGCAAGTAAATCTGGATTATGAGAAAAAAAAAGCAATGCATAAACTTTTTCAAATCCACTAGTTCTATTTCATGTGCTGAATATTTTATGTTGTAATGTATGATATTAAATTTATTGATATATTGGTTGTAGGCGATCGAATGGCTTGCTCTAGGACGCAACGAGACTACCCCGCCCCCCTGTGCCTTCTGCGCCAATACTCTCAACCCTTAGGATGAACACACATATCCATAGGGAACGTTCATACTAGAGATGATGATTGGGTGAAACCTGGGGGAAATCTGCCCTATCAGCTTCTCAGGCGATGGCAGTTGGTAGAGAATGTTATGTTGTAATAGTTAACTATGAAAGAACCAGATGGCGTTATCCTCCGTACAGTGCTGCCAGAATGTGCAGAAGGATTGGGACTTCAGAATATGCCGTTGCCCATTCTATGTGGCGGCGAGGGTACTAAAAATATAATTTTTTTTGCATGCGTTACCAACCAAACATTCAATTATAATAAATATTCAATAATTTTCGAGAAGGTAATAAAAAAGGAAGAGAGGCAGCATTAGAGGACCTACTTCAAAGAAATTACTCATCAGAAGAATACGAGAGCATGAATGTTCAATTAAAATAAATAATAAAACTGAATGCTTAACTCATAATTCATTTTCCAGAACACTTGTGCCATTCTTTAAAACTTTTTGGCGAGTCCTACTATAATGTTTATTATTGTAAGTTCTGCCTTACCGCTCTCAACCTGAAATAGTAGACGCCAGTGAATGGTTATTGGTTTGCCGATCTCTAAGGGGAAAATATGACTTTTTTGACGCTCCCTACCGTCAAACTAGTCCTTAGATTCACGGGTCACAGACGAAAAGTGCTTCCTTTGATCTCCACCATTATTCTTGCGGTTGTGAACTTTTAACCCAAAACATCTAAAATATTTCAGCTGTTCTTGTTGATCAATGTTTCGCAGGTCAACTGTTATGGAAATCAGTCCCTTAAGTATGGTGCATATCATATTTCTGGAGGTGAGAGTGTTCCTTGCCCACTGGAACGTGGGATTCGGCGCAGGTAAACTCGCCGGCTTGTGAATTTCGCGCTCTAGGTATCTCCTCTAGGGCACCACCCAGCTAGACGTATCTCCAAGCCACCGACCGTAGGTAGTAGTGCAGTGCTTGTAATAAAGGGTGTAAAGGTGGGGTCCCGGCCCATGAATTAAAGGATTGCTCCGGCAATTGCCTGGTATTGATCCCAGAAATAAAGGAAAACTACTAATCAGTGTGGCCGGCCGGTAGAATTCTCCTTTAGACATTAGTTGAATTCGATTTGGTAAGCAGCTCGTGTCGAAAATTAGCCACTTTAAGAACTGAACACTTAGGACCCCCAGTCTGAGTCACCGGAAGAGGTGGCTCAGTGCATCAACTGATGTCACTGCAGTGCCTCCGACCGGACGGTCCTAGGCCCGACGGCGGCCGGATTTTCGGCACAAGCTTATCAGCTAGAACGAATTCAGTCGCTGTCAGGAGGAGAATTCTAGCGGCCGGCTGCTCTGATCGGTAGTTTTTCGGGGTTTCTTTGTTCAACACCAGGCGAATACCGGAGCAGTACCCTAACAAACGGGCCATGGACCGCGCGCGATCTTTCCCTTTTCTTTTCCTATCTTCACCCCTTACACACACTCTTACACTAGCATGCACTACACTACCACACATGCCAGGAGACCGGTCGGCTTAGAGCTTAGCTTAGAGCTTATCCCGGCTGGGGCGGTGTCCCGCAGGTGGGAGATTTCTGGTTGAGGGAAAACCCCGCTAGCCGACGGTAGGTTGGCGCCAGATCTCGCCATCCAGTGGACGAAGATCACTGCCACCTCCCAAGCAAAAAACATGCACCAGGCTTACGGGACGAATGACCTCTGTAGTTGACGTGCCCGGAATCACTATCAATCAGTCAACTCAGTCCGAGTCGCTGCAAAAACAACAGCAAAGGTGCCACTGAGCCTACTTGGCCGGTGCCGGTTGTCGTATGCCGGGCGAGAAAAGCCGTATTTTCACACCGCAAGTCCTTTATCATCACCATTAATCATCCGCAGGACGCACTGCTGCTTTGAAACTTTGTCGGTTATAGCAGCCATGGCTCTTACTTCCATACAAATTACCACTCGGCCTGTAGTACGAGTAATTTCGTATAATTACATGAGAGAAAGTGAGGAAGTACTTTGTTCTACTCTGAGATGATCAATTAAAGAAATTACAATAAAATTAATAAGGTGACGTTCGTTTTGAAGTATCAACTTAAATAATCTCACTATTTTTTTCTTATTTTGTTGAAATCAGAATTATCGTGTCATTTCTTATCCTATTCCTATCAACCATGATTCCACTAAAACAAACGAAACATTACCAAATAAAATAGAGAATAACTAAGAATTACTGGCCACTTGGTTCATATATGAATAAATAGCGTGTAACTCAACTCACCAGGACATGCATCTATAAAACTATTATTTTAAATTTTTGAAAAACCATATATAGTGAAAGCTGTATATTTAATTATGCTATTTTATTTTATACAAATACGCATTACACAACTTCGTACCCCCCATTAAAATAAGTACGTGATTCAGATATTGCCAGGGTATTTTTGTGAAAAATTATATCACGGCGTTCAAATTATTGTGATTCCAATCTTCACAATTCCAAATGTTTCTATTATCGTCCGAGAAATCAACCTGAGGTAATTCAAGAGAAAGATAATTGAGGTAGTAAGTTCTAAACAATTCTACTAGGTAGAGGGAAAAGCAGAATTTACTATATTTATACGATTTAAAATTCCAATATACCCATGTCATTAATAGCAATTTTGAGGTAATTTTTGTGTTCAGTTCTAAAACGTTCTCTGAATGTGAATGGCTGTCTGAACAATGGCACTTTTCTGTAACAGAAAAAAGTGTTGTTCTGTGTTATTACTGATTGATCTACGAAACAATTTGATCAAGTAAAGATTCTTTAAAAACTATTAGAAGAAATATAAAATTTCCTGCATTTGATTTGAAATTCTACCATCATAATTTTTTTCCTCCAAGAGATTTCTTTTGAGGCAGATATCCTCAATTGTGTTCGAAATTTAAAATCTGTTTCCAAAGTTGGCAATAGAATAGTTATAGAACACTTGGCTCGCCTGCGTATTCTCAGCACGTGTACAGCATTACTGACAGCTTAATTGTCCGCTTAAAACTGCCTTGAGCAAAAGGGTTTGTGCAAATTTAGCTCTCGGCTTTTTTGTAAGACTTCGTATACATGGATCCCATACATCATACAAGGCGCAATGCTTACATGCAGAATTCTGTGAGTTCGCCATTGTACAGAAAAAAGATATATGTAAAAACAAAGTCATGTTAGTTACACCATTTATAACTAAAGAAACGTTATGCCCATTTTAATTCTCTCTGTTGTGTTGCATTCATTTCCGCCCGAACAGCAGAATAACTATTAAAATATTGGAACAAATGGTGCTACAGAATGGCAAAGACTTTCCCGTATTAGTTTTCTATTTCCTTTGGTCTCCACTAGCTATTCGGACTTGCCACAATCTCTGACCAGCTGCCATCTATCGCCGCCTAACTACATTTTTTTTAAATTTTCTTAATTTTTCGGTTTCCTTGTAGAAGAACGGAAATATTATTTTAAAAATATTACAAAACTCGTCCCAAACGACAATTTTCTTTGACAAAATTGGAGTCTTCTTTAAGAAAATGGTGTTTAAGCGCCACTGCAAATTCGAAATTTCAAGCTCTTTCACAAAAAATTTTTGAATTTTCGAAATACATCATTAGAAGTCATGTGAAGTACATTAACTCACAAATACAATAGTGTTTACAAATTGCTGGAAATGTGCTTATTAACGGTGTGAGAGATCTTTCAAAAATATTTCTGTAATTTTTGAAAAAACAAATAAATACCCCAAAATGAACTTTACGTCATATTAAAGAGAGCATTATCCGTTTGAAAAGTTTGAAGAAAAATTCGGAGCTAATTATGATAAAATGGCATTTGAACGTTTCTAAAACTGCGGAATTTTGAGTTAGTTTTCACAGAATACTATTGAGTTTTCGAGAAACTTTATTTGACAGTATTTAAAGCACATATACTCATAAATATAACAATGTGAACGAATCGCAGTTAGTGGCGAGTTTTTCACATTATTGTATTTATGATTCCATGTGCTGTAAATAATGTCAAATGCATAAAGTTTCTCGAAAACTCAACCATTTTCTATGAAAACGAACTCAAAATCACGCATTTTCAGAAACGCTCAAACTTTTCGAACTTTTCAAACTGAAACGGATAGTGTTAATTGCGCTCTTCAATATGACGTAAGTTGATTTTGTTTTTTGTGTGTGTGTTTTTGCAAAAATTTCACAAGTGTAATTTCCAGCACATTTGCAGCAATTTGTTCGATTTGACATATTCATCCCGGAGAGATTAGCGTGTGTCAAAATGGGGATTCGTTTTTGACTCTAAGGAAATGAACTTCGATTCTAAGGAAACCAATGATACATTTCACTTGGTCGGAGGCTGCATAGTTTTCTTTCAATTTCTCCGAGTTGGCAATTAGTAAGTAATAAAATTGAAATCGTTTCAGCAGGGCTGCTGGCGGACGGTTGCGTTACTGGCAAAAGTGGCTCAGGGCATCAACTGATATCACTGCAGTGCCTCTGACCGGGATGTCCTAGGGTTCGAGTACCGACGGAGGCAGGGCTATCAATAGAGCTAGGTCGAGTTTAGACGCTGTTTAGAGGAGAATTCAAGCGACCGGCTGCTCTGATCAGTATTTTTCCGTGGTTCCTCCGATCAACACAAGACAAATGCCGGAGAAGTACTCTAACAGTCTAGCCAAGGACCGCGAGCGATCTTTCCTTCATCTTCTGTCTACTATCTTCACCTCTTTCTTACACATATACTAACATGCACTACACTACCACACATGCCGCGAGACCAATCGGGAGGTTAGAGCTTGCCCGGCAAGGGCTGTACCGCGCTGGTGGGAGACATGTGGTCGGGGAACCCCCGCAAGCCGACGTGGGTTGGCGCTGGATGTCGCCATTCAGCGGAGAAAGATCCCCGGCCAATCCACGTGGAATTTATGGTGGGCAACGCAAACTCTCGTCGCAGATTTTCTCGAGGCTCGCTCGTTTATCCTTCCTCTCAATCTCTCATCGGCTCATACAAACACGGCTAAATAACGAAATGAGTACTATATTGTTGTTAGCAGTATGTGAAAGGATATAAAGCATATAAACTCGACTTTAATTCAACCGATGTTACTGCAGTGACTCTGCCACCTCCCTCAATAAACTCACTTCACTTACGGGACTAACGACCTTAGCAGTTGACGCTCAACAAACGGTTTGCAAAGCAACTTAGCGGTTAGGAATTTGTTTCTTGGCGGCCCACGCTGCAGCGTGTCCGCCGCCAAACGAGCGTCCAAACACGCGAGCGCGCGACACGACACGACGCGACGCGACGCGACGAAGTGTCTAGGCGGTGAGGGGCGATCGATCGCGCGGAACGGATGCAGCTTAACAGCGTGACGCGGCACGGGACGGCGGCGCCGCCCGCCGCCAAGGCAGTGAGCGATTAGCGCTTCGGCACACCAGCACCTGCAGTTCGGGAGGCCGCACGCTGCTCTGGAATCGACAACTAGGCGGCAGAAATTCCAAATTTCAACTACAAATAAATTCCAGTTTATCTACATAATGTCCGTTTATGTACTCCTAACAACAATTACTTTTTTTAAATCCTAAAAATTACTCCTAATATCAATTCGTTTCATCATTTACCCGTGTTTAAAAACATTTCTCGAGTTGACTTTCTGATGGCGAATATACAGTTGAAGATAAGTCGCAGTGAAAACGGATAAAATTTCAGGAAAATGCAAGGAAAGTTCTAAATTCACCTTTGTTTTACTATATTAATTTCATAAAAACGAAATACAATAGCCTGAAGGTCATAATTTTAACGTTAGAACTTTAAGTTATGTTAAAATCTTTTATTTACATCGTTAAACTCTCTTACACTATGTTCTTGGAATAATGATGATGACGTTTATGATGTCATAGTCGTGAAGTGAGGGGCAGTGGAAACGTAAGAGCAGTGCGTGTGTTTGGCGGTGAACTTCCCTCGTTGGATGGCGAATTCCGCCACCGAACTAACCGTCGGCTTACGGGGTTTCCCCAACCAGGTATCTCCCACCAGCAGAACGCCGCCACATCCGGAACAAGCTCGTAGCTCCCGACTGTGTGTCACTATAGTGCATATAAATATATATGTAAGTAAGAGTGAGAATATGGCAGGAAAGATAAAGGAAGGGTAGATTGAGAGGAAGGGTAAACGAGCGAACCTCGAGAAAATCTGCGACGAGCGTTTGCGTTGCCCACCATAAATTCCACGTGGATTGGCCGGGGATCGAACCCGCTCCCCAGCGGTAGAAGACGTATGGCTGGCCATTACGCCACAAGCTTCCCCACAAACCTTTCTAGCGGATCACCTGGTTCTCTCAGCCTCCCGTTCCACTCTGCCACGCAGTTCCATTATCATTTATATCTTATTATCATCGCTCACCCATCCTTCCACGTTTAGCTTTAGGCTTGAGTTTTGAGTCATACTAAAGTCATTTACTTTTGACTGCATTACGCCACCACACACCAGCAGGAGTTGCGAATTCTAGATGAACTTCACCACCCGCTTCACCACATTACTTCTCATCCTATTCGTTTTCAATTATTAAATGATTGTCAGAGAGTAGTGATATCTGTACTATCTTCACTTCTGTTGTCTTACATTTTCTTTACGAAACATCTAACAAAAAATGAAAATTTTTAAATCAATTTTTTTGCAGCTTATGACGTCATTGATTCCATTCACTGGTATTTTTACGTGTGTGGAAATCCGCATATGCACATGTTGCAGTATGCAAGTTAGAAAATTCCTTCCGACTGAGATTGCTCAAGGCAACAACTTTCCATTGCAGCGTTTCTTCCAGGAGTTTCTAGAGTTCGAGACCCGACGGTGGCGGTCACTAGACGTATAGTTAGGGCAATTCAGCCGCTGTCTCGCAGAAGACGGTAAAGGCCGGCTCCTCTGACTTCCGTGGTTTTTCCAATGAACACCAGGCGAAAGCCAGAGAACAGCCGGAGCAGTACTCTAAGAAACGGGCCACGGATCGCGTGCAATCTTTCCTTCTGGAGTACTTTACGCGAACCTTTCTAGCGGATCACCTGGTTCTCTCAGCCTCCCGTTCCACTCTGCCACGCAGTTCCATTATCATTTATATCTTATTATCATCGCTCACCCATCCTTCCACGTTTAGCTTTAGGCTTGAGTTTTGAGTCATACTAAAGTCATTTACTTTTGACTGCATTACGCCACCACACACCAGCAGGAGTTGCGAATTCTAGATGAACTTCACCACCCGCTTCACCACATTACTTCTCATCCTATTCGTTTTCAATTATTAAATGATTGTCAGAGAGTAGTGATATCTGTACTATCTTCACTTCTGTTGTCTTACATTTTCTTTACGAAACATCTAACAAAAAATGAAAATTTTTAAATCAATTTTTTTGCAGCTTATGACGTCATTGATTCCATTCACTGGTATTTTTACGTGTGTGGAAATCCGCATATGCACATGTTGCAGTATGCAAGTTAGAAAATTCCTTCCGACTGAGATTGCTCAAGGCAACAACTTTCCATTGCAGCGTTTCTTCCAGGAGTTTCTAGAGTTCGAGACCCGACGGTGGCGGTCACTAGACGTATAGTTAGGGCAATTCAGCCGCTGTCTCGCAGAAGACGGTAAAGGCCGGCTCCTCTGACTTCCGTGGTTTTTCCAATGAACACCAGGCGAAAGCCAGAGAACAGCCGGAGCAGTACTCTAAGAAACGGGCCACGGATCGCGTGCAATCTTTCCTTCCTCTTCCTTGTCCCTTACACATACACATTTCCATGCACTACACTATCTCACACATCGGAGACCACTCGGAAGTTTCGATCTCTTGAAGAACCAAATATTTTAACAGGCCAAATCTTAACTATTACATATTCCGTCTATTTCCTCATCAACCCCGCAATCTCTAAATTAAGAGATCAATTCCGGTCGGGGTGGTGTCACACTGGCGGAGATACTTGGAGAGGGAAAACCCCCAAACACCGACGTGCAGGTCGACGATGCAACGCGCGATCTAGCGGGCAGCAACATCACCACCGCCCGTGATGTGACTCGCGCTACTTTTACGGTGCAAATGACCGTAACAGTTGACGCGCCTTAAGAAAATAAATTAAACATTAACAAAAACGTTCTGATGCACATATGTAATTAATAAAGCTGTCCAGAGCCGCATGGTTGCTGACAAACACTAACGGTGGCGGTGGGCAGCGTTTGGCTGACAACACCTCACCACACTTCGGCCAGGAAGTTGATTACAAAGTAAGATCTCCGGATGTGCACATACAAAAGCGGACTTCAAAAGTTAGGACAACAAGACTAGTAATTACATTAATGCTAAGCCATTGGTAACAAAAACGCATCGTTTTATTACAACACAAAAAAAGCCTTCTCACTCTTTTCTACTATCTCACTCTTCTTCCGTTGTCTTCTTCCTTCTTTTACTTTTATATACTTGTATATTTCTTTCGTATTACAGAGAAAGTGTTGCAATGCTGCAGCAAAAACGCTATTTTTCGGCAGAAAACTTGTTTTGTGAGGTCCCTAATATCAAAAATTTTGTTTGTGGCAAAATGTCCGTCCGTCTACAACGTTAGAGGCAACATACTACAGGCAACAGGCTACATGCAGGCTTTTCACCATAACTACTTTTTCCAATCAATCTGGCTGATACCGCAACCCCTTGAGATTGAGACATTTCGATTATTAGGAGTACTTTACGCGAACGCAATGAATAATTCGATTCGACACGGCGAACGCAATTAATGAATAACGTACATGTGAGGATAATGTTGCTAGTGAATAAGGACACTCACTTTTATCTGTGGGTTTCATGATCAGAATTTTAAGTTCAGTTTTAGTCAGTCTCCATCAGACTGTACTCCATAAACATGGCGAACGCAATTCGAATCGCAACAAAAATCTCGATTTTAGTGCGGCGCAAGGGCTGTCCACAGAGAGAAAAGGAGATGGGAAGAGGATGTGGCTGTGCGCAGGGCATATTTTTCCTCCTCAATGTCCTGAGTGCAGCCTGTGGAGCACGCCAGTTCTAGGAGAAATCATATATTTTCGTTTGTTATTCTCATATGTCTGATGTGCGCTGATAGCTATTAGAATCACTGTGAATCACTTGTGAAAAAATATTTGTATACAGATCGAAATATCGCAGTGTGTGTGCTTTACAGACTAGTTATCTTGTTTTTCTTACATGCTTTGTTCGATTATTGTTTTCTAGCTACTTCCTTCGGGTTGTGCAGCATTGTGGTTGCGTTTTGTTAATGAAATGAAAATGTGAGGATTTTGAAAAATGGAATTAAAAATATATACAAGGTGTTTCATAACTACAGACAGAAATTTTAATTTTTGAAAACTTATGTCGAATAATCAACAATCTCTTAAATGAGTCCCAAAAATTACGAACTTTTTAAAACTAGGATAGAAAACTGCAGCAAAGCATGTACAAACCACCAATTTTTACTTGCCAAAGGATATGTAAATTGTAAGGCAAAGATTAGTAATGCAATATTGCTACTGTTTTCACATTTATTTTATTGACTGACTCTAAACTCAACTTTTTATACTTGTTTTCTTGCATGCATACTGTCTCACACTAACTAACACTGTCGCGTACGTATTATTTATGATAGGACAATAATTCATTTAGACTACTAGTGGCTTAATCTGCCAGATGGAAGTCATAGTGATTAATCACAATATAAAAGAAGCGTGTGTTAGAAATCTTCCTTCCTGTCCACCCAGATCATTAAATCCGGTTCAGGTCATCGAGGTAACAATACTTATTATCCTCGAAGAACAGAGACTTTTCTTGTGTACTTTCACTGCAAGGCGAAACCGGAGTTCAGCAGGGAAGAAAGAATTACCCGTGCGAGAGATTGGAAGGGCTGGAAACGGGTTACGGCAACTGCTGAGGACGAACGTGCCGACGAAAGGGAGCTCGCAATTATTTGCAGCGAACTTTTCACTCTGAAATTGGGAAGAAGACCTAGAAAATACAGCAGAACAATAATCGTAAAGTTGCCGGAACGCGCAGTGTAAGTTCCAAAGGCTGCGAAAACCTCGCAAGTTAAACCCAACACAGAGAGAGGGAATGTTGATGTAAAATGCTATCTCAAGGCTCGATGTGAAAATGTATTGTCTTTTCTCTTTCATGAATCTTCAACATTTGTATTTTCTATGTCTTACGATATCATTAGTGTTTTTGTCTATGTTCTCAATATCGTTTAACTACACCGCACAACAACAAAAATACTTGCCCAGGATTTTTCAACGAATTTACAGAAAATCGTGAGAGCTGAATCCGGATATGTCGTTAGTATCATTGAATTGGCTCTAGTTGTTCTAGTCATACAAACTTGTAATGACTGACAAAACAGCATCGAATGCAAATATCTATCTTTATATACACCCCGTTGTTTTTCATTTTAAGCATTGAATACCCCATTATTTTCAGGATATATTGATTGAGCTTCGCCTTATTACCATATCTTTTTCTACAGAACAATGAGTTCTTCAGGAAGACGTTGCTTGAATGACTCTAATGTATTTTGCTATATTTGTGGGGAACATACGCAACAAAAACAAAGTAAATATTACAATATTTGTAGAACAAACATATGAAGATATTTTGGTATAACACTGGGTGATCAAGATACGTTGTGGGCTCTCCATATGGTATGCAAAACTTGTGTGGTGTGTCCCCTTCAGGGAAAAACTGAAGAGTTTAAAATTTGGTGTACCGATGGTATGGCGTGAGCCCAAAAAGCATCATGAAGATAGTTATTTTTGTGCTGTAAATGTAAAAGGGTTCAATCGTTACAAGAAAAAGGAGCAGCACTGGAAAAAAGTGACATGGCCGCCAAGGGGAAATTATTACAAAGGGTGAAGCAAATGTCGTGAACTTCATTGGTTCTCAAAGAAGAGATCATTCTCCATCATCTGCACATAAAGTTGGGAATCCTGAAGAAATTTGTGGTAGCGCTATACAAGGATGGTGATTGCTTCAAATACATGATCAGATTCTTCCCTGGACTGAGTACGGAAAAATTAAAAGCTGGCTAATTCGATGGACCCCAAATTCGTAAATTGATAAGCGATGCAAATTTCCTTGACTGATATTGAATCTTCTGCCAGGGACATCTTTGTCATTGTTGTCAAGCACATTTTGACTAATCATAAAGCAGCAAGTTATGCAGAACTGGTACAAGATTTGCTTTAAAACTTTGGGTGCAACTAGGAGCATTAAAGTACACTATCTCAATAGCCATCTAGACAAATTTCCAGAAAATCTTCTCAATTCGAATGAGGAACAAGACTAGTGGTTCCATCAACAAAAAAAGGTGATGAAAGATAAATATCAGGGCAGAAGGAATAGACACATGATGGCGGACTACAGCTGGAGCCTTCAACATAATTGTCCTGATTTGCCGCATAAAAGGAAATCATACAAACCATTTTTTTCAAACAATTAATTGTGATTCTCTTTAGGCTGTAAATATAAATATATTCAATATATTTATATTACTTATTTCAAGAGTTTGATTTTGTATAAATAGGATATCTAATTTCATTTAGTTTAAAGTTTTAAGCAATTTACGAATAGCCTGTACTCTACAAAATAAAATAATATTGTTCCGATGAGATTTTCTTTATCTGAAAAACTAGGGTAAATCTACTAAAACCAACGCCGTATTTGGAAAATGTGCATCAAACCTACCCGAAAATAACTATTTTCTGGGGCAAGAAAATGTGTGTTTGCCAGTGCTATTGCCTAACAAAAATTTTTAATAAAACGCTTTTTAATAAAACAATGTAGGCTTTCACGGCTGGAGTTGTAGTCAACGTTTTCTTCCAGGCTGGAGGGCCGTGGTCCATTGGAAAACATATCTCCAGAAATATGTTTTCCAATGGACCACGACCCTCCAATCCGGAAAAAAGGTAGACTATTCCTTTTTAATATTTGAAAACATTATTTTAAGATATCAGGCAATTAACTTGTAAATATACATATTTCCTTAAAGAATTTCCTTACAACTCCTTTTTCTTCTTTCGCCAAACGTGAGATAATTTAGTAGCAGAAAATAAAGTAAATGATGTTAATTAATCTAGTTGCTCAGATTCAATGGAACTAAAATTTTTTGTATAATTATATTTTTTGTATATGCATGTATGTATATGCATCCATAAATAATGTGAATTCGTAATCACCTATTATTCACAAAGGTATTTTACAAAACTTTGCAGGTCTCGATATTGTGCTTCTGAGAACAATTAGACAATAAATTTTAACTACCAAAAAAGTCATCTCAAAGGCCATTTAATAAAGTATTTCGCATTTTCAACCATATTTTGTTCTTTATTGTTCCCCTGGTGATATAAAAGGTTATTAAGGGAGTGAAATCTGTTAATACTTCAAATCCTCCAGTGAAAAACAGCCACGCACAATTTTTTCCGCCCGTGTCATTGTAGTAAACAACCAAACCCAAGAGTTAAATGTCAGAAAATTCATTCAATAAAATATCCAAAGATTTAATGATCTATGATCCGAAAGAAACAAAATTAAAATGAGAAATATTACAATTAGAAAACTTCAAACTTGTGTTTGAAGTAAAAGTTGAAAATATAGTAGATTTAAAGTAACATATCTGAGTAGTTTTAATACTCTAAATAGAAGAAAGAAACAAAAAAAGTAAAATCAAAGTTTTGGTGGTCACTTTTAAAACAATCTTACAAAATAAATCTTCAGTCAGTCATTTTCAAATGAACAAAGAATATTTAATGAACTACAGGCACAGTGTTTCCATCTATTTTTTCCTAATTTTCAATTTAAATGCCCGAAGCATGCGTGTATCTGTAAGATTGACACTAGAGGCTTGCAGTAGAAAAAGCTGCAATCTAATGAGATACTTTTAAAATATTAATAACTACAAAAATATTAATTTCTTTTTTATTCCTAGTGAGGTTTACGACGTACTATAACGCTTCAGTTTTGTGCTTTTAAATCAGAAATTAATAAACTGCTATTTAGATATATAATAATGTTCATGTTAGATCAGACATGTGCCACTAAAGATTATACTGAGAGAAACCTGCTTCAAACAGAATTACTTTCTGCTGATTCATGTACTGATTTCATGCACTGAAGAAAGAAAAGCCTCATCAAGCAGCAGTGAACTGAATTGTTGCTGATGAGATTGCTTGTATGTGTATATTGAATTTTTAGCCATAGAACGAAAACTTTTAAGAATTTCATATTTTTCCGAGATATTAAATTCAAACGAATCGAAGGGGCTATTTTGCGGTTGAACTTTTGGGCTGTGATTCAATCATAATTTTGTCCCACCACCATAATCATACATAGGATCTCTCGGTATAATGGCTACAAACTTTTAGGCCATTTAGGGAGACAAAGATGATGGACATGCCAGCCAATGGACATGTGTAGCGACGAAATCGGCCACACGAAAGTTCGGATTCGAAGAATTAGGTACACGGAATCTCTTTCACTGCATTAGGATGCGTATCTGCCAAACACCATTACACGATGAGCTTATCACAAAGTCAAATGTCACACTGTATACCTTGTTATACAAAGTTTCCCACCTCAACGTAAAAAACGTCATTATCGACTCCCTGCATCATCTACAAGTTTGTAGCATTTATTCTGAGACCCTGTTATCAATCACAGTAGCAGTAGTAATACTTAGATCGCGTGAGATCCTTGGTGATCGCCGTAAGAGGATATTCAAAGCAGTTGGATGCCAGCCTGTGACTTATGAGGTGATGATGAGAAATGATCATCACCTCATATTCAATTCGCCCGTGTGACCTGAGGGAAACAACCTTCACCTGTATGGCCGACGTGGGGATCGAACCCGGGTCTCCCGACAGCGAGGTCAGTACGTTACGCCCTGACCCACTTCGCTCATTATTATGTATGTATCATATTATATATCATCGTATATCATATCCTTCCGTTAACGGGCTGTTCCACAACCAAGAGACTTCCAGAGCAGTGGTGTCAAGATCTTCTACTTGCGGCAGTGGCACGCGTTGTGGCACCGTAGCATGCCACGAGCTTCTCTGCGCAACTAGCGTCGGGAAAGGGAACTATTAGTAGTAATCCTGCCGTTTTACAATGGGGATGGCGTTGTCTCTGGTGGCGGGGTAATAAACTGCGTGGAGGGGCGATTTCGTCGTGGCACTCGTGCCACGGACTTCCGCTCGTGCCATCGACCTTGACAACACTGTTCCAGAGTGAAGTCCGAGGGCAACATCTGACAATCGAGGCAGGGGAGGGTTCCGACAACAGCTGAATGGAATATGAGAAGGAGGACAGGGAAAAGATTCGCCTGGAATGCGCAGCGAGAGAGAGAGAGAGAGAGAGAGAGAAATCGAAGAAACGTTTCTCAAGACGTAATCTATAGGATGATCTCATCTTGAACATTATATTACACTTTTGCCGGTCCGGCGTTTCTTGGTATTATCTCACCTGCTCAGAGACGTACAGAATCTGTAAGTAAATGTGAATGAGAGCGGCAGAGAGCGGCAGAGACAGACAGGGACAGCGTGAGGAAGAGACAGTGAGAAAGAGAGATGGGAGGGGAAAGAAGATGAAGGGCAGAACAACGTCTGCCGGGTTTTCCTAGTAAAATATTGATTGCCATTCGTCGGCCCATTTCTTTAAGCTTCTGCTCAATGTTTGCTTGTAAAATAACTGCTGTATTTTTTTTGTGGCTAGGGAATTATTTCAATAAAGACATTTCAGCGAAGGTATTGTAACTTCAACAATGCTAGAAGGGAGATAATGCAACCTTCTGAGATAATGCAACAATAAACGAAATATGTAAGTGTTGAAGTTACACACACTAAGTTTCAACACTTCAACCAATTTCAAAATTAATAATGACAGTTAACAATTCATTTTAATTTAAATCTGTTTTCGCTCGACGGAATTAAACGATTTACTTAATTTTATATGCACCAATTAAAAAAATAGACTCAATTGTGTAATGTGCTTAGACTATAATATACCTTTGAGGGATTACTAAATAATACGTTCTTATCGTAAGTGCACTAAAACGTCCTTTATTCCCTCTCGTCAATTGTAGTAACAGTCTTGCTTGTTGACGTTCACGTCCTTCACTGTTTCAGCTCCCCGTCCATTCGCACGCCGTCCTTGTGTCATCTCCAGGCGCCTGTTCTCACTCCATCTCTACATTCTCCCCCCCCCCACTCCACTCCCTCCACACACCCTCGCATTGCGTCATCGTGAACAAACGATAATCGTTTGCATTTTCCAGCACGTTTCCCGCGCGTAGCGCAAAGATTTACTGAAAAATTATTCTAATGAAAGCTGGAGGCGGCTATCGTATACCCTGGCTGCTAGCGCAAACCTTTGTACGCGTATCTCGTGCACACAACGCTCCCAAGTGACCCGACAACCTGTTCTTCGCGTCCGCGAACACGACTCCGCAACCGGTAATACAAACCGGAAAAGAGCACCCAGCGATTGCTGCGGGATGAATTAACTCGTCTGCGAGTAACATCTTTGTTAATGGTGCGTCATCACGCATGTACGCCAGAGACCGCAAAGGGTCAGGGTATACTTAAGACGAAAGAACAACACGAAAGGTAAGGATTCATGGTCTGAACACGAAGAATATCTAAAGAATTAACATTGCAAACTGATTTAAAACTTGAATATGAAGTGTTTCAAATAATGCGTTGCAAAATAACCAAATACAATGCAATATGGGGATAAAATATGCATATAACGTCTCGAATCTGTTCAGTAAACTATCAAAGATGATGACAATGCTATGGTATAAAGAAAAAGTAACAACTAATTAAACTAACATGCTCCAAGTATGTCATTCAGTATAGCTCCTAATGTTTTGTTCGTTTGTAATGTCTGGACACTTGGTGATCGATCTATTATTGGTCAACCTCCGGCATGGGTTAGTGTTGTTAAGTTGGCACCCAATGACAACTTGGTTGGGACCAATACATTTGACATCCCAGCGTTGCTAGTAGAGTTGGACACCCATTTTTGTCCAGCTACGTGTCATTCAGTATGGTCCAAAATGTTTTGTTTCTTTGTAATGCCTGGACACTCACTCCTCTATCTGTTGACCTATTCCTGACATGAGCTTAAGTTGATGAACATTTTGTTGACAAGTAATAGGCTGCCACCGTCGCCAGTATATTTGTCGGAATATAATTTTACTGGCCATTTAGTCTGGTTTATTTACATACCGCAAATGCATGGTTATTGTGGATTTTCCACCCATCGGAAATTCACGCAGCTCAGTCGAGATCGAAACATCGTTTTGGGGGATTGAGAGACCATTAAAGTGCACCAGAAACGAGAAAATACAAAATCTATATATAAATATGACGAAATGTGCGTATGTCTGTCGTGTGTAGACGCAGAAACTACTCGATCGATTTCGCTGACATTTTCACACTTTGTTCTTATTACCATCGGGAGTATTTAAAGAGGGGAGATTACCATCGGGAGATTAAAGATTTGAATTAAATCGTACATGTGAGGGTGTTGTTTTTGCTGAGTTAATCGACGACATGAGCCCTACGCCGTTGTCAGAGGACCTTGCTTGAAGTGAAATCTGTGTATATCTTTTTGAACTACACATCTAACATCGAATCACAATATCGAATAATATGAAAGTTGCGATCTACAATGCAGGAATTCTGAACCAAATGCTGGCGTTGCACATTATTCGAATACTCGGCTTTTAAAGCAGTGGTGTCAAGGTCTTCTACTAGTGTCAGAGGCACGCTTCGTGGCACTGCAGCATGCCACGAACTTCTCTGCGCAACTAGCGTCGGGAGAGGAAACTATTAGTAACCCCGCCGTTTTACAATAGGGGTGGCGTTGTCTCTGGTAGTGAGGTGACGAACTGCATGGAGGGGCGATATCGTCGTGGTACTCATGCCATGGACTCCCGCTCGTGGCATCGACCTTGACAACACCGTTTTAAAGTGTAGTGTAATATAGCAAAGAGGAGTAAATACGTAGTTAATCTTCATTTAATTTCATCTTCATTTTGAACTTATTTATTTTATACTGTGCAATTGTGTGTAAAAACATTTTATACACTGCAATAGTGTCTGGTCCGCTAGTATTCAATAAAGAAAATGTTCGTCGTGTTTCGGCCTCACGTTTAAACCCATGTTATTAGCATTGCAGGGCGACGCGGGTGCGTCCAGGCTTTCCGCGCGTTCGCTTATCGTTGTTATTGCTCGGCGCCTTCGCGTCACTTTGGGAGCCGCTTTGCAGTGGCCCCTCACCCCACCCCACTCCAACGGCGCGCCGCGCCGCGCAGCGCTGCTGTCTCCGCATGTTTACAATGCAGCTTAATGCCACGGCGCGGACGTGACAGCGGAAGGGCGAGCGGCGCAGGCGCGGATAAAAGAGGCGCGGGAGGCCGTGGAAACGACGCAGCGGGTGGAACGGGCGGTGGGGGGGGGGAAGGAGCGGAAGAAGTGGAGGAGGGGGTCGCTGAAATAACGACGCAGTGGGTGGCCGGAGGGGTGGAAGCGGAGAGAGAAGGGAAAGAAGCGGGAGGACGTTGAAATTGTGCAGCCGGGGCCGAACTGGTGAGGGGGAGGAGATAGAAGGGGTAGAAGAGGGGATGTCGAGGAAACTACGACGCAACGGGTGGGTGGAGAGGTGGAGGGAGGAGAGAGCGGGAGAAGAGGTGTGAGAGGTTCTGAAAATGACGCAGCGAGTGGCTGGAGGTAAGGAAGAGCGGAGGGAAAGAAGAGGAAAACGTGTAAATTGTGCAGCGGGGGATGGACCGTTGTGGAGGAGGAGGTAGAAGGGTAAGAGGAAGAGGTGTGGAGGGAACCTTGACGCAGCGGGTGGGTGGGAGCGATGTAGGAGGAGGGAGAGGAGAGGAAGAGGTGGGGGAGACTGTGGAAGCACCGGCGCAGCGGGTGGGTGAGGCTGTGGTGGGAAAGGAGAGAGGGGTGGAAGAGGAAGGGAGGTCGTGGAAATTACGATATAACGTAGTGTTGTCAAGGTCGATGTCACGACCGGGATTCTGTGACACGAGTGCCACAACGAAAACGTCCCATCCCGCAGTTCATCACCCCCCCCCACCAGAGACAGCGCCAACCCTATTGTAAAACGGCGGGGTTACTACTAGTTCCCGACGCTACTGGCGTAGAGAAGCTCGCGGCATGGCACGGTGCCGCGAAGCGTGCCACTGCTATCAGTAGGAGACATTGACACCACTGACCTAGCGGATGGTTGGAGCGGTTGAAGAGGAAACATACGAGACTAAAGAGACCCACACGACGACGTAGAGTGAAAGTGTACGATGTAAAGGAAGGAGAGAGGAAGAGAAAAGACTGAGGAGGCCGGGGAAATGGCGCAGCATGGGGCTGAAGCACTAGTGGAGGGAAGCCGAGATTGCGGAAATCATGGAAGGGGAGGAGAGGAGGGGAAAATGACGAGGAAGGCCGTGGAAATGACCCACTGGGAGGCTGGAATGGCGTGATGAGGAGAAAGGAGAATAGGGGGAGGCAGTGGAAACGATTATGCGGCTTGTGGCGGGAATGTTGGAGGAGGAAAGTGAGAAGAGAGGATCCATAAGAGGCTGATGAAATAATGACGTAGTGTGTCTTGAACGGTCAAAGAGAAGAAGAGAATAAGGGAAGAGGTGGGACCTCCTTAACTCTTCTCTTATTCTCTTCTTTTCTTTCACCGTTCTCCTTTCACCTCCTTTCTTTCGTGGAACCTGCGACACAGCGGATGAGTGAGGCTGTGGGAGAGAGAGAGAGAGAGAAGGGGAAGAGGCGAGGAGATATTAGAAGAAACGAAGCACCGCGTGGTTACTGGAAAGGGAGAAGATTAGAGGGAGGTGGAAGGAGAGTCCGTGGAAATGATAAAGACAGGCGATGACTGAAGGGTGGAAAGGGGAAGAAAAGCAGAAAAGAGAGGGTCCGTGAGGTACAAGCCAGCATACTGGGTAGCGAGGATCCTAGTGACTTCGCATAGAACAACATGAGTGTCAACTTACGGAACGTGTCCCCAGAGGTCATGCGGCTTCCCACCCTTTCATTCTAATATTGCTTCGTCTCCTATTATGTATTCATCAACCCGTAGAAATACTGAAAAAGAAGAACAGGCGATGGTACAAGGATGTCCTCTACCGTCCGCAGCATTGGCAGCCCTTACACACACCGACAACCACTACTCTATCTCATAAGTCGGGAGCTTAGAGCTTGTCCACAGTTGGTGAGAGATATCTGATTGGGAAAATTTCCCACGTGACGTGTAGCTCGACCTCGCCAAGCAGCGGGGGAAAATCAACTCCCGCGATCAGAACATGAACCACATTTTTATAAGTTGACGCGCCCCACCAATCAGTCAATCAAACCACAATGAGAAACTGGATAGACCAAGATTTAAATCCCGGTACCCAGGGATGGAGTGCCCCCGGTGGCCCGTCGGTTAGTGTGCTCGCTTTCCACGCCGCAACCCCGGGTTCGACTCCTGGTCGGGGCAAAAATTAACTGTGTCCCAGTATATGTTGCTGCGTGACGATGAGAAAGCTCACTTCTTAGGTTGAGATGACCAGAGATACGGCATGGGGATGGCTATGTGCTAACCACACGTACCCCTTAACCCATGGCCGAAAAGCCGGGACGCCGTTGCATAGACCTTAGCTCGTAAAGATCTGTTGAGCCAAAGTACATCCATACCCCGGGAGTGGTAACGCGGGGGTCTGTGGGACCCCCACGACCTTTCTTCCCGCTTCTTGTATTTCCCATGTTGGCTACCCTGACCATTGCTTAAGTACCTTTCTGTTTTTGTAACATGATATTTAGTGTGCTCTCAGTTTGCCAATTTCGTGAGTTTTATCCGTGTAACAAGATGTTGTTCTGTTTGGGGTGCCCAGGGACCCCGCGTTAGCAAAGATTTCTTCAGTCTCGTACATTCTATTAGTTTGGAAACGTGTTGCATGCTGTATTTTTACGTTAGAATTCCCTTGTAAAATTAATACTGAAGTACTACGAACATTTTAGGTCACTTTATATGTCAAGAAAGCAGTGGAAGAATACGCCAACTTTTGCTGAAAGCGGGAACAGAATATCGTTACTCACCGCCCTGGATAAAGCAGTCTGCACGCAATTCCAAAATACCAGGATAATGTTTGCTTTATTTATTTATTTGCATATAATTGAGGAAATTACAGAATCCACCAACATCAAAAATGAAATGGATTTAGAGAGGAATAAAAATGATCGCAGCAACTATAAGACTGACATAGCGGAAATGAAGGCAGTAATTGGTCTACGTATTTTGGCTGGATCTGTGAAATTAGGACATCAAAATCTTGCGGAATTGTGGATCGTGAATAATATTGGTATTAAAATTTTCCATTGTACTTTGAATTTGAAAAGATTTCAATTTGTGCTACGAAACATGCGCTTAGATGTGACAACACGCGCAGACCGGTAGAAAAGTTAACTCCAAATATTAGATGATTTCCTGATGAATTCTCAGACTTGTTTAGTAACTAAATTCTTAATAAATTGTTTAATTACACGCAAAAATGGTTAATAATAGAAGAAGAATATTACATTAATTTTTTTTTCAATAATTTAGCATATATCATGAAAAGAGTGTGGGGGTCTGGAGACACCCCACGTTACCACTTTTGTTTCAAAAAGTCACGTTACCACTGCAGGGATAGGGCAGGGTATCTTGTGGAAGCAAGGACACCGACATCGTTAGGGTAGTTTATGGCAATGTGCTCACGAGAAGTGCGAAAAAAAGAATAGCAGCAAATGGCTCGAGCGCAAAAGACGACGAGGGTGGTTGCTGGGAGGTCGTCAGGGCGCGGGAAAGGAGTTCGTGGCCAGCCAGGGCAGTTGAGGAGGAAATGGGGCGGCAGAGAAACAGAGTGGGTGGCGGATGACCCGGGGAGAATGACACGGCGTGCGGAAGTGATGGTGAGATCGAAAAAGGAAAACCAGGAAGGGGTAGAAGCGGGAGAGCGGAAGGAAAGGCGGTGAGGCACCAACCCAAAAGATTCCGCCGGTAGACCCATTGCGGGAGTGGGCTGCAAAGGAAGCCAGTGGCCTGCTGGCGTTAATGAGGTCGTAAAAGAGGGCAGGGAGGGGCAACGCAAAATGCCGGAACAGGGGAAAACTGCGAAGGAGTCTCCAGGGGAGTTCATCAGAGAGCGGTTAAGTTCATGATGGGGGGAAGGGCTCGTAGAATACGACTAGCGTGTACGCCTTTCACCGTGAGTGGACAGGCTCAATCCTCGGTCAATCGTTATGGAAATTACAAGGAAGAAAGGGAATTCTCGGTGAGTATGGCGGTATTCTTGCGTTTCCGGTCCCCCCCTCATCTGCTAGACATTAATTTTTTTGCCTTTGACTTATTTTTGTATGTTGCATATTTTTCGAGTTATTTTGATTTGTCAAGTTAAATGGGGCATCCTGTACATTAACACAAAATCAGGATATATATTAGTATTAGTATAATTGAAACGAGCGACCTCGAGAACCCGCAGGTAGAACTTTGTAACTGAATGCGATGCCATGTGATGTTTTGGCCGCGTGTTCGCCGTCCGGTCACACCGCGCGGGGGTGCGGCGAGGGCGCCGTCCCATTCGTTATCCCGTGAAGCGTCGCCTGTCTTTGCTGCCTCCGGGCCGGAGGCGGCGCAGGCCGCTTTTCCAGCCCGCCTCTCGGAGCGTCGCGGCGCTGCCAGCAACACCAAAGTTAAGGAAGCGGCGCCGGGGCCGTATTAAAAGCGTGCCGCGCCGAAACCGCAGGCTTTGCTGGCGATGTTTTACGACACTGTGCAAACACAAAATATAAAGTGAAAATAAGAAACTTTTGTGAAAATAAAACTATTGTTTGTAATTCCGATTCAGACGTGACATCTGCATTTTATATCAATTA
Source organism: Acheta domesticus (assembly GCA_031308135.1). Classification (NCBI taxonomy): domain Eukaryota; kingdom Metazoa; phylum Arthropoda; class Insecta; order Orthoptera; family Gryllidae; genus Acheta; species Acheta domesticus. The sequence goes on along the minus strand of JAHLJT010009355.1, from coordinate 16,882,778 downwards.
TGTTTTTCAATCATTTAAAAGACAGAAAAATTCTTGAAATAACCGTTTTATACAATATTAAAGGATATACATATTCAGAAATCAGTATTATATGATACACTTAGTATTCGGAAATCAGTAATTTCCGAAAAGTTGTGAACACTATGTATATCATTTAATATAGTGTAAAACTGTTATTTCAAGAATATTTCTGTCTTTTAAATGATTGACCAACATAACTGATATAATTTAAACTACAGACAGAAACTAAAAGTATTGATTACATCTGCCCGTACTTTCTAGCCCGTATTTCAAGCAAAACTACCCGAAAAGTACTCACATTTTCGAAAAAGTATACATCACCTTATTTCAAAATCTATCTTTAAGGAACATATTTCATTAAGGGAGAAATCTCCATCTTTAATATTTTAGTTGCAGGAAGACTCCGAAAAATAAATTGAACTTTTGCAATTTTCGAAAACTCGGGGTTTTCAACGACCATGAGACCTGCCCCATTCTCTTAAACGTCCTTCACGCCATCCAACGACAAAATTTAATCAACAACCATGAAGCCTTTTTTTAAATTTGGAAATTTTCCCAGGGGCTTCATGTGAAATACCCCCCCCCCCCGAAATTAAAATATCGGTTTTAAGTTCAAGGGACCGCGGCATCAGTCTGATCGATTGGGGATATTAATTTTGGAGAAAGCCTTCTGGTAGGTTTAGCCACTAGCGATGTTCACAGACGGACTGACGTTTTGTCGTCATTCGATTTTTCGGTATCAGAGACCCACAAAATATGGATTCAGTCTACATCACGTGACAGAGGATTTTATTTTTAAATTTAGCAACTGAATGTATCCACTTTTTCATTACCAGGGCCCTATAATAAGAGTTTTTCTGCAAAACATTCTCCGTTTTTTCACGTTGCTTTACTAGCTTTCTCCTCCGTAGCGAGTAATTAAAAGGAGCAGTTTTGTAAACATACCTTAAAATAAATAAATCAATTTGAATATTCCACAAAAAGGTTTGAACCACAGTGTGATTACCCCCAAATTACTACAGTATTTACAAAAATTGCGAAGATCATGATAATTACAATGAAAATAATAATAATAATGATAATAATAATAATAATAACAACAACAACAATATTATTGGAGCGTAACTTATCAGAACGGGTGGGTCAGTATACGTCCAGTTACATCTGATTATCATATGGAGGGCTTGGATCAGTAACAAAATAAGCTGTGACCGACACATCGAGATTCCTGCAATTCGTAAATGATAATGTATCGAATTTAATGATGAAGTGAATCTTTTTTACTGCCCCAAACTCTTCAGAAATATTAGCAAGGAATATAAAGTAACAAAATAAGTTAAACATGCACCAAAATTAAGCATTAACATTTACGAATTGCAGGAGGCTTGCGATTATTGGTGTGGCTTATCTTGTTACAGCCCCAAGACCTTTATGGAGTTTGCATCGGAAAGATTAATAATTATGAAAACGGTAAGTTTACTTTCACTATTAATGTCTTTCTCCTTTTTGACGCCGTTTTCAACATCCCTGAACTAATTGCCCTCAGATCAGGCACTAATTGGACTGTCACAGCTGGTACACTAGCCACACTGTCTGTTCGCATTTGGTAACTATAGCGCGATTTTTATAACTTTGCCCCACAAGGCCCGTCTGCACGATGGAATATGTAACGGTATTTCGCGTCGTTTTCAGTCATGCCGCTAGATATCGCATGATTGCGAACTTATCAAGCAGTGCTTGCGATCATGCGACATCTCACGGCACGAACGAGAAAGACGCGAAATGTCGTGTGATATTCCATCATGGCCACAGGGCAGGGCTGTCCAACTGATGGCCCGCCGGATCTTTTTGTGCGGCCCGCGACTGCTTGGAAAAATGTTACTATATCAACCAAATACAATACAATTGCACAATTCACCTTATTTTTAATTAATGATAGATTAATTTTTCGTTGCATGTATTTTCTCGTATTAAATATGTTGAATAAAAGTCATATCTAATGTATATATATGGAGAGACAGAAGTGCAACAAAGGTAAAGGAGAAAGAAACTGAAAAGAGAAACCACACTTCCTTTCGCATGCGCGAAACGTTTGAAAACATGATTGAAGTGTAGTCACTCGTGTCTTTAATATGCATCCGAAACTTCCTAGGAAACTTCCGCCTTGTTCACTGATATTGCGAACTCATTATGCAGAACTTTGAACACGAGAAAATTAACGTTTCTTAACTTTTATTCTTTAACATAATTGCACATTCATTGATCCAATACAATTAACAGTGAACAAACCCCATGACCCTAAAATTTATTTGTAAATATTCTCAACCACTGGAAGTCGTTAGCACTGTAATGTAGCATACAAATATAAGCATTTATATTTAATGAGTATTTTTTAAAAAATGTTCATTATTTAATAAAAAAATTATTGGAATATTAAAAAGATATTCAAAGGGAATGGCGAAACTTGTTTCTTATTAAAATGATTGCATTAGTTTCTTATTAAAATGGGTTGCAAACGCAATACAAGTACTTAAAAATTTAATCTACATGCATAATATTTGATTGCATAATTCCAACCACTCTCGTAACGTGCAGATCTATTGTATTCTCAGACTATGCGTCACTTCTCACGACCTTGCTGATGTTCTGCGGTAGCAAAACTTCAAGGAAGAGGCCTCCTGCTTTTAAATATTCCATATGTTGCATTGTAGAACAACAACTTTTTTAATATTATTGGCATGTAAATAACTTGATGTAGATATACTATGTTATTGCAGTATCCGTGAAAACTGTTTGTGTTAAAATATTTATTATTTATTGTAATATTTATTTATGGTATATTTGTTGTTCTTGAGTAGTGTGCGAGCTACTGTTTGGAATACCATTTTGCATGATTTTTGTTCATCAACATTTTGGTGCTGTAGGTTATTAGTGTGGTATAGTAATACGAATATATGGTCATCAATACTGCCTTCAAGACACAGGAAAGGGTGATCAGGAAAAGTTGTGATTAGGAAAGTTCTATTCTTTTTTTTTTCTTCAGCAAACCCACAACCCGGTACTATTAAACAAGCGAAACGAAAATAATAATTTAAAGAATGTCAGATCCCTTTGCCATAGTGAGCTCGAGGTCTGATTTGAAAAGTTAAATGATAAATTCGGATCACACGGTACCTCCAATTCTGTTCACCGTCGCTCCTATCAAAATAATTCATTTAAACACGTAACCTGTATGTAAATCCACAATACTTAGAAGATAAAAAATGTAAACCGGAGAATGTAAAAACATCCGCTCTATAAAGAAAATGACGGTTTTGAAACATTTATTTATTACTATTAATTTATAAGTAATCATCGGCACAAAAGTGAAATATGGCTAGATATGGCAAAACCCCACGCGTGCATCGAATAGATTTAAGGCCAAAACATTGGAAGTTCGGATTGTGATGAACAAAAATTATGATGAACAGAAAATACTAGGCCCGCATTCAACCCATTACACAAGATATATTGCAAAAAAGGTTACCATCGTGCATAACTCGGCAACGATGTTGCCAGGGCCCATAGAATCGTGCTTCCGATTCATGTTTCTTAAGCCTTAAGCTACAAAATGAGACTTTTTGAATGTTGACTATTACAAAATAGATCGTTGACTTTTTTATCGTTTTATTAGTTAGTAATAGAAAGTTAGATATCACTCCCACCTTGTAGTAAGAGTTGACAGAAACGAAATTTGGGATGCGGTGTGAAGCTAATTTCAATTTTAAAACAATTATGTTCAAACACGCGGGCAAACACGCTGAATATTCGCACGTCTCCAACAAATTCAATTTATTTACGAAATCCGCTGAAAAATGTGGTTAGATCAATGGCATTGCAAGAAGGAAAAGGGTGCAGGGATCGGTAAACTTTGAAAGAAGTTGAGAATTAGTTTCAACGCATCAAATGGAGAACTTCTCTTCCTCTCTTAACCTATTGAGACTTTGCAGTATCCTATTTTGGTCCGTATTTGTCAGCCTTGTCTGTTTAATCGGCGCCTCCGGTCAGAAATTTACTTTTCAGAGCACGCGCGGAGCATATAAAATTTAGGCAGACCACATTGAGAGCCGTGATGTTTTCATTTCATGTTCCTTGGCGCATTTCCAAAGCCATGGGCAAATAAACTCTGCGGATCGAGTGAAGACGGTGGACACGAAACCTGCAGATCCATAGCATCTGCTACATCGAGTAGAGAGAGTTTGGACGTTCGTTTATTTCCCACGAGCGCCATGCGAGGGGAAGTAGGTGATGCGAGAGTGTTTACGACAGCATATGTTACGAAAACGACATATACAAAAAATCGGCGTGGCAGTGGAACTATGCAGATCTGTTTCTCTACCGACTCAAGATTTCATTGTGTCCTTTCTTCATGACTTAACATTTCATGTGCTTGGTTATTTTCTCTTAATTTTACTATGTCCAGTGAACGGGTAAATCAATAGCATCCCCATATCATGAATTAGTGCTGATAGGATTATTATTTTTCACACTGGTTTAATAAACAGATATTAATTAAAAATAAATCGTGGACAAATAATATACCTAACTTCTTACAGTATTTCTAAATAAATATCAGAAAACGTTCTGAAAATGTTTCATAGAAAGTATTGTCTAAAACTTTATTATTTTGCGTGAATGTCAATTTCTGTGACCAGTACTTTGTTTGATAAAAGAAGACATCAATTTTTAAAGTTTTTAATTTCCCTTAATTTACATTGAGAAAGTTTAGATTGTGTCCTCTAGACTTTAATGAATGACCCCTAAAATAAAAATTCAAGGGGACGAGATCGATCGGAAATTCCATTGATGAAAATCATGCATACGGTTTTTTCGCTAGCTTTGATGTCAGACTTTTGCCATAAGCCAGATTATTAGTACCAATGACATACAAATCGTGGATTAGGAATGCGCAACGTTGACAAGAAGTTATTTTCTACACTTAGGAATAGCGTTATCCCTTCTTTTGATATCGAAGACCCACAAAACCATTTTTTTCTTTTGAAAAATCAGAGTTCTTTGCTGCAGCCTTACATACTTTCTGTATTCTACATAAATAGTATGCAAAAAAGTAATAATTAAAGTAAAACTTACATTTACTATTTTCTACTTTCTGGCTAGGGAGTAGTGAGAAAGTTACGTAATGCTGCGCGAAAAAACTGGGAATTTTCGACAGAAAAACTCTTATTACAGAAAGTATGTGGTATTTTTGCACCGCTAGTTTGTTTCAATTTGTATTTTATTGAAAATTGAGAAGAATCTGTATTCTTTAATTGCGTTTTGTGTTTTCTTTCAATTCTTCAGAGAACGTCCGCCTGACATTTTCTCCTTCACCTGAAATTATTAATACACCATAACTCAATACATCAGGCATCATGAAAACTATTTCCTACTATTTCCGGTTTCATTTTTTCAACCATGCGAGCGGGCCGCACCGCGATGTGGTCTGGAAGTGATTTTTTGCGGCCAACGCTCTCTTCCTGCGTCGACGTGCACCCGTTGCCAAAACCTTTCTCGCTCGGCGACAGAACGCGCTGTGTACACGATTCACATGGACACAGACACGTCTAGGAACATACATCTAGAAACTATGGATTCACAAAATACTGCTGACCCTTAGCTTTTCAGAACAATTGTATACGCAAAGAAATGAAAACTAGCAGTTCTACTATAGCTTATACTTTCTCGCAATATGAAAATACAAATGAAATATTATATCATGGTTTCTGTTTTACATTTCAGCTATCACTTGAAAAACTTTTAAATACACAAAGCGCCAAAAATCCATTCATTTTTTAATTCAAAAGTGGTAACGAAAACAGCTTTCTTCTATTGAATTCACTGTATTCACATACATGAACGCAGCAGATAATATTTCTGCTATAAGGAAAATTAACAATTAATAATCCGAACCTGCGACGTCGGACGAAGTCTTGTGCACTGTCCCTGTTAGTGTATTCGGCAAGGAGGACGAACGACGTTGGCAGCAGCAAATATTTTCGAAACGATTTGAGGTGTCAGGATATGGAATACTCCAAGTTGGTGTAGAAGATAAGATAAATTATATATTTCGTTTTCTTATTGGACACGTATTTCCTTTTCAAGATATTTACTCAACTTTTATACATTAAACAATAGGATGTTTTCCATCACCATGGCTGGATGGACGGATGAGACATTTGCTATGGCCAACTTAGGTGGTCCACCCTGAATACCTTTCCACTTTGCCCAATGCAGTAAAACAGGGCTGCTCAAATCAAAGAATTCTGACAACATTGCCAGAAGCGGTGGGTTTGCCCGCGTGTCTCACGTGTTTCACTACTCTCTCAGTCTGAATCAGTGAAAAACTACTGATTGACAGTGACTATTCACTGATGGTGTCAGTTATTACCCTGCCACTGAATCAGTGAATTGAACTGAACAAATCAGTGAAAATCTGGCGCATTTTTTTGAATCAGTGAAACTTCTCTGCTTGAATCAGTGAAATCTGTGACAACTAGTTGAACGTGACGACTGAACGATCAGTGAAGGATGGTGGCGCGGCACTTTTACCACTGACGACCAGTGAAATACTGGCGTCATTATGAAAAGGTTCGCATATTCGCTGATTTGTCAGCGAAACTATACATTTCGACAGAAGACATCAGTGACTTCGGCTCTCACTGATTGAATCAGCGACAATTTCACTGATTCAGATTCAGAGAGTAGATTAGAGCTGATAGCCCCGACCGGCTCCCTCTCCCGCCTCTCGTCGCACAGGGAGATTCATGGAGTATTTCGTTTCCGAGCCCATCCACCGCTAAGGTGAAAAGTCCCCTAAGTGTACAGCAGTGGTGTCAAGGCCTCCTACTGGTGGCAGTGGCACGCCTCGCGGCACCGTAGCATGCCACGAGCGTCTCTGCGCAACACCCCCTTTATTCAGGGGTTGTTGCTCTGCGCGTACTAGTGTCTGGAGAGGAAACTATTAGTAACCCCACCGTTTTACAAGAGTGATGGCGTTGTTTCTTGCGGCGGCGGGGTAATGAACTGCGTGGACAGGCGATTTTGTCGTGGCACTCGTGCCACCGACTCCCGCTCGTGGCATCAACCTTGACAACACTGGTGTACAGCATGGTTAACACCAGAGGTAGCAGAATTCATCCCTCGCTGGATGATGAGATTCGGCGTCGACCTACACGTCGGCTTGCGGGGTTTCCCCTACCAGTTATCTCCACCAGCGGGACACATCTATACCCGGGACAAGCTCTAAGCTCCCGACTGATCTTCCGCTATGTATAGTAGTGTAGTGTAAATGTAAGTAATGTGTAAATGTAGGTAAGGGGATAACGATAGGACAAGGAAGAGGAAGGAAAGATCTCGCGCGGTCCGTGTCCCGTTTATTAGGCACTGGTCCGGCATTCGCCTGGTATTGATCGCAGAAAGCATGAAAAAACTACTGATCAAAGCAGCTGGCGGCTAGAATTCGCCTCTACAGAACTTCATCATAGTGCATCCGCAACCTTCATTACAAGATGCCATTCGTATTGTCGATGGTGCATAAACGAAGACTAACGTGGTTTTATCAAGGATTATCTGGTGAAGAATTCAAAGCTGGAATCTGAATCGTTGTAAAATATAAAGTTCCTACCACACTACGGAATAAAAACGTCACAAAAACTTTTATTTGAAATAATGTCAGTTTACTCATCTAATTGTCCTTAATTTAAGGAATTCTGCATTAATTTATTGAAGTTCATCGGCAAAAAAACAGTTAAAAATAATTCAAGACGTTGACGGATAAGCTATCCATAATTATAAACCAATAAATAATTTCAAATTCAGTCTAAATAAAAAATTCTTTATAAGAAAAACAAAGTAAGCTCTTATAGCTTCCATTGAAAAATACCGGTTTGCTTTACTGGAAGTGATGAAACGATAAGGCCTCAATCTAAATCGATTAGAATATTTAGAAAATACATTGTTGTACCAAGAGATGTTCACTGAAAATAAATAAATAAAATGTATGCAACAGAATGCCTATTTTAATGCAAGATGCAATGTAATTGCATCTTGCGCAACCAAGTATGAAAACATAATATTGATGGGCGATTTTAATTGCAATCTTCGTTCACCATTACCGCTTGCCGAGAATTTCAAGCGTTTCTTTTACGAAATGAACCTTACGATTCTGCCGCTAAATCCTACACATCACACTGCCGGCGCAGACACATGGATTGATCATATGATAGTATCAAATCACGAGAAAGTAAATCACCATGGGCAGATGTCAGTTCCCGGGATATCTAAACATGACCTAATATATTTATCATATCGCATGAAATGCCCAAAATATACGCCCAAAATCTTTAAATACCGTGAATATAAGAACTTCAATTCGGAAGCATTTACTTCCGACGGCTTATCTGTGCCATGGCATCTTATAAATCAAGAAAATTGTATAGATTGAAAAGTAAATACTTTTACGCGCTTACTGACGGAACTTCTTAATAGGCATATTCCAATTAGGACAGCTCGCGCGACACGCCCCCCCGCTCCCTGGTTAACGGAGGAAATACGTATGTTAATGAAACAGAGAGATGCCGCCTTCAATGTATTTCGTAACACAAAGTGCGAACATGACAGAGATGCTTACAAGAAACTGAGAAATCTTGTAACGCAAAAATCTAGGAACGCTAAAATTAAATATTATCATAGTATTCTTGGCACGAACAGAGACTCAAAACAAGTATGGAAATCGCTGCGCACTTTAGGCTTAGGCAAATCACGAACCCCATCGCAAATCGATACACCCCTTGATGCTCTTAACCAGCGTTTTGCTAACATGGCTCCTCACTTCGATTATTTCTCAAAAAACAAAACTCTCTCAACCTTACGATCCGTTTCGGTACACACTCAGGAAGAATTCTTTTTTGCATCTACAAATCATTATGAAATTTTTAAAACCATTCAGAGCCTCAAATCAAACGCCTCAGGGACAGATAATATCAATGCTAAATTACTAAAAGTCAGTGCCGAAGTTATATACCCCATTGTAACTGACATTATAAATTTTTCCCTAGCAAGTGGTACGTATCCAAACTCTTGGAAAACCGCGCTTGTCCACCCTCTTCCTAAAACTACAGCAAACCCTCCTGAATACAGACCGATAAGTATTCTACCTACGATTTCAAAAGTTCTAGAAAAAATTGCGCGACGTCAAATTATAAGTTACCTCGAAAGCAAAAATCTCATTAGCGATCAACAATATGGTTTCCGATCAGGCAGAAACACAGGTACTGTTCTCTTAAATATTATTGAAGACGCTAGAATCTCCATTGATAAAGGTAAATTAACAATACTTGTTCTTCTAGATTTTAGTAAAGCATTTGACTCGGTCGATCACGAAATTCTGCTTGAAAAAATGAAAATATTGGGTTTTGCTAAACCCACAATACGATGGTTCACTCAATATCTTTCAAATCGACAGCAAATCGTTGTATCTGGTGAAAAACAATCCACTGCTGTTAAAACATCCCGTGGTATTGCGCAGGGAACGGTTCTAGGACCCTTAGGATTTTTAATTTATGTAAATGACGTAGGACAATGCCTCAATCACTGTAAACACAAAATGTACGCTGACGACCTACAAATCTATATAAGTGGATACCCATCGGAGTTGAACTCATTAGCCCAGAAAATAAACGATGACTTAAACGCTCTCAATAAATGGGCAGAAGCCCTTGGTCTCTTATTAAATCCAATGAAATCGCAAAGCTTAGTGATAGGCTCTCGCAACGCTTTGAACAAATTGGAGAAATCCTCCCTTCCGGAAATTAGCATAGGTAACTCTCCTGTTCCCTGGTGTAGCGATGTAAAAAAACTTAGGAATACATATAGACAACACACTTAGTTGGACCACACAAGTAGGTAAGATTTGCCAAAAAGTCTTCGCAGGCCTCCATTCCCTAAAACGAGTCAGAGAACTACTACCCATTAACACTCGCGTAAGTCTAGTAAATTCACTTATAATGCCTCATTTCGACTATTGTGATTTCCTGCTTACGGACTTAAAGCTCAAGCAACAACGCAAATTACAAATAGCACAAAATGCATGCATCCGCTTCATATTCGATCTTAGAAGATACGATCATGTATCTGAGTTTTATGGTCAAACAAACATTCTCTCAATCGAAAAAAGGAGAAATTTTCATAGCCTTCTTCTTCTCCATAAAATTTTGAATAATTGCTATCAAACGCAATTATTGCAAAACTTTAAAATGCTGACGCTTGAACGATCACGTTCCTCGCGATTACTATGCATACCGCGGCACAATACGGTATCCTACAGTAAGTCATTTACTGTAACTGTAATTAGAATATTGAACTGACTACCCACATATCTCAAACAAATTAGCGATTTCAGAAAATTTAAAACTCGACTCAGTGATTGGATTAAATGAAATAATTATAGATAACACAAACTCCTATTTCCACTTTCACACCTTAATTAAAAACCATGTTCGCGATTACCACTGACCAAATTCGGTTACATTCCAAGACGTCAAGCTGTTCTTCTGCACTTTTCTTCTCTTTGCTCTATCGCTGAAATCCCTAACGCCAAGTATGTTACATGTACTATATAATAAGTTTTTAACGCATTTTCAGTCTTTGTATTGTATGATCTTTCTTGGTATGTAGTATTTTTTCTTGTACATCCGCCTGCTTTCTGTTTCCGTTTCTTCTTCTGTTACAGATTATCTTCTAGTCATCAGCCATTTTCGGTGTCATCTAGAAAACATTTATGTATGCGAAAAACTTTGTAATAATATTATCATCGTTCCCCCTTCCCACTCTCCTTAATCTCATAATCAACTCTAACTCCCTCTCTCTTTCTCTCTCTGCTTCTCTTTTGCCTTTACCCTTTAACTCCCTCTAACGCACTCTACTTTCCTTTTGTCATTTACCCTTTTCCTTTAATCTTTCCATTTTTTCACACTGATTTTTTCTTGTGTTACGGCCCTAAGCCGCCATCCTGATTGAGGTTTTCCTGGGTTTACTCAATCGCTTAAGGCGTATGCCGGGATGGTCCCTAGTCTTGCATCCCAGATTTACATGTAAAATCTGCCCTCCTTTCTTCTTGAAATTTGTCAACAATTGAGGCATTCGGGTGTAGGTAATAATTTCTGACATTTTGCGAAAGTAAAATTATTAACATTCCACATCCTTCTTGAAAGTGAGAAACATGGGCTCTCATGGGCATGTTAGTTTTAGAGTCCTAAAAATACCAACGAAAATATATTCATATTTTGTTTCATTAGTTGTGTGCAGTACATTTCTATTGCGTAATACGATCATTGCACTTTCGTAATTAACGTGAAATGTCAGCTATCATTGTTTCCACCCGAACTCCTCAATTGTACTTATTGTAAATGTAAATATTTTAGTGGTTAGGCGGAAGAGCAGGCCTTATGGCCTGAGCCTCGCCAGAAATAAAGACATTTATTATTATTATTATTTTAAACAGTTGAGATAAAAAGGGTCAGCTGCACAAAGAAAGTACTGAACATGCGATTTAGAAAAATGAATGGAAAAATGCTGGAGGGGGCGCTGAGTGAAGGGCTCTGCCGCTTGTCGGTGGCGCCAGTGAGTGACCCCGTGTGAAGGCAACCTAACCTTCCCTCGTCTTCAAGGTCTCTCGTGACCTTAGCGCCACTCTCCCCTTTGCCTTGCTATTGTAAGTCAGTTCACTCGCTTCACCACCGAAATTCTAGTGGTAGAACGGGGCGCTCTTTCTAGGTTCAACACATTCCCCGATAGCGTGCGGATGTTCGGATGTAATGCGCTGATTGGGAAACCATTAATTCGTCCTCGTGGCTTCTCCTACGTTTCCTCTCGACCAAATTCCTCCTTCCAATGATAAATAATAAATTCTAATTTGGGCTTAAATGACCGGTTGATCGCGACTGTACGGTACCCCTCGCTGTCACGGCCTCCTTAATACGCTCGTAAGTATCGTTCACTGCGCAGTTTGAATACTAGAGGCTTTCTTATAAAGTGCTTACTGAAGTGGTTTCTTATAAAAGTGAATTGATAATTATGCGATGGATAGACTCAAGGTTGTTTATAGCGAACGCAAGGGCCAAAGCCTCGCCGTACCTTGGATCCGGGCGAGCGAAGCGAGAAAACTTGTCGTTGAAAGTAATTTGGCATTAAAATGCGTCGGGGACAAAGCGTATGAGGACGTCTCAAAACTTTACGAGCCATGAAAATCCTCTATGCGGATGATCAAATAATAATTACTCAAGATGAAGAGGACAATGAATATATGCTAAGAAAACTTAAAGAAGAATATAACAGATGGGGTTTAGATATAAATTTTAATAAAACCGAATGCATGTGTATTGGAAGAACTTTATTAATTGATTATTAAAATTAAATCCTGTAACAACTTTAAATACCTTGGCTCAATAATAAGTAACACTGGCACATGCGATGATGATATTAACTCCAGAATAATAATGGGGAAGAAAGCAACAAAACTCTACACAGTGTGATATGGAATAGCAATATCCGACAAGAAATCAAGAAAAGAATATTTCATACCGTGGTAGAAAATATGGTCCTATATGGAGGAGAAATGTGGCCCCAAACAAAAAAAATCAGAGACAAAAGACGAACGGTGGAAATGGACTATATGCGGAGATGTTTACATTTAACACGGTATGATAAATTCCGAAATGAGGATGTATGGAAGCAGATGGAGGTAATTTGTTCAATTACTAAAAGATTAGAAAACAAAGCACTCCAATGGTATGGACACGTCCAGAGGATGCCAGAAGGAAGATGGCCAAAGAAAATTTTGGAATGGCAACCATCAAGAAGAAGAAAGTGAGGAGGGCCAACTCTGGAATGGGAAAAATACATCAAAGAAGCCATGGAGGACAGAAGTTTAAGACCTGGTGATTGGGAAAACCGAGATCTGTGGAGGTCGAAAACGGCAAACTCCTGAAGGGGAAATGCCGAAGAAGAAGAAGAAGAAGATGATGAAAATCGCCTATCGGTACGATACTTACGAAAGTATGGAGGAGGCCGTGACAGCGAGGGGAACCGTACAGTCGGGAGCAAGCCTAATTTGTAATTAATTCTAATATGGTAATAAATTCTAACTTGTTTGGACGTGAACGTGTTCTTTGCTTAATGCTTATCAAGCAAAACTTATTCGTTATAAGCGAAATTACAGTAATGAAACCAAATAGTTCATAACCAAATACAACCTGAGTGAATAAGACGTAATGAACTATACGCATATCTACTCATGTTGTACACTTTTCCAATTCCTTTGAAATAATTTTCACTTCACGCAATTTGAAGTACATAAATCAATAATTAATGCTTTAAAAATGTATTTACCTCCTAGTACAGCTATCCACGTCGCTTCATTTGTTTCCTCGTGCCCATTGCTCTGCAATGCGTTCGCCGGCGTCACCTCATGCGATCGTACGAACAGGACACAACTTTTCTGCAGTCTCTGCGCAAATCACCAGAGGGTTGATCTCGAATGTACGGTATTCCTCGCTGTCACGGCCTCCTTAATACGTTCGTATCGTACTGACAGGCGGTTTTCATGGCTCGTAAAGTTTTGAGACGCCCTCATACACTTTGTCCCCGACGCATTATAATGCCAAATTACTTTCAAAGGTAAGTTTTCTCGCTTCGCTCGCCCGGATCTACGTCACGGCGAGGCTCGGGCCTTCGGTCCTCGCGTTCACCATAAACAACCTTGAGTCTATCCACCGCATAATTACCAATTCACTTTTATAAGAAATCACTTCAGTAAGCACATTATAAGAAAGCCTCTAGTATTCAAAGTGTGCAGTGAACGATACTTACGAACGTATTAAGGAGGCTGTGACAACGAGGGGTTCCGTACAGTCGGGACGCCCAACCAGAGTTCTAGTGCATAGCCCCTGCTAATCCGGAACTCTACACTCATTGGTCGGTTCAAATTTCGCTTCTTAAAATGTGAGTACGATGTGACCTACTGAACGCTAATAATTTAATTCCATTTCGTGGCGCGCAGTTTGAACATGGATTTGGAGTTGATCACTGCTTTAGACACAAAGAAGGCGATTAAAATAACCAAAATAAGCTTCGTAGGTAGTAAGATTGCAAACAAATACATAATATTTGCATCGCATGCTTTCATTATGTGCAAATACAAGCTGTTTTAGCAAGTGACACACTACTGGCAGAATTTAAAGAAGTTCCACGTCTAAAGTGAGAGCTGGATCAGAGAAGCCGGCCGCTAGAACTCAAATGAACAAGAAAATCGAAATGATTGGAGAGACAGACCCAGTGGCGTATCTACGTGGCGGTAGACATAGCACGTGCCATGGGCGCCACACTCAGGGGGCGCTATTTAGAGTATACCCGTTAAAACAAATAACAACACCCCTAATTTGAAGTATCCTAACAGGGGCGCAAATTCTATGCTTGCCATGGGCGCTTGAATAGCTAGATACGCCTCTGGACTGACCCGTCCATAGACGTCATCTCACGCGCGGCCATTGCTAGTTGAAATTAAGAATATTGATATAGGAATTAAACAAATGGTTCACGAGCGGGCAGCTGACATCCTTCCGCTTTCCTTCTCCTCCACAAGAGGAAGGAAAGATCACGCATTGTTCATGGCCCGTTTGATAGGGTACTGCTCCGGCATTCATCTGGTGGTAATCTGAGAAACCACGGAAAACGACCGATCACAGCAGCCGGCTGCTAGAATTCTCCCCCAGACAGCGACAGAACTCGACCTAGCTATCTGGGTAGTGTCGGAAATCCTGCCACCGTGGGGACTAGAACCTAGAACCTCCCGGTCAGGGGCACTGCAATGACATCAGTTAATGCCCTGAGCCACCTCTCCCGGTTTCGGACTCGGCTTCAATCGCTGCCTTGTTCGTCAACACTTCAATCCTACGCCACTCACTTTCTGTATTATTTTCGTAACTATTATTTTCTCCTTGCTACAAGAATAAATCGTATTGAACGTCATGTCCGACCAGTAACGACGCTATTGAGCAGATAAGCAAGGTCTGAACATCTCCGAATCGTCTGCATGTCCCCTCGCGGTGTTGCGCTCCTTATCAGCCACCTTGCGCGCATCACAGCGCCGTCACTGTGCGCCTGCTTTGCATGGGTTCTTTGTGAGAAGATGAGAGACGTGTGAGCTCTTATCGCACAACCAGCGCACGTGCGCATGCGGTCGACGCCACACAGCCCTTGATACCGAAAAACGGTTCTTGAGAAATTTATTTATTTATTTATTTGTCAAAAAACAGTAAAAACTATATATGACGTGTGGGGAAAGAGATTTATCTGCGCACATTTTTTTGAGGGCCAGAATTTAAAAAAAAAACGAAAAATGAATTTAGAAAATAATTATTTTAGAAAAAAAATAAAAATATTTGAAAAATGTTTGTTCCCGAGTTATAGAAAATCAATTTTAACTGTAAATGAACTACAAGCAAAAGGAGTGCTCAACAAAACGTGCGCACAGTGAAGCTACATTTACGTCCAGAAGCAAAACAAGGGGCCATCTCAGCATTTGCTCAATGCATCAGGGAAACTGGACAAAAACCTGATCGAGATGGGGGTCATTGACCCGGAAGCTGAAGTACATTACTTGTTACAGATGTATTAAATTTTTTTTAATGTATACAATGCAAACGTAAACTAATTCATTATACATCTTTGTTTTGTTACATGAAACATTATTTTTCTTTTTCACGATCAGTATAGTCTCTAATTGTGTAGAAACAGTTTTGCAGCAGAAAAGATTTTACTTTAAACTTAAATTTGTGTACCGACTTTAATTGTTTTATGTCATCTGGCAATGCGTTGTAAAGTAACGTACATGTATTGTATGTTGATTTCTTGTACTGAGCTGTTGATACTGACACTTGATGCACGTGATTGATACGGCGTGTTGTAATTATAAATATCAATATTGCATGAAAATATGTTCCCTCCGTTAAGTAGGTCATTTTTGACAAATATTACAGATTCGTAAATAAATAGACAAGGCAATGGTAAGATTCCCAGCTCAATGAAAAGAGGCTTGATTTTTCAAAACGTCCATTTTCCCGTCTATGAATAACACTAGCGTCTAAATTATTCGTAGGATTTTTTGCCTAAATAAATATTTTCCGATCGATCTGACTGAACTCGCAGCCCTACGATTTAGAAAAAAATTCTTTGAAGTTCCGGTGTTCATGAATCCCCCCCCCCCCGAACATTTTCAAAATTTTCTCAAATATGGCTCAAAATTTATTCTTAACATTTTTGTAAGAATGCAGAGATGTACAATTATTAAAGTGGCACATGTCTGATTTTCACTGATAACTCTGAATTTTCGAAAATTGCATACGTTTGAATTTTTTTAACCTTCTCGAACATCTAGATTATTTAAGACAGATTTTTTCTTCAAATTAAATTTGTTGTCTACAAAAAGCACTTTAATTAATGTCATGTATATTTTTTCGAAAATATTAATAGCTTTTGTGCATTTCTGGGAGAAATATGTCAGTTTTGAAAAGAGGATTTTCACAAAAATTGCTTCAAATGTTTCCTCCATCCGGTGGGTGCGTACTCAACGCTGCATTCTTACATTTTTGTTGGTTTCATGTAAATAATTGGCGTCGCACTATTGTGCTCATATTTATTCTTCATTCATTATATTTTCAATGGGATGAAACTCAAATGACGATTTTAAACACGATCGACCGTTATTCATTAATAATTCGAACTCTGCAACGGTTGCGGCACTCCGTATCGCACGCGCTTTGTCATGTAAGGATAATATTTGCGTATTTTATCTTTCAGAATTCTTAATTTTTTTTTGTTATTGAGCTTTATGACATAGAGTTTGGAGTACTAACTACTAAATCAAATTTATATGCGTTGTTTCCGAAGAAACGTTAGAAAGCACGTTTGCACCGTATTTATTCCCCGACATGTAGCACGTGCCAAAACACGGAGGGAGCGAATGATGGATCATATTTTTGTTAATATTATTTCCTTTGATCTTTAGTTAGTTATTATGAAATAAAATGTATAAAAACATAAATAAAGAATATTTTCTTCACAGCCCCTAACAAAAGTAATAATTATTGACGCGAAAATCGAAGATGATAAATGCGGTACGTAGTGCCGCAGCGCCTGCTGGCGGGAAAAGCTGGGACGCACTCGCCGGAGGGTTCCTCGTGCCAGTGGCCTGCGACGGAGGTCACACAGTCGTCCCCAATTGCCGAAGTACGCGCGCAGCATGTTCCCCGTGATAGTTTTCGCGTTTTGCAACTGACGAAAACGATCAACACAGAGCATCCACGATTCGAACTCTTTGAATTGCTTCAAAATTTACCTCGTAATGTTCAAACGTGAAGAACAAGTTGAGAAAATTTTTGCTGTAGATTTCTACTGATTTTTTTTTTTACTTTTCTATAGCATTTAATACGGAGCAGAAGGCATTGGGAAGAACAAAAAAGTCATACGATAACACGCATATACTACCATGGGGCTGAACAAGATAAAGTGAAGTTGATTTTGGGGGAACATTATCCAATAAACAACAAAATGTCATTAACGGTTGTAATTAAATGTTAACTAGTGTTATTTATTGTTGCTTGATAAAATTTATCTTCGTTACACGGTAAACTTTAGTCGTCGTACTTATCGTCTTAAGCAGGCACTGGCAAATCCTAAAGCGAGTGAATTCGATTTAGTGTTGCAAAGCATTTTTCCGTTGAGTGAGAAGGAACCAATTGTTTTAGAACGGAATCCTTATTCATTTTATATATTACATTGCTTACTTTGGCTCAATTCATTTTTCTTCTACTACTTGATATTGATATTAATAGTTACTAAAACATGTTTGTTTCATAGAGTGTATCAAATTTCGAATTTTGAATTTTTTTTTTCACATTTCCGAATGGTCTGTACGTCTTCCAGCCTCTTATTTGCAATCGTCGCTCTCAGTTTTCCCGCACAGTAACATCGCCTCTCTAAATTATTCCAGCGTATACTAGTGGACTGCATCCCTCGCCGTGGTAAACTACGTAATACCACAATATATTTAACTATTATAGTAAATGCTGAAATTAGACTTTCAAGTTCATATTTTTAATATAGGAGATAGATACTGGAGATAGAAATTTTCTCTAAAAGGGTACATTCGTAACAGGCGTGAAAGAAAATGTTCGAAGACAAATGAGCTTCTCAAATTGTCAGCTTGGCAATTTCTTCAGGAGAACTCTTGAAAACTCCATCGTAGAATTTGAGAGTAAGTCTCGAATGCCCGTGAAAGCGCGGTTCTCCTTTTACAAACGTCCTTCAACATTTACCGAGGAAAGCGAGCTTCCGCTGCTAGCACTGTCTTTTCTGATAAAACAAAAAGTGAGCGACTTAGCATCGAAATTGATTGATTTAAAGACTGTATTTTCAATTGTTCGACGTAATAATTTGTCCCCTTTTTGAAACAAGCAATCTATTTAAGTCAATAAAGTGAAGTCCTCAACGTGAACAAAATTTCAAAGTAATTTATTTCTTTGTAGCGTTTATTTCACGCTTTATAGGTTTTTTGGCAGTATGTACACGAAATAATGATGGCGTATATCTAATAGTTATTAAATAAAATTATTTTATAGCGGCGTATTTTTTAAATATTAATGGTGTTTATATGCTTATGGTTTAATTGTCAAAAGTATTTTATGTCTTGATTTGGGGGATGAGGGTTGAAACATTATCAACTATGATATAAATGTTAGTGTTCATTCATTCTTGAAAATTGTAAGTACTACATCTTGTAATCTGTATCGTCTGTATTAAAAAGCCCAGTATAAAACCGAAAAGTTGACAATAACATAAACAGCTTATTATTGGCATCCATTTTTATCCACAATTTTATTCAAAATACATTCACTATACTAATTAATGGATGTATGCTGGCTGAATGTGTTCTGGAATTAAAATTATTTTTGTTAAATGATTAAATCATTTAATCACGGTTCAAGAAGCTATCAACGTTTTTGTTTATTTAAATATTTTATTGTACGAATCGTATAACGTTCAAAGTATTTCGGGGGTTGGCAAGGGACCCCCGTTTCACACGCGCGCGCACACACACATACACATACATACACACACACACACACACACCCTTACACATACACACATACACATACTCACACACATACACACCCATACACATACATACACAGACATACACATACTCACACACACATACACACATAAATTGACGTCAAAGACTTTGACCCCACATCGATGGGAGAGCCGTCGCCATTTGCCGGCCTTCGACCGCGTCGTTCAAAGGAGCTGAGGATGAAGGTCCCTTCCCGCTCCCTTCGTTTTGAATAAGCTGCCGATTTTTGCCTATTTGCCTATTTTTTTCCTTCAATGACAAACGCAATCTTTTAGGTTACTTATTCATTTTTAGGCATTAGGAGTGTTATATGCAAATTTTATGGGGCCTAAAAATGCCTATTTCACTAATAAATGCCTATTTTGTACTTAAATGCCTAAATGTTGTCTATTCTTGTATTTATTGATTAAAAATCAATTATCCTTAATCATAAATTTTAAAATATATGTTTATTTTTCGCTTTTAACCCGCAGAGCACAGAGAAATCGAAAAACTATCAATAAATCTATGTTTCGTTTTACTGCCACAACAATACGGGTATTTCGTATTATGAAACACATGTAAAATAGTTGGTGGTAGTCAAGTTATTTTTTACTTCAAAATTTTCGAAAATTGTAAGAAGTTAACATTGCAAACGTGCAATATTGAATAGAGATATTTTTGACTTAAATGAAATCTGTTCAAAAAAAATCAGATCTTTAAAAAAGGTCACGTACGGATAATTTGTTTAAAAAATGAGTGATTTTTGCGCAATATCTGCTTGAAATTAATGCAAATTATAAAAAGAATCTCAAAAACCACTACAAATTTTTGCTTCATTTTTTTCTCATGGATAGAGCAAAGAGCGCTTAAAGGAATGGCCTAGGTCTCATTTTCGTTGAACACTCATAATACGAGAAAGTATGTTTTGATGTAACACCACTAGTAACAATTTGCGTTATGCATGGCAATTAAAAAAATCATACAATATTTTCAATTATGTTTAAATTAAATGGGATAAAAAAAATCAGACTGTGCAGCATTGTATTAGGATCAGTATCAGTTTCCATTTTATGAAAAAGAAAAAGGTAGCTACTGCCATTCATCCGTTTTTGTCCAAATTGCCCGGCAATGTAAGAAAATATGTCAAGAATGTATCAAGAGGATTTGTCAGATCAAGGGAGAAAGCAAATATTCCATAAAGGTAATTATATTATATGTACTTCAGAGACTTCCTACATCAGTACATTAATAAGGATAAGAAAAATGTATTTTATATATTTAATAGGTTTTTTGCCTGTTTTACATCTTGAAATGCCTATTTTACAGTTTTGAATGCATATTTTACATTTTAAGTGCTTATTTGGCCTGCCTATTTCTACAGTTTTTCGGACCTATAAATCCGCAGCTCAGTTATGAAGGTTTCGTCAGAGGCTGGTCGCTCTATTACACCACTATCACTAGGAATTTACCGTGGTTTTTCCGATCAATACCAGGCGATTGTCCAAGCAGTACCTTAACAAACGGGCCTCGGACCGCGCGTGATCTTTTCTTCCTCTTCCTTGTCCTATACTCATCCCTTACTTACACACGCCTACACTTACAAGCACTACACTACCACACACGTTGGAAGACCACATGGAAGCTTAGAACTTGACCCAGCTGGGGCGGTCCCCGCTAGACAACAGTTAGGTCGGCGCCGGATCTCACGGGGGAAGATTACTGCCACCTCCTGAGTAAAACATGCACTACACTAACGGGACTAATCAGTTTACGTGCACGGAATAAGTAATCAATCAACCGCTTTAAGGTCGTGTCACCTGCTTTCTTCTGACCAGCGCTGAGGAGCGATTGAGAGGGGAAAAGGAAATTCATAGAAAGGGCGAGAGAAGGAAGGAGAAATGTTGAGAAGCACAACCGCCGCCATTTTTAATATCCTCTCACCCCATAGCCCCGCCAGGCAGAAATCAGGAGCTGAAGGAAAATTAAAACAACTCGTGACGTTATAGAGATGTTTAAGATTACTAATATTGGTTTCGGGTAGATTCAAGGTTTTCAACACACAGAATATCTCACAGTTGTAATTGTTCTGACAACTGGATACAAAATGGCGGGATCGGTGGAACAATGAAATGCGCAACTCTCTGTATCTAGGGACTCTATCTCGACCAAGCGAAAAATGAAGGATGCGATTGCGGTGCGTCGTGGAAAAGTGTGAACACGGGACTGTACAGTAAGTTCCGCTAAAAAAAAAAAGTCGCCAGGAACTTGACGCGAGTTCAGAGACTGCTTCTACGGAATCACCATGGCCTCCATTACAGAGGTTGTGAAACAGCTGATAAAATATAACTTCAGAGACACATCATGCAAGATTTGCACTCACTGGTTTTTTTTTGTCCCATCATTCTCAACTTGCTCGATTGATTGGTGTTTCCGGGCGCGTCAACTACATAGGTCATTAGTTCCGTAAGTTTAGTGAGTGTTTTTATCGGGAGGTGGCGATGATCTTTTCCCCGCTGGATGGCGAGATCTGGCGCCGACCTACCGTCGACTAGCGGTTTTTCCCCCTCAAACAGTTATCTCTCACCAGCGGGGCACCGCCCCTGCCGGGACAAACTGTAAGCTCTCGACCGGTCTCCCGGCATGTGTGGTAGTGTAGTGCATGTTAGTGTGTGTGTGTGTGTGTGTGTGTGTAAGAGGAGAGGACAAGGAAGAGGAAGGAAAGATCGCGCGCGGTCCGTGGCCCGTTTGTTAGGGTACTGCCTCGGCATTCGCCTGGTGTTGATCGGAGAAACCACGGAAAACTACCGATCAGAGGAGCCGGCCGCAAGAATTCTCCTCCAGACAGAGACAGAATTCGACCTAGCTGACAAGCTAGTGTCGAAAACCCTACCACCGCCGGGACCTCCCGGTCAGAGGGACTGCAGTGACATCAGGTTGATGCACTGAGCCATCTCTCCCGGTCTCAACTTGCTCGAGATATACCAGTCTTTCCTATACCCTATAACTACTAGAGAGAAAAAATGATTTGTACTGTTACGTTACGACGCTGCGATAAGTTTTTTTTTTTTTGCCAACTCTTATCTCTGAGCGCAGCTGTGAGGTGGAGGAGGGGAGCAAAGCCTTCCAAGGCCACACACATCCCGCGTATGTATTGCAAATTGCCTACCATTCAGGCGCCGCCTGGGTTGTAAGTCAATCAGCAATTTGCAAACGGTTTTCAATTAACTACTTCAGCAAACTTGAGCAATGTAGAAAGCTATAACTGTAGCATTAGCTAGTTAAATTGTACATGTACCGACAGAAGAGTCTTCCGTTGCCGAGAAAGTATTTCGTCAGGTTTCCTATGCCAGCAAAACATTCAACGTAAATGATTCCAAGAGACCGAATAAGTAATTTGAGCATGGCTTGGGTTAAATACCAAAAAGTCTTTAAACATACCTCACGATTCTGACAACTAGGCAGATCCTTCGATATCATCATAAAATGTTGAGTATTGTAATGTTAGTATGAAGTCATACCAAGTTACTTCAAAACATCGGACAACAATTGGTAGAAACAATATTAGATTAAAAGGAGAATATTTCAAGAAAATTCACAATTCTCTTCGCTATTTTCTATCACTTTTATCCCACTATCTAATTTTCGGAAGCTGATTTCGCTAACAAGCCTCGTAGCGATGAAATACCTGCATCACAATTGTTATGTACTGATGAACTTAAAATTGTGTACTACGAGTAAAGTAATTCTCGCTCAAATGATGTCTGTGGGAAATGAATTCACCAGTAACGTCTCAATGAATTTTTGACTAGCAAAATGTGCAAAAATCGACTTTACAGAGTGACACTTAGAAAAGTGTGTATTCACGTTGACATCCACACAAGACCTTGGAACATGCAAAATCTACGCATACCTAGGCCTACTGAAAAAAGTGAGAAAATTTCAAATAGCACAATGAGAAAAAAATTCAAAACGAAAATTACATAAGATTCGTCGTGCAGTTCCCTCTGAAATTGAGGATTAACATTTCCGCAATAGTTGTAGACGTCCCTTCAGCTGAATACAGCTTTGGACTGGTGGACCCGACGCAACAAGAAATTCGATCCAGCAGGCAATTCGATCCCGACTCACTAAGGTATTCGATCTAAACGAGCAGATATACACCCGCTTTGTCTCACGCAAAGGAGGCAAAAGAATCACGAAACTTTAAGTCTCCTGGCGCAATGCAAACATCAGAATGGGAAATCATGTGATCATTCATTAAGATCACCTATTTGTATGACATTAGTAAGTAAAACTGACCAAAATAATGGAAATAGAGGCATTGTGACCAAAAAGTATTGTGAATAAAAATAAGCAAGATACGCAGAATAATACGAATGAGTTTTGACTTGAAATGTATTAATACAAAAAAAGTGAAAAAATCGTCCAGATACAAATTACTTCACGGACAATATCTAAAAAGAATACATAGTTTATGGATCAACAGAGACCAAACAACCACGTAATTTAGAGATGGACGAATAAAGCTAGAATCAGAAGCAGTTGTAATACACATGCTCAAGATCAGGCGTTGAGAAAACATGATAAAGTTTCAAAATATCGTAGAATGATAAATGTCGTTTTTGTCAGGAACAATCAGAAACCATTGATCATTTCGTCTCAGCTTGTCAAATTCTAGCAAAGTTTGAATACACGAAAAGGCTCGAACGGTCCGTAGTTACCTCCACTCGTAGATCTCTTACGTCTTCAATGTTCCAACTAGTGATGCTATAGAATTGCACAGACTTTCCCTGTTAGTTTTCTATTTCCTTTCGTCTCGGCTAGCTATTCAAATTTGCCACATATTCTTGCCAACTGCCTTCTATCGCCACCCAAAGTACATTTTTTAAACATGTTCCTAAATTTTCCTAATAATACAACAAAAATATTATTTTAAGAATATTAAAAAACAGTAAAATCCCATCCTAATTGGCAATTTCCTTTCAAAAATTTGCAACTGTTTTTAACAAAATGACGTTTAAGCGGTACTGTAAATTCGAAATTTGAAGCTCTTTTTCACAGAAAATTTTTGTTTTCGAAAAACTTGATTTGAAGTCATTTGAAGCACATCCAGTCACAAATGCAGCAATGTATACAAGTCGCTGGAAATGTGCATATTAACGGCGTGAAAGATATTTCAAAAAAATTACATTTGTGTAATTTTGAAAAAACAAGAGAATACAGCAAAATTAATTCTACGTCATCTTTAACAGTGCAATAAGCACTACCCATGCGAAAAGTTTGAAGAAAAAAATTGGAAGCATTTATGACATGGCGTTTGAGCGTTTCTGAAAATGCGGAATTTTTAGTTAGTTTTTACAGAAAACGGTTGAGTTTTCGAGAAACTTTATATGACATTATTTAAAGCACATGTATTTTTTAAAGAGTGATGTGGATGTGTCACATTTTGAATGTTTGCACCTCAAATATGAATGTGCGAATAAATGAAAAAAACAGCAAGACTAAGAATGAACAAAACAAGACCGTAACAAGTTATAACCTTTGGACGCGAACTTTAAGTCGCCGACCAAAGCGCCGGCTACTTCTACAGATTAATTTAGTATAAATTAGTAATTTAAGTCAGAGATGTCAAGACCGTAGCATGCCACGTAGCACGCACCGTGGCATGCCACGAGCTTCTCTGCGCGACTAGCGTCAGGAAAGTAAACTATTAGTAACCCCGCCGTTTTACAATAGGGACAGCGTTGTCTCTGGTGGCGGAGTGATGAACTGCGTAGAGGGGCGATTTCGTCGTGGCACTCGTGCCACGGACTCCCGCTCGTGGCATCGACCCTGACAACACTGATTTAAGTGCTCCCCCCTTTTTTCCGCGCAAGGAAAAAGAGCGACGAAGGACGCATCTCTCATGGCAGGTAATCCTCGCCTCGCCAGGCCGCTGGCGGGGGAGGGTTCTAAAGAATCGAGCTCAAGAGGACCAATAAAACCCAAAATGTTATTATAATATCAACATTTATTGAATTCACTTAATTTTTTATTTTATTTATTTCAATTTTGCAAGTTAATATAGTATTTTCCGAATTAGGTCACCTGCCATAGTGTGTAATATGTTTCATTCTGACAACATTGCAAATTCGGGAAAGCGGACTAAGCGGACGAATGTAGAACCAAGTCATTTCTAAAACCAAAACTAGCTCAACGTGAACTAGCAAAACTAGCTACTACCAAAACTAGCTCAACGTGACGCCTGCGGCGGGGGTTTTCCTGCTATAAAGTTATGCAAGTTCATACTAAAAATAAATTGTAAACATTTATGACGCTGTCCAGGCTTATTCAGTTTCAGCCAAAAAAGTTACATGAAAAACTGTCGATTAAAATGCTTGTTTAATTAGAATATTAGGTTTAATTGACGTCAAGTATCATGTACATGCCGAAAAGAGAGAATAGTAATTCACAGCATTGAAATATATTATAAATATCTATTACCCGTATTTTGCTGACGATGATTAATGCTATTTCCTTTTTGTACGGATAAATTAATACCTACATCATTGTCATTGTCATTATAAAGTCTTATTTATTATATTTACTGAAATCATGCAATTTTATGCGCCTTCTTTTTAACAAGCATCATTTCCTTCATACATCAGACATCTCTTTCATGTTTGTCAGCCCTAACTACGTAATTTATACGGTTCTACGACAACACGCGGTTCCCACAATACTCCATACTACAAATCCATCAAAAACACGAGTTTTTTTCAGAATATTCTTCCAGAATCTTTTAGAGGCAACCGATAAAGAATTGTGGAAATTTATTTGTTTTGTCGAGGGGAATCGAATGAACTATTGATCTGAAAGTACCGTAAGTCACCCAAAACGCATTTTAATTCCTTAATAAAGAAGAAAATACACGATTTTAGAGAAATCTCATCAAATTTTCTAGATAGATCCACAAAAATATATCAGTTCCACCCCCACCCCACCCCACCCAGGAGATCAGTATGCGTTGAAAGACAGCTGAGATGTCTCGATTGATGGACGGAATTTTGTCCGTTCCATTCGCCCGATATCACCTGAAGAGTCAAAGCCATCTGAATACCAAGACCTCCTGCAATACATATAAATGGACTTGAGAGGCTTATCGCAAATGTTTCAAACAACGAACTGCGGAATTATGGGACAATTCGGCCAATTGCGGGTGCAACATTCGCATGATTTTTGGATGAAATGAGTCAGATAATTTCGCTCGCAGTCGTCCGGTACCGATACTTCGGCTGCACTGTGACGTGAACAGACATGGAAGGGCGGACGCAGGTTACTCAATTGCTACATAAGAGTAATCGACAGTAAGACTGATAGATTGATTGATTCATTGATGTTTCTGAGCACGCCAACATGTTCTGGTCATTAGGCCGTTAGTTTTTACCTTCCTGTACGCATAGGAGTAATACACATACGAAGTAATGTACGTAGTATAGGGAAAGTTATGTAATGCTGCGCGAATTTTCGCCAGAAAAACATTCATTGCCGGGCCGTGATAACAAAAAAAGTGGATGAATCCAGTTGCTAAATTAAGAAAAAAAAATCCCCTAACACGTGCTATAACCAGAAACCCTGTTTTGTAAGTCCTTAATACCGAAAAACCAATTGAAAGCAAAACGTCCGTCCGTCCGTTTGTCCGGTGTATATGAAAAACAGTATCGCCTAAGCTATGCACACGATTTTTTTCCAAATTGAAGAAACCCCTGTCCACCTGGCCTGAGTCGAACCTCTGAGATTTTGAAAAACATTCAATAATTTTTGGGGGTTCTTAACATGAATGCCCCCGGACATTTTAAAAATTTTCTCGAAAACGGCTCCAACATTTTTCTCTAAATTTCTTTTCGTCCTCCGCTGGGTGGTGAGATGCGGCGCCAACCAACACGATGGCTAGCGGGAGTTTTCCCTCCAGGTATCTTCCCCAGCAGGCCACCGCCCCAGCCAGGTCAACCTCCAACCCCCCAACACGCCTCTCGACATGTGAACTAGTGTACTGAATCTAAGTGCGTGCGGGTCAGAAGAGAGGAAAGAAAGAGGAAGAGAAAAGAAAGATTGCGCACGACGCGGTCTGTGGCCCGTTTGTTTGGGTACTGCTCCGGCATTCGTCTGGTGTTAATAAAGAAACGCGGAAAACTTCCGATCAGAGTAACCGATCACTGAATTTGACCCAGCTATCTAGCTAGTGCTGAAAATCTGCCACAAACGGGACTTGAACCTTAGGACCTCCCGGTCAGTGGTGCTTGAGACAGTAAACTAGCCCTGACACTCAACATTTCTCTATACATTGTTCTTTACACAAGGCTACATTTTTCATAAATAATCATATTTCTTCCGTCACACGAAACTTTCTCGAACATTTAAATTGCGACTTCGAATCATTCTATCAAACAATTGTCATTTGACAAAAGGAAGCACTAAGAATAGACATCCTCAAAAGCAAGGCACAAAGTAGGCTCTGGTTTCAAGGAAACCAGGCGTGGGTAAGTTTCAAATTCCAAAGAAAAAGCGTCATACTTATCGAGTAGGAATTCGCTTCGTGGATATCTCCTGTTACACTCGGGGAAGCAAAGTGGTAGGTGAGTCACAGAGGGAGTCGTTTTGCAGCCCACTCGGTCGGTGGATCACGTGATCGGCGGTGAGCCAACGGACACATCCCTAGGGTTTCTAGCATTCTCTCCGTGAAGTGCGAGGACTCTGGACGTGTGGCGATGCCGCTCGAGAACAAGAAAAACAAAATGCCGAAAAGGGCCAAAAGGGGGAAGCAGAGCGGCGCTGAACGATGCAAAGAAAAACTACGTCGCGTGCAAGACGAACTGCAAGAAGCGCAAAAAGAAATCGCAGATCTGAAGGAGAAGAAGAGCTCCTTGGAGAAGAAGTTGCAGGAAAAGACCCAGAAGAAGCGAAGGGTCTCCAAAGCAAAGAAAGCCGCAAATCAAGGAATGGTAGCCGGGACCAGTCTGATCCTCGGCGACTCGGTTGTGCGGCAGATCGGCAAGACCAACAGCTCTGTGTCCGTTAAGGGCTTCCGAGGCATTCGGACTGAGCAGCTGCGACGACTCATCGAAAAGAAGGACATGGGGCACCCTGACGTGGTGCTTTTACACGTGGGGACCCACGATATTAAGCGAACCCCTTTGGACTACATCATGGGTGACCTGCACGACATGGTGTCTGCGCTGAGGAAGAAGTTCCCAGAGGCAAAACTGGTTCTCAGTGGAATTCTGAGACGAGCAGACGTCAAATGGGAGCGTCTCAAGGCAGCCAACGAACGCTTCTCGTGGGTAGCCAAGTGTTTGGACGCTGTCTTCGTGGACCCCAACGCTTGGGTCAAGGACGCTGACTTCGCCCAGAATGGGATATTCTTAAAGAAGACAGGAGGTGCCAAGCTGGGTCGTCTCTTCTGCAGAATATGTCGCGCCTGCTTCCAGGCATCTTTGGAAGAGCACGACGGTGGTTGGGGAGACTTGAACAACCGAGGTGGTGCGGTGTTGTGGGATAACGGCTTGGTGCTTCGTGGTGGGAAAGTCTGGACCGACGAAGAAGACGACTGCGATGATGACCTAGCTGATGATAATGGCGATGCTGATACCCGTCGGGATGTTGGTGTATTCAATGATTTCAATGGCGGAGATCGTGATGGAGAAGATGGTGGTAATGCAGTTGGTGGTAACGGTGATGTTGGTGTATTCGGTGATTTCAATGGCGGAGATCGTGATGGAGAAGATGGTGGTAATGCAGTTGGTGGTAACGGTGATGTTGGTGTATTCGGTGATTTCAATGGCGGAGATCGTGATGGAGAAGATGGTGGTAATGCAGTTGGTGATAACGGTGATGTTGGTGTATTCGGTGATTTCAATGGCGGAGATCGTGATGGAGAAGATGGTGGTAATGCAGTTGGTGGTAACGGTGATGTTGGTGTATTCGGTGATTTCAATGGCGGAGATCGTGTTGGAGAAGATGGTGGTAATGCAGTTGGTGGTAACGGTGATGTTGGTGTATTCGATGATTTCAATGGCGGAGATCGTGATGGAGAAGATGGTGGTAATGCAGTTGGTGATGAGGGCGATAGTTGCGATGGTGGTATTGTTGATGGCGTTGAGGTGGGCGATGAGTGTGGTGGCAGTGAGGGTGATGAAGAGGTAGGCACAGATGAAGCTGAATATGATGACTACAATGGAGAAGATGAAGCTTCCATTAATAGTTCCAATGACTATGCTCTTTAAAGAAAGGGCTACTTCAAGAGAAAATATTTGGCATTGCCCCCAATAATCGTATTTGTTAGCATTGTTTTATAAAAATTGCTGTAGAAAAAATATGTGACTCATACTTTAATACTTTAAAATGTTTCGAAATTTTGTAGTAATTACCAATGTAATTGTACTTCTCCAGTGATATTATGTACTTCAATCTTATTATCCAAAGCAATACTTTAAAAATGGCTAAAATGTTGACTACAAAAGCACATAATTTTGAAAGCTTGAATTGAGGCGTTATTGTGGCAGTTATGGTGACAAGAGAAATGTATTGTACACACAGAACCTGAAGACTCATGTTTGTATATTTTCTAATATCTTTGTTTCAGAATATAATTTTTTTCATTACGGTATTTCAATTTTCCTGGTTATTGTTATTTACTTCATGTATTAGTTAAAATGTAAAACTTTCAGAAATAAAAACTTCTAAAAAAATGTTTTTTTAGGTTTTGTAACTACCAAAGGCCTAAAATTATTAACTGTTTTACTGTCAGATATCAAATAATCTTAACCAAGCAATGGGTTGATATAGATATTTGTTATTACCATATCCATTTCAAGAAATTCTAAATGATTTCGATTAAGTCCCAAAATAACATCATTTAGCTTTGCCGAAACATCGTGAAATGTTGAATATCAGAACAAACATGTGGCAGAACAGCAAAAGACTGCAATCCATTCTCAGAAAATGGAAGTAACTATTTTTCCATTTACAACACATATACAAAATTTTATTAGAAAACTTTAATTAAGTGCATTCAATCTTTGTAATAAACACAGTGATAAAAGGAAATTTTGATTTTTTTTAAATGATTAAAACTAAACTAAAAATAATTTTTAATTGAGCCAATAATTTTTGAAATCATTTCATTTCTCTTCACCAAGATACATAGTTTACACAAAAATTAAATCTTGAAAAATTAAGTAACACTAAAAATGATTTTGAAATAGAAACTGATAACTAGGCAGATTTTATAATTTTCAAGGTAAGAGGTTTGTTTCTTTTCATTTCTTTCAGGAATTCTGCAATAAATATCCAGCAATATCTAAAACCCAAGTTTTGAAAATAAAGATTTTCAGGATCTCCTCTCCTCTAGATGTCTATCTTCTTGTTTTTGCATACCTCATTTTAAGATACTTATTTCATACCTATTTCATATGTTTTTTATAACTGACAATAATTCTAGAAGAATTTTTGGTTGAGGAAACGATGGTATGAACAGATAATAAGAAATGCTTTGTTTTCAAGGGAATTCAATTCTAGAATTCAATTAAAAAATATATGTTGTCTTTGTTGACTTTGAAAAAGCACATGACTCAATAGAAAATCCATGCATTCTTCAAGCATTGAAAAAACAAGAAAACAATGGATTGAAAATAAATATATCAGACTACTAGCGAAACTGTTAACACACAGCTGCCCACAAATCAAAACAGGTACAGAAGAACCTCTCTTCCTACTGTTTAGAGGTGTTGTACAGGAAGACCCAATATCCCCAAAACTGTTCACTCATATTCTGAAAGATAGCATTTAGAAACTGAAGGGACAAAATTGAGGTATCAATATAAACGGTCAAAAATTATCAAATTTAATATTTGCACATGACATAATACTGTTCTCACAGTCAGCAGCAGAACTCGAAACTGTTGAAGAAGCTACAAGTTAAATGTGAGGAAGCAGGATTACACATGGACTTAAGTAAAATATAATTTATGACAAATAGTAACAAAATCCAAATCAAACTAGGTCCAGATATTATTAATTATGTTAAGGGGTATGTATATCTGGGACCAACAGTATCTTTTCAAACCAGTAAAAACAAAGAAGTTAATAGAAGCATATCACAAACTTGGGCAAAGTTTTGGAGTCTGAATTTTATATTAATGGACAAAACACAAATGATAAAAATTAAAAATGATATCCTCAACAGTTGTGCTCTCTCTGTCCTAATTTATGGGCTCAATTATAATCAATAACTGAGCAACAAAAGAAAAGCATTACAAGTAACTCAAAGAAAAATGGGAACGGGAGTATACGGGAATATAAGATTCAATACACTGTGCATTCAATTCTGAAGTGGAGACAGGCTGTAGTAAGGATGAGACATGACTGCTGGGCTCACATTATGAGGGTCTGGGAACTGAGGATCAGGAAACAGCAGGCAGGAAAACCTAGGTCAAGACAGCCAGACGAAATGAAGAAAGTAGGTGCTCTGTGGACCTGAACTGCACGAAACTGAGAAGAATGGAAGAATTATGAACCAAGAACAGCAAGATGAACTTAATATTGAGTAAAAATGTGCAAACTTAAAGTGTTAATCTAATAATCCCACAATCATGTAGTTCAATTGTGGGCCTTCAAATTAATGAGCTATCCTCCATCTTGGAGGGACCTTTGCGCTATATGGGATTCCACTGGCTATATTATTATTGTAGTTTTCAAGAGAAGATGCCTCAAAATAGGTCTTTGATTGTTATGATAACTGCAACATAATTTTTGCATATCAGGTATCTACAGCAGTATTTTTGAGGCACCTGACAGTATCGGCGCCAGATAAAACAAATGACGACACAGCATTTCCAAAAAGCCAACAGTTTTATCATTTTAATAAATATATTTTAAAAAAATACTAGCTATTGACAACATTATTTCCAAATGAGGATTTCATTAATAAACTATTTTTTTCAGAAAAAAATACAAATAATTATTATTTAAAAAACCATGCACTCCTCCTGTAGTGCACCATCACTTAAAAACAAAGGATTCTAAACTAGGGATGTCCATAAATTACATCATGCATATTTGGATTATTTTGAATGCCTTTCTCCCCTCTGTAATTCAACTCTAACATATATTTCAAACACCCTAAATAAGTACTGAATGATTTCAACACTTCCCATTTACAAAAAGTAAAAATAAATTACATAACAGTAAAAAATGTGTATTAATTTTATTTCTTGAATATAAAACTTTATCCTATTTAAAGTCAAAATTAGTTGCTGAAGCTGACTGCGCCTAATAAGATTGGGTACAATTTTTGAGGTTGTAAAGGCGAAAACAGTGCCGGCATTAGGCATGGGAAGAACGGATGACCGCCGAGGGCTCTGCAAGTCAAGAAGCCCAAAGATCAGACCGATGGAAAAAAATTATTGAAGAAATTGAAAAGGAAATTAGAACTCAAGAAACTCATTCTTTGAGTAATTTGAAAGCAAGAAATTTGTAATTTTATAAGTTGCAGCACTGTAATCTGATATTTCATAAAATTTTGAACTAATTTTTTACCTTAAATGTGTTTATAGTCATTACTTACAATGTAAGACTCTAAAAAATGAATCACATTACACTAGCATTAAAGCATTCTACTGAAATTCTTTTTTATTATTTCATGTATTTAACAAGTAAATATATTAAACACTAACTAAACACCACATTTTTTAGTGGCTTCAGATTACCATGTAAATTGCATTATTGATCTCTAAATACTTTTACTTAAAATTATTTAAAATATATTTCAAAAATTTTTTTTCATTCATTCAAATTCATTTTGTTTAAACATAATTTCTGTTATTTGTTAAAATAAAATAACTCACAGATTCTTGAAACAACTTACACATTTTTGATTTTTAGAGAGGAGGGAGCTACATTTCAGCATTACCCCCGGGTCCAAAATTGTCTAGCTCCGGTACTGGGCAAGAAAATTTTTGACAAGCCACGCACACGATGTTGTGGATGATGCATGGCCAAGAGTCTACTATGCCAATTTAATTGGATTCTAGAATATACTAGAGACCAGCTCTGATTATTTTCGTCACTGAGAGCTTTAATCATGATGAAAAAATATTTCCATTTATTGTAACAATTTATACATCATAACTTCCTAATTTATTTATATTTCTTAAAATTTAAGTTGTTAATATTATAATATTTTACTATAAGACAGAATAAAAGGAATTGATTCAGCATATGTTGAAAAAAAAAAAAATTACAACCATCAACACCAAACTAACACCCCCTGTCGTTATGTTATACAGCGTAATGCTGCCTCAAAGCCCATCCCTCCCTCTTTATCATTGTGTAATTTATGGATGATCTCACTATAAGAATAATTTTTTGGAATGTGTATTTGGAAACAAATTCTTAAGACTATTTCTGCTTCATTTACAGTGAGAAGTCTTTTCCAAAAGTTTGTCTTAGGGGTCAGGAAAATCCTGAAGCCTGAAGGTCAGATGTGTTCACTTTTGAAATATTTATTATTACAAGCAGTTTGTTTCTAGTTTGTATGCAAGTAGTTACAATGTATAATTGTGTACATGCTTAAACTTGTAAAATAATACCTGAATAACAATTGTTTGCATTTACCAATTTGAATTGTATTTAGGATTTTACCTCTGAATTAATAACTTTGTATATAGTATTTTTTTAAATAAGTTAATAATAATCATAACAGTAATCATAATTAAAATAACAATAATTATAATTATAATAATAATTATAACAACAACAACATGATTTTTAAAATCTGATTTTTCTAATAAGGAATCTGAAAATTATACCTATCTTCTTAACAGGCTATTACCCACCATTCAAGAGCATTCGTAAACACAAAACATGTGTTAATATGAGGAAGAACATTACCATTTTATTCTTATGTGTATCTGTAAAAATTAAATGTTTCCTGAACTGATTTTGTGATAAGAATTTCTTTCAGATAAAGATATTATAACTGAATTTTGCACTTTTAATCCAAAGTAAAGTTCTTACTCCATCATATTAATATGAAATTGATACTCAAGATGAGTAAATTCATTGCCATACGAATTTTTCATTGATACATTTGTCCCAATTTAGGCAGTACAAAAATGTAAAGTTGCATTAGAGTAAAAGAAGACGATAAATAAGATCCTTCACCAGATCCATTTAAGATCATTAATCAAAATGTAAAAATTTTGGCTAAGATATTTTTCTTGTCTAATTATATGTTAAACAGAATATTGACAGGATTTTCTTGAAAAACAATATAGGTACTTATTTTTAAAGATGAAGTCACAAATTATAAAAACTGAAAAGTTGAATTAATGTGATCCAAAAAAATTGCATCAAATTAATAAATTGAATTTGCAAGAACTTAATGGTAGCCATATTGCTTGGAACTATAAAATTGGCACATCCGATGAATGTCTCAACATGATCAGACCTATTACCACAGCTGCTGTCTTCTATCAAACCTAAATACAAATATAAATAGAGTCACAAATTATAAAAACTGAAAAGTTGAATTAATGTGATCCAAAAAAATTGCATCAAATTAATAAATTGAATTTGCAAGAACTTAATGGTAGCCATATTGCTTGGAACTATAAAATTGGCACATCCGATGAATGTCTCAACATGATCAGACCTATTACCACAGCTGCTGTCTTCTATCAAACCTAAATACAAATATAAATAGGGGTCATCCATAAATTACATAAAGCAAAGACAATGGCAGGGGGTTTAAGGCAGCATTATGGTGGTGGTGGTGGTAAAGGCAATGGTGGATCCAGGAGAGGGGGGTGGCATGGGAGCCACGCCCCCCCTCAAAAGCCTAGGATTTTTGTTTATCTTTTTTTATTTGGCAAATTTGACTTAATTATTTATTTATGTAAGAATTATATAATTATTTAAAAAATAATATGAATATTGTATAGTATCATATATTCATTACAAAAATAATGAATTTACAATACAATAACGAATATTTATTATTTAACAAAAATCTATGATGGCCCCCTCCAAAACAATCAGCTGGATCCACCCCTGGGTGTTAGTTTAGTGTTACGTAATACTTATTAATAAAAAATCATTAATAAATTATATGTTCTGTAATACTATATTCTAAATCTAATTAAATTAGCACTGAAGACTCTTCCCTGTTTACTGTCAGAAATGTTCTCACCTACGGGTTCTTCCATTACTCATTAATTGTCTTGACTCTGATTGTTAGGTGCAGTCAGAATCCCCAAATAATTTTGCCTTTATCATAAATTTTAATATTTAATACAAATAAATATAATACAAACTATTTTACTGTTACATATTTTATTTTTACTTATTGAAAATGGGTAGTTGTTGTGCAAGCATTATGTAATTATTTAGGGGGTTCAAGTGCGTGGGTAACAGGTATATTACAGGAGAAAGAGGGGCTATCCAAAAATCTTTAAATTTGTTATATAATTTATGAATGTTGGTATAAATAGAACACATTGTAAATTTGAAAATACATGACGAGTCAGTTTCCGAGGAATGAATAAATTTATATTGAAAATTTATATTACCGTAAATATATGATAAAAGAATAATCTGCTCGAAATTCGCAATAGAACACAGACGGACACCACACAATAACTCTGAAGACTACCAAAGAACTTTCACGGCTCGGAATTCCGGATGACATCGCTATGAAATAAATTCTTTGGAGGAAGCGCACGATGAAGACGAACGAGATTCCCGTCAGCTATGGGAAGCTTGTGCTATGGCACGCGTCCATCGTTTTGACGAAAGGACGCATGCCCCAAACGCATGCGCTACGTGCGCTAGACGCATGCGCAAAATTGAACGAAAATCGTGTGGACGCGGCATAAGACGAATCTGATTGGTTGACAGCCGTGCATACATTCTGCATACATTCTGTGACAGCCGTGCATACATAATATTGCATACATTCTGGGATAGTGGTAGAGAAAATTACTTCCTCTAATACGCTGTAAACTCAGAATTCACGTTTTGAGGGTCCTTGTTGCCGAAAAATCGATTGGCGGCAAATCATCAGTCCGTCCGGTGGACAACGCTATACAGTAATCCCTCAACATTCGCGAGAGTTAGGTTCCCAAAAAACCTCGGGAATGTCTAATCCGCGAATGTTGAGTCTATATTTTAATAAAGAAATGTGGGTTAGATCCCTGGAAATCGAAAAGCTATTCAAAAAAGAAAGAAAAAAAATATAGCAAACAATTGCAGAAGAACTGAGTAAGTGCTACTGAAATAATTCACACTTAACATTCCAAAGAGAAAAAATAAAACAATATTTGTAACTAATTTCAAAGTTGAAAGTGATTGAATATAGGATTTGTTTATTTTTTTGGTTCATCACCCTCCTCTTTGTTCTAATATCCAAACATGGAAAAGTCGCTGCTTCTATTTCTCTCTTAAATTTCGAAGTTATTTCCATGTTCGGATCACATTCAAATATCCTTTCAACCAGAGCTTGTTGAAGTTTTAGAACGCCAATAATAGCTTTAACATTGAAATTGGTCCAAGACACAGTTCGCTTCTGTTGAATTACGTTCGAGGTTTTCTTTGCTGATAATTTCCCGAAGCTGCTCTTCAGTGGGGTCCTTATAATGAGAGTCGCACAGATCCTGAATGGTTTTTCCGTTCATATGGCCAAAATCCTTACCTCCAATTTCTCGCAACTGAATTGAATAATTTTACAATTGTATTATTGAACGTGATAGTTTGAGCTCCGGTGTCTACCGAGTTCGTTTCCCAGATAACGCTGATAAAGGAAATAAAATGTGCTAGCTTTCAAAAAAGTACGACCAAAGGCGCACTCGCGAATGTTAAAACCGGCAGCATTTCTCTAATCTCGAATGTTCGAAACTCGCGAATAGCGAATCCGCGAATGTCGAGGGATTACTGTACTGCGATTTTTCTAACGTTGCCCCTCAAAGCCCGTCTTCACGATGGAATATGTCACGGTGTTTCGCGACGTTCTCAGGCGTGCCAAGTATCGCATGATCGCGACAGAATCAAGCAGTGCTTGCGATCATGCGACTTCGAGCAGCACGACGGAGAAAGACGCGAAATGCCGTGTCCGATCACTTCCATCGTCGTCACAGGGGCTTGAGGGGCAGAGGTAAAAAAAACGCTCTAAAGTACCTAAACCGTTCCACGATCGATTTGAAGGAACTCGAGGCCCTGCGAGTTTGAAACGGATATTGTAATTTTGGGGGGTACTATACATTAGGCCTCAATAACATTTTCAAAGATGCCTTCTAAACAGGTCGCAATATGGAAAGTCGAATAAAGCTGCTGCAAGGAAAATCGTACAATTCTTTTCTAGTTGGATTACGGAGAGTCAAGGAGGACCGCCACAAGGAGAATCCGAATGGTTAACTGGTCGCAATAGGAAGAGTCTAATAGTGCCGCTGTAAGGACTATTCGATCAATTCTAGATAAATCACAATGAGGAAAGCCTTATAGGGCTACATCGAGGAACATTCGATCAGTTCTATACTGCGATTTTTCTAACTTTGCCCTTCAAGGCCACTCAAATCCCATCTTCGCGATGGGATATGTCACGGTATGTCGCATCTTTCTCAGTCGTTCCGCTAAATTTCGCATAATCGCTACTGTATCAAGCAGTCCTTGCGATCATGTGACTTTTATCGGCAAGACCGAGAAAGAGGCGAAATGCCGTGTGATATTCCATCGTCAAGATGGGTCTTGAGTGGCCTCGAGGGGCAAAGTTAGAGAAATCGCAGTATAGGCTTATGACAATAATGGAAGCCTAACAGGGCGCCCGGGTGGAAATCCTGATGTTCTGGCTAGGCCAAAAGAGGGCAAACCTAATAGGGAAGTCGCAAGGCAAATATGACCAATTGTAGATCTCTCGAAATAAGGAAAACCTAAGAAGGCGCCGCCATCAGGAAAATCCTATCAGTTATACACCAATGACAGCAGGGAAATCCTACTAGGACGACCGAATAGAAAATCGAATTAGTTTTACAGAGGTCACAAAATTAAGAGCCTGATAGGACTTTCGCCAGTTCCTGAATGGTCACAATAGAGTCTAATAGGGATATCGGTTTTATACAGAGCAGCCCATGTAAACCCAAAGTGTTTGACATGGGCAATTTCTATCAAAGGTTCCTTAATAGGCGAACTGATTAAAACCAGTCTGATCGGTACTATTAAGAGGGGAACTGATTAAAATTAGGCAGATCTGATCAGAATTCATGGGAAAGGAAACCCACAAAAACCGTGACAGTTGTGATTATGATTCTTTGACACGTAAATTACTAAAACTATAAAACTACTAAAATTATAAAACTAAACCGCTATTAAAGCTACAAACTACTATGGTAATTCTTATCGGAAGTCTTTAAAAGTGGGTTTCGCGTAATTTTGCGAGAAATTCACGCAATTTTTAAACAAACCTTTTCTAAAAAACGTCTCTAATTATTTTTCTTTAAATTTTCTCCTCGTATGCGTAACAGAATGACAAAAGAATGGTTCTAGTCTCATTTCCGGAGAACTCTCTATTTTCAAAAACTGCAGAACGGTAACTTTACAAAACTACAAATTTTAAGATAGAGATTTTTGTCTTAAACTATATTATCAAAATTAATCTTTAAAAAAGGTCATATAAATTCATTTATAATAACGAGTGATTTTCGCACTATTTCTGCTTGAAATTAATGCAAATTACGAAAAAAAAACATTTTCTCAAAAGCCATTTCAACTTTTTTCTTCGGCAATTTTTCACTGATAGAATAAGGAACGATGGAAAGAGTGGTGCAGATTTTATTTTCATTGAACCCTCTGAATTGTCGAAAACTGCAAATTTATAAAATGCGAGGAAGTATGTGCTGTTGTAGTATCACTAGTTAAAAAGTACTTCTTGTCGTTTTTTCGAACGTTGAGTAGTCAACCTTACTTAATTGTTTCAAAGTTCACCCTTAACTTGAACTGGCAATAAAGAAGCTAAGCAAAGTTCCAGATCTCTGGTGATTCCTTCATGCACAAAACATGAAAAATAAGAATTCAAAGCTTCCACTGGCTTCAAACTTACAGAATGTGAAGTTGCTTTGTAGTTGTGAGGATCAGAACAAAAATCGTTCATTTATTTCCCTCATTACTATTTCGTATACGTATGTATATATGGAGTATACACGCAGTATGGAGAAATTTCAATGCTGCCGAAAATCGATTAAGAGATTTCAACGAAAACACAAATTTTAGGGTCTCCAGATACCGAAAAAGTGTTTTTTTCTATCTGTGAACAACGCTAACGAATAAAATATTCGTAGGAGTTTTTTTTCCAAATTGAATATTCCTCGGCCGATCTGGCCCGACCTAAAATGTCATGCTAATTTCTGAGAGTGGATGAAGGAGAAGAGTTACGCTTTGAGGTCCTCTTTCATGGGCAGGCGATCACAGAGTGGTTTTTCCTTGGTTCCACTCAATGAACACTGGGAGGAAGACTCCATTACCCGCGCGACTTCGGTGCATGTTGGTTTGCCTATCTCGCAGGGAAAATACGCATCTTTGATACAGCGTAACGCAGAGCGTCGTCTCGTCTCCTTAGACCCACGATTAATTAGTTTTAACTCCACGCGTAAGGTAGCGAGGTGTGTACTAAAAGTCACGTAACGGACTTTGAATTTTTAATGTCTTACCTTAGGCTTATGACCTAATTCTTTCATAAATAGGGAATTTCTGCAGGAGGCTGTATCTATTTTTCACAATCTCCAGAATTAGATATTTTCCAGAAGTATTAGCAAGAACTTTTTGAGGTTGAAAACAAAGTACTTCAGTGGATATTGTTTAAGAAAGTTGTTTCAGCCGAAAAGTAGACTGATGCCAACGCGGTGTTTGAAGTATCATATTCCGTGCATAGGTTACCGTGAATAACTTTAGTTTTCAACACGCACAAAGGATTTCTTAATTTAACAGGATTTATCCACTTTTTTGTAACCAGGGCCATGTAATACGAATTTTTCTATCGAAAATTTGCCGTTTTTTCGGGCAGCATTACATAACTTTCTCTTCATGAGCATGATAAAGTAATATATTTCCACCCTTAAGTCATTTTTGACAAAAAACCTCCGACTCGTAAATCAAGACACAAGGTTATGGTAAAATTACGGATCCAACACTAATATGCGTTTATTATATTGTAAATCCTGTATTATACGCACAGGTTTTCTTGAGTCCTCGCTTCGCTGTTGCGAGAGTGGGGAGTTTGGTTATTTTGACAAAAGGTATTTTATATCAAATTTGAAGTTGGGTTTCCAACGCAAAATAGTTTCTATTACACGGGAGCGAACATTTCTAGTTATCAGATTTTGTCTGCAACGCTCGTTGCAATCATTTATTCTTAATTCAAAGTAAATTCAAAAATGTCTTAATTCAACTCTACCCACACAATTTTCTCTTAATTCAAAGTAGTGGAGGGTAGGTATTCCGTGGCTCAAGAAAACATGCGCGTGCATTACTTTTTTTATTTGTAATCTGCACCATACAAATGATTGTTCCTGCGTATCTTGTGTAAATTGTATATGAATGAGTTTTTATTTGTAACTGCACAATACACAATGATGATTGGTCTTGCCGAAAAGTTCTTTATAATAACTTTGTATTTTAGTCTTTTAAACTGAAATACCTAAAAAGTGGGCGGCGAAACTTTCCTCAGCCCCGGGCGGCCGACAATGTCACTGGCAGTGAAACGTCATTGGATACAAATATGAAATTTATGAAATACTGCAAAACTGAAACTTACAGTTGATTAAAAGCAAAATAAACAGTAAACATGCGAGAAGTTCTGATTAGTTAGACGGAACGAAAAGTTCAAAATAGAGACATACATACATTCATTCAAGTAATTGACCATTTAGTTACAGATAGATGATCGTTCTTAAAAAATACATTGTTCTCAATGAACGATTAGATTTCTTTTTAAATCTAACATATTGAATTAGGGGAACTTAAAAAATTAGCCATTTTTTTCAAAAGGGCTTTATATGGATGGTCATAAGGATTAGAACTGGAATGTATTCAATTCAGATAATATTTGTTAATCAGAGAGAAATCCATCAGTATTAAATCCCGGACATATGAAATTCTGAACTGGGCTCAGTCTTTTCTTAACATTGAAATTGCCCTAAGAGGTTTTCTTTCCTTGATGGTGACCAATTGTGTAGGTGAGCACACTTTCTCTAAATTGAAATATATAAGAAATATCACAGGATCGTAAATCAAGAAAGGATAAATTGCCTATTATAAGTAGAGATCGGAAAAATATGCAGTATTAAACATCAAAATATGTAATGAAAACTGTAAGAATATGTAATAAATATGTAAAAGATATATGTAATATTAAAATTCCCTACTTAAACAACCATTTACATAGCAAAATATTAGATTTAGAAAAAATGCCCTAAATAAATTTAAAAACTAATACGTTTTAAAAACATTTTGGAGAGCACAAGTTGATACACACTTTGAGATAGGACGTACAATTTCCTCGTCAGGAGTAAAAGCTTCATCTATTGTAATCCAGGACCGTAGTTTAGCAGCAAGACTAATCGCAATAGAAGCCATCGCACTAACTGGCGATATCTACGTCCAGCAAATATACACTGCAGCATGCAATATTTTCATCGAAGTGTTACACGTCGGCGGTTGCAAATTTTTCTCAAACATTAAGGTTAAAGGTCACAAAACGGGGTGTCAGTGATACTTTTGACACCTACACTTCACCAAAAATGTAGAAAAAAAATGCAATTTTTTACAAAATACTTTTTATAAAAAAATGTAATAAAATTGAAGAAAATTGATAAAATAAGAAAATATGTCGTGAAACAGCAAAATATGTAATAGTGCTAAATATGTAAAAATATGTAACAAAAAAATTGGATATTGTAGTAAGAGAGCGATGATTTGCCAAGATTACAACTTTGAGAACAGTAAGCAGAAAGACTAAATATGTAATTACATAAAAATCCGGTCTCTAATTATAAGCATCGAAAATGACGTATTAAATGCTACTGATTTTCAAAATGTAATTAATGATTCCACCAAACGTAAAGCATGGAAAGTGGCAGTGTAAGATGAACATTAAATATTATGTATATTAAAAATATTTTAAATTACAACATAAAATGTATATTAGTTGTAATAGTATGCTGTTATCTAACTCCTATCATGAAAATACTTAAAATGTTTATTCATGTAAAAAAACGTGTGCGCGTGATCAACCCGGACCCTTCGAGACCGGCACTGCAGCCCTACTTTAGGCCTGAAGTACAATGTTGGCCACCATTATTTTACGAATGACATGACCTGTTCGACCAACAAAGGTTTAGAGACAACATACTCTTGAAGGACAAAAGAAAGAATATTTCTATGCCTTTAAATACAACCAGATGCCAGCAATAAAATATTACATTCATTGATAGAAAGTTATACTACTCTGATAGTTTTAATAAAGTATTTTATTCGGTAATACAACAGACACTACTGGGAGAGTTACTCAATATTATTTCTTGGAGGTAGGTGAACAGTACCAGTCCAGCAAATTTTTTCCCTGGTGCCATGCTCTTATTTTGAACCTCTTAGCAGTCTCAGAATTGCCTTTGAATCACTAATTTCCAATTCTGAATCTCAGTTCAAATATATTATCAAAACACTGATTTTAAATTAATCTACAAAACAATCGCTTTTCTAAAATAAAATATCGTGGTAATAACCAATACTTTTTAGACTTCTTCCACCACTTCAAAAATTCTTAAGAAACACAAGTACATCTAAAATTCAAATTTCTACATATGGGAAAACATTAACATAGTTACAGCTATAGAAATTACTTCAAAAATTTGTTAAGAATTTTTTCATTCCAAAATTTTTAGATCATATTTGATGTTATATGATCATGTAAGGTATTTTCACAAAATATATTTAAACAAATAATAATAATAATTTAAAGTCGTTTCAAGCATAATCACACTGAAAAATTAAACTTTATAAATACGTATGTGCAGGGATTATATGAGTGAGGGTTAGGAAGCTAAATCACGCTGATTTTACTTCAGAACGATCATTCAAAACCTTTAGAGCAGGACCACTTTTTAGACTTGCCTGACTCCTTCATTCCCTTTGAAAGTTTGCAGTACTGAATACAAGGAGAGTTCCATAATTAACATGAGTAAAATTCCATAATTGTGTGTCCATGTTATGTATAATACATGGAGTGATGGTAAATACAATAACACCGAAATGAAAAACTTGCTTACCACCTGTTGCATAACATTTTGGAAAAGGCAAGGAAACATTGCAACTCAGACAAAACTGCTCTCATGAATTTTCAGAGCAAACAATTCAGAGGAAAACTGCAAAATAACTTTTTAACTTTCATGAATAAAAGAATGTGCTCATAACTACAAATGACATTTTAATGGATATTAAAGATTTAGTAAATAATATGCCACCTAATATTATTCAGAGTTGGTCAAAGTACTTGAAAAAAGTATTTCAGATACAAAATACTTTGTTGGAAGTATTTTAGATACAAAATAAAATTTTTAAATACTTTTGAAAAGACAAAATGCAACCAAAAGTGATCCAGTTTCACAATTTATTCCTCAAAACTTGGTTGTGGTTTACAATTGTACAGGTTTCCCTTCAACACTACTAGTTTTTCAAACCTTGTATCACTAATGTTTCTTCTTGTAATTGTAATTGATAAGGCACCCATTCCATTAACATTGAATTTTGTAACTAAGAATCAAACTTTGTTTGTCCTGCATATTAAAGAAACCAATGTTCAGCATGTATGTTTTAACTTTTGGGTATCAGTATCCCTATTCTCAGTACTGTTCATTCTCCTTCTATATGAAATTGATCTTCAGGACCACTCATGTTGATATTCTGAAATTCATCATACTAA
The DNA here is from genome assembly GCA_031308135.1 of Acheta domesticus. Taxonomy (NCBI): domain Eukaryota; kingdom Metazoa; phylum Arthropoda; class Insecta; order Orthoptera; family Gryllidae; genus Acheta; species Acheta domesticus. The sequence continues at coordinate 16,838,547 of JAHLJT010009355.1, read as the reverse complement.
GATGAATACTCTTAGACTGAAAAGAAATTGTCAGTTCCTAGTTAATACAATGACCAGTTCACTATTTATCACCATTGTGTGCATTTTCAAATTTATATTACTGTTTATTACTTTTAGCTTTAAATATACCTAAAAATGTATGGGCGCATTGTAGGAACCACTTGTTATAGATAATTTAAGAGGCTCATAAATTACACATGCTTTTCTGCACTTAACTCTTCAATAACTGCAATATTCCATCCAGAATAGCACATTCTGATGATTAATCAATTTCCAGTCTCATTTCGTAAAATTAGCTCTCTATATGGAATAAGCATAAGCTTTTAACCTGTGGGCACAACCACCTCCCAGACAGGTGGTGATGCATAATGTGACAATACAATAAAATGTCTGAGAAGTGGTCTCCAAAAGCAGTTAATCAACATCTGGAAGTTCCTTCGGAAAAAAATTTTCTTCAACTCACCATAATTTTGAGTTATCAAAAACATCCTTTTCCATGATGCAGGAAAACTTGCTTCGAATTATAAAAACATGTCAACATTTGTGTTTTCCAGGTTTGACTATATTTACATTCAAATTTTCAACAGATAAAATAGTATTTTTGCATTTTCAAAATACAAATCAGAAAGTATTTTCGGTATGAACACAAAATACATGTTCATGTAAGTATTTCCAATACAGAAGTATCAAAAACACGTATTTTAAACAAGTATTTTTGATACTGCCAATCTCTGATTATTCACCATATCACAAATACATCGTTTGTCCCTTTTGTCAGAGTAGAGGCAGTGGCCATTGGCATCTGTTCCCCATATAATATCTGCATTTTCCCAGATGAACTATCAAAAAAGATTTGGACAGCAGAGGGCAGCCCTCAATCATTCTTAACCAGACTAAAGGACCTTATTAAATCTCTGAGCGTCAAAAGGTCTCTCAGGGAAGAGCAAGTAACCGCATGGCATATTGAATCCCCAGTGATCTTCCTAAAGAAATAGTGAATTGCCAGAACTAATAGAATGAATGATCCTGGGATAGAACCAGTAGTATAACAAGGTTAACTAAATAGGGTTGCAAACAATTAAATTGAACTGTCTCTCCTGACCCTAAACATGGGATGAAGAGGGACACTTAGCGATCACCGAATGCTGCGCAACTGGTATTTCTACACGTACATAAAACCTGCTTGAATTTTAAATTTATAACATTTTGTATTATTTTTGTTATTAAAAACTATTAATCTGTCCCTGACCCTACTCACCCCACTTTATGGTACCAGATTGCCTCTGAGTGTATTATAGTGTAATGGAATCTTTCATTCTAATTAACCTGAAAATGGTAGAAAACTTCCCACCACAAGACTTAGGAGGGCCAAGCCATTCATGTTGTCTAAACAACTTTTTTTAGTTGTCGCTGAACTAAAAAAAAAAAAAAAGCACATCAAATGATTCAGAATACAGCAGTTTTGTAAACGGGCAGAAAAAAAAAAAGAGGTAAAATGTCCCAGACCACTGAATTATGAAAATTTCCAAATGAAAGTGAAAGATAATATTAATGTGTTTTCTGAACTTCAAATCTACAACATTGGCACAATTTATTACTGCAGAACAGCATTATTAATTATCCATCTTCACAGTATTGGTTAAATCCTTCAAAACAAACCCCCATTTTTATATAGATTTTCACTACTACACAATACAGAAGTATAGTATTCACACATATAGCCTTGACACTGCTATTTCCCATCAGAATAGTATTAACTACATCATGCATAAAATTAACATCCACTGCTGAGACCGATTTAGAACTCTCAGAAGATGGATGGAACCCTTAACCATTAATAGCCTTTCAGATTATCTTATAATTATGTTACCAGCTGCATACCAAATTCTCAAAATTAAAATTCCCCTATGGCCAACTCACAGAAAAAATTATACTGTTATAGTACCATTTTTAAATGATAGTTATTCCAATTGAATAACTTATTTGGTTCTGATGTGGCAACTGGAAATACGAAAATTTTTCACAAGGAGCAGCAAGTGAATGTTAGGGCTGCATTACTAATACTTAAGAGATTAAAGTAGTTTTTGCTGCAGTTGTTAAGACCCACATGAAAGTCACACATGCAATAAAAAATTCATAAAATCTATTTTTTAAAGACATTTATTATGAAAATAATGTACATTTATGGGGAAAAAATGTCCTTGTTAACAAATGCGCATATCCATTTCCATCCAAATGCGTTGCTAAGCACCATTACCAGACATTCCAAATTATAATTCTCCATCGAATTCACAAATTCACATCAAGATCTTCATGAACTGCTTCTGAAGATTTACACAAAATGGGAGGAAAGGGTGCAAGTTGATTCAAACTTCTGGCTCTTTGAATCACCACATTTAACTAATATGACATCAATGTTAACTTAGAACATCCATCGTTGAACAAGTATACCCCATTTAGTAAACACAAAATGCAAAGAGAACAAAAAATTGCTTTCTTGCAAACAAGAAACTGCTTTCAAACATAAAACATTATTTGTCAAAAAAATTCAAAATTGAAACAAAATTACTCAATATCATAAAAAATTTAAACATTAAAGTGAATATTAAAAAAGTCTTCAAAAATAGGAATGTAACACAACTTACAAATAATAAAGGAAATTCTCTAACTGAGTATTTGGAGCCCTGTGCAAACACTGTCCAACCAAGTACGCCAACTTGTGGGCGTATTGGCAAGGGGCAGGTACACGAACTGTACCACTCCAATTGAAATACAAATGTGTCAACTTGTAAGTCAACCTCTGCATCTTGTCAGGATCCAGTCCAACATTGTCACTGATGACATTATAATAAGTAGGGCTAACTGTTCCTTGGCGAACAGTCTGCGAGACAAGGAAAAAGTCGTATCTTTCAGGACTGGTGATACAATCATCCACAACTGTGCCAGGAGGAGGATTATCATTCTTCAAGAAGATCCTGGTATTAATTCTTTTTGTGACAATAATGAAAGCCATTTTGAGGCTTAAATTGGCTTGGGCATAGACCCTACCCAAATTCTCCTTGATCATATTAACTTCATGTTGGAATACATAGGATATCTGGCCTTCACCAACTCCATCACGGTAGATTATGATACGAGCTGGCAGGCTGTTATTGTACTCTTGATATTGTCTTACAGCTTTAACAAGGTTTAAAGACAAATCGTTCGACAGTTCTTCGCCATTGGTGTGAGCAGAAACTGCACTATAATATCTGGACAGAGACTTGTCCAGCGAAGCAACCATAGCACCGTAACTTTTTCCTTTCGCTGCAGTGTCATGACAAACATCAAAACCAACTACCATCAAATTAGTTAGTGGCAGGTCCACGGTCCAGGGTGCACCACCAATCTTGCTATTGATCTGTACAGCAACTTTTGTTGCAATTGACATTACACCTTTGGAAGCAAGATTTTTACCCAGAATAACTTGGTTCAAAACAGCTCTATCAACACAGCACTTCTTCTTAATGCTGCTGTACCTATCAGATCTGTTATTTGGTACAACAGTCATAATTAATTGAGGATTCTTGCTGTTTATTACTTTTTCAATTGCTTCAACATAAGTTCCTGCCCGATCATCATGAATATCAAAATACAATGGAGGTGGAATTCTAAATCTCATTCCTCCACCTGCTTTTTGTAAAGTTGATACAAAACCCATGGTATCATTTTTTAGCTTTCCTGGCACTACCACGACCCATGTCTGGAACTCTGGCAGCACTAACATAGGCCGGCTTCTTAAATCCCTAGTCCAATCAACTAGAGCACTAGGTCCATACTTGTCATTACCAGCTTGTATAATGGCCTCATTTTGTAGAACTCTAGCATCAAATTCCACAAGCTTCTGGCCCAATCGCATATGCCATTCAGTAAAATCCTGCATAATTGCAGGCTCACCAGTCAAACGTTGTCCAAATCTCAGCAATTTGTCAATTCTTGCTGGAGCTCCTACACGTGTGTGTTCAGCAAGAGCACGCATGAGCTGGAAATTATTCCGCATATCATCTGTTAATCCTGTCATTCGACATAACTCAGGTATTAAGTACACCATTGAAGACATTCCAGAACGTTGTTCTCTGGGCTTTGTGCGAGAAACAAGCATAGGCTGATCACCTTGGGAGATGTTGATCTGGTACTTTTGTCGATAGTATTGTCTGTATGAGATTTCTTGTCCTGAACTTAATTTGAAAGTTGAATCTGGGGAAACATCAAAATCTACATCATCAATTCTGTAAGTGCGATTATTGTAATCGGTCAGGACGACAGCCCCAATGACAGTTTGCTGAAAAATTTTGCGAACATCTCCTCTACTTGTTCGGACAAGATCCTGGAGCAGGTCTAAAACCGTATCTTTGCGCATGACTTTGTGTGTTATCTCCGCACACATGAGAATATCATTTTCATGTTGTCTTATAGAAGTAAGGTAGCCAGGCCAGAGTTCCAACTTATGATCCCTGACATCAACCCTGGCAATCGGATCAAAAAAGTTCCGTCCCACCAGCTGGAGCCTCAAGTTGTGCAGACATTTCCTCATCAAGATGTTGAAGAACTGCAGGTAGTGGTGATCGCCGATGGCAAGGTCTCCCACAAGCTTTATGGTAATGCGAATGTTGACATCATCAGATCGTTGAGAAAATAACTCCAAAGGTCTTGACGTATCCTGTGTTAAAAGCTGGCTCGTAAACATCATGGAACCATCAAAGATGTAACCACCCAGAGTTGCCCGATGAACACGCAACAACCCCTTCTTAACTGCGGTATGATCCGTTTCTGGATCAAAATCCACACGGTACTGATACAAACGCCAATCCGTGTGGGTCTCCAGCTTGAAGTAATTGGCCGACACGATCAGCCTGGATCCGCTGATGCCCTTCTTGCTGGTGATGTGCTCCGGGCGTGTTCTTACCAACTCCACCTCCACCGCCCGCCTGCCCCTGGCGGTCCCGCGGCCCACGGACCCGGTGGGGTCCTGGCCGCCCAGAGACACGTTCTGCAGGCGCGAGGCCAGCGCCGAAGGGTCCAGGCCCCCGCCGGCGCCGCCGGCAGCGCCACGCGGGGCCGGCCTGCCCTGCGGCCCCGCCTGGTGCGGCGGAGGAGCCTGCTGCTGGTGCTGATAGTGTTGCTGAGGTTGCTGGTGCTGCTGGAGGCCGCCGGGGCCGCCCTGCGCCCCGCGGGGGGCGCGCCCCACGCCGCCCGGCGCGGGGCCGGCGGCCTGGGGCGGCGGGCCCTGGCCCGGCCGCGGCGGCCCGCCGGGGCCCGCGCCCCCTGGCGGCTGGGAGCCGCGCGCGCGCCCGCGGGCACGCCCTCGTGCCCGAGCCACGTTGTCCGCCATGGAAGATCTGAAACAACAAACGCTTTCCTGTACACACCTCCTCCGCTTTCATCATTCAACCTTATCCACACATTCGCTGTTCCGCCAACAGCGAGCAACCGCTCGCCGAATCCAGACTAGGGTGGTTGGGTCGCTTGCTATTTGTCGAATGACGAACGTTCGGCGCTCGCCCTACCCCACCGCATGTCGGTCTTTTGAACACATCAAAGGAACACTCTCCGAACACATCAGCTGGTCGGGATCGGGCGAGCAGCTGCTCGGCGTATGTGTGGAGCCACCTTTAACCCTATGAATACTCAGAGGCTCACCAATCAAACTTTCCCAAGGGTGCAAACAGGGTTTTTCCAACAGGGTGCAAATTTCTCTTAGGAAGAGGAAAATTATAATATTTATAACGTGCTCTTTATTCAAAATGTTGCAATCTTTCACAACACTTAATTAGAATTTTTTGGTGTCAGATTTCGAAAAACAAAATTCGGGACTATTTACTGAAGTAACTACTATTTACTAACGAATATTCAAATTAAATTTGAGAAATATTTGCATTTTAAGCCCTAGTAAAGTAACGGCAATACGTCGCACTCAAAAAGATTCACTCTTGTTCATTACACCATTGTAATCAATCTAGAGAAGTACATTTGTGAAAGCGAGAGGTAGAGAACGTTTTATCGTTCCTCCTGAAAACTTGGGTAGATGTGACATACGACCTGTTGCGGTTACCACGACGTTAGTCTCCTTCAATAGGATTTTAGTTACAAGCTGTGGGCTCCAACCCCATCCCCCAAACACATGAGTCAATGTATTCACACCTAGGTATTGCTACAGGTAAGTTGGACAATGGATGCAGATTATAATAAAGGAAGGATTTTTATGCCCTAAAACTTAAGAAATATGCTTTAAAAAATGCATTGAAGACCTAAAAATTCTCAAATATGCAATTAAAATTAACAATGTTTCATTTCTTCTATAAACCTTTCTTGATAAAATTCCGGAGAAGCATGCTTGGAATGAAAAGAGATTTTTGTGCAAACTAATCTACCCTACTTTGCAAGAAAAACAAGTAACAAACATTGTACGTCTTGCTGATGTACAGTGTAATCTTGCTGGGTATCTTCTGATTGGTTTAAAAAGTATGTTATCAAGAAATACCCTACATTTGCATAAGTATTTTATCAAATGGAGAGAAAAAAAAACTGACAAGCTCTTTCAAATCAATGAACATTTAAAACATTTTCTTTCCATAGTATATTTCTTTATGGACAAGTGTATTTCAACAAAAATGCAAATTATGTGCATAATTAAGTGCACCAACGTGTCAAAACGTGCCAAATTTGGACAAACATGCTCTAATAAATTAATCTATTTAGCATCATAGTCTAACCAAATGCGAAGAAATTTCACTGAGCTTTACACTGAAGCAATGAACAAAAATACCCAAATCATAGAAATTCATTCCCTAATAATAATATACAACCAACAATGCTGTGAGACCTAAGTGATTTTGCTAATGTGTCACCACAATTTAATGTTGCATACATACTGTTGTTTCTATCACATTCTTAGTTTCATCACAGCAAGCTTGTTCAAGTTTTTATGAGGTGAAAATACTTCTGTTCGTTCATTCATTCCTGACTCACTTATTCACATTCTGAGAAATGGTTAATAAGAAAATTTGGTAACAAATCCTCCAACAATAATCATAATTCTTACAACTGTTTCTGCAAACAGAATACTGACCTACTTGGAAACAACAAGGAACAGGCAAGGAGAAAATTAGGAAGAAATCTAGACTAGAAAATTAGGAAGACCCAAAAGGAAGAAATCAAAATCATCTTAAGAATGATGGTTAATATGAAATGCAACTTTCAAGTTTAATACACGAATTACTTTTGATCTCTGTGAATGTAATAAAACCTAATAAATAAACCCTGCAAATGAATTAGAAAAAAAAATGTATTTACTTATTTTATTTATTATTTAAATACTTTGTGTTCACGGGGGATGTGCATCAATACCTTAATTGTTTTGTCTTCCATTACTGGAAAACTGATCACTATTTAAGAATTTGCTACATCGTAAATCTAAAGAAATTTCAGAAACCATTCATTAACACAAAAAAATTACATTAAGCACAGGAAAAGAAAGATCTTGTTTATCAATGAGAGACAATTGAAAAGGGCCCTCTTTACTTGCACATGAGTTGCAGAGGAAAAACAACAAGTCCAATTTTACACATTTCACAGGAATGTAATCAAAGTTTTAAAATGCACTATAAAATAATGAGAAAACGAAACAGGCATAATATTTTGTCCTTACATTTTTAAGATATTTTTAATAACTACTGCCATTGACAAAATCCTGTAAAAAATCTTTCTTAAGCTATAGTACAATACATCAAATTGTGAATTTAAAATTACTGTGACTAACAACTGAATGTCACAGATATTAAAACAGATGAAACTACAATTGACCATTGATGGCACTGGTAGTTCTGGGAAGTAAGTAGGCCACGTCTTCACGAAGATAATCTTCAGGTTTTGTAGATCATTATACTTTGCCTTTGGAAATGGAATTCAACTTTACGTAGTACATTTCTCAACACTAAAGCATTTGTTAGCTTAACTGCAACTCTACATCAAGCCCTTTTCCTAGTTCTACTCCGATGAATAGTTAGATTAGCACTCGTCACCGTATTCAATGTTCAGTTTTAATCATTTCCACTGACTTCGTCCGTTACATAATGCTTATAGCCAATGTTAATAAAAAACAAAAGTAGTGAAAAAAAAGACTGGTCTGATGCATCAAGAGTGTTTACAGAACAAAACTGTAGTTCCATTATGTGCGTGTTTTTTTGTGCTCTCCTTTTCACAGTCTCTCTCCTTAGTCATTCCTGAAACAACTTCCCTGAATTTTCCTGGGTTTCCAGAGCCTTTTATAAAAATGTTACCCAATTAAGATTTATGCAGAATTTCACACTATTTACAGAGAATATAAAAGAATGCTTGAAACAAATGTCAGCTCTGATTTCATGGAGATGAAATACAAATTTTATAAAATTCAACAAATAGGAACTGAGTAAAACAATCCTGCCCATTTTTTTAAGAATAACCTTTATTTTATAACACCTTCAAATTTTCCAACTTCAAATGATTCTTCCAGAGCAATAAAATTCCCCAATTTCTCCCTAATTCCCCAGAATGTGCCACCCTACTTTGCTAGTTGCAGAAGTAGGGCTGTGCGAGTATGTTTCTTTGTTAGCAATACTATAGATCAAAGTAGTTAATTTGCCAATGCAAATAATTTATCTACAACTTGAGTAAAATTTTCTAGTTTAGTTTAACAATGTTGCTACGTATGTTTTGTTGGTTCCTTTATTCACCTTTCACTGTGTATACGGAAGATATGGGGGTATGAATATGTACCAGTCATCAAGAAAACTCACATGTATGTACTGTAATTCTCATCCATATCACCTTCAGCATTAACTTGTTTTGAGATACATTAAGGGTAACCCTCAACTGGTGTGGTGAAAATTCTACGTCATAAGTTGAGTCATGGTGTCGAAAATGATACCACCAAATATGGATGAAACTAAGCACCTTTTTAATTGTATATTTTTTATATGAATAATGAATAATATGGATAATAATGAACTGGGCCAGGTATTCTAAGAAAATATTTAATAAATTTTCATAAAATAATTAAAAGAAAAATTACTGATAATATATGTTATTTAATAACGAAATTAATAATTCTCAATGACAACACTTAATAATACTGATTACTAGGGCCCGTATAATTATGTAATAACATTTTCCTAACGTAACTATCAAGTCGAATCAACGATATTCTCACGTTTCACATTGGTTAGTTGCCAAAATCGTAGAGTTTTTAGTACATATATTTACATATTTTACCAGAAATTAAATATATTTACTCAAAAGAATATATTTTTACATATTACTGAATTTTTCCATTATCCTTTATTTACAAAAATTGAATGCTTCATTTTTCCTATATGGTTTTGATAAGGAATCGTCCAAACAAACAATTCAGCATTGTCAAACATTTTTTCTGTAGCCTCCTCTCTAAAAAGCTGCTATTTTTCGCGCTGAAATGAGAGTATCCATAAATGCCAACAGTATTAGAAATAAAAGGCGAAGATGCAGTCCATAGCTTCTGTTCTGTTGGTTTGCAGCGCAAGTATTGCACAGAACAGAAAGGAAGTTTGATTTGTGAAAATATGATTAGCAGGCGATATTGTGCACCCACTTCGCATCTTTTAGAGGTCTCCTTTGACCTTGACACCCTTCATCACAAACTATACGCACCAGCTCAAGAAGGGCCGTTGACATTTTTTCTTTCCCTGATTTTTACATGCAACCCTGTACCGTTGTTCGTAAATTATCTCTGGGTCGAAAATCTGAAGTAAAATCTCGCCGTTGAACTGATGTGCAAGGACATCCTGTTGGGTAGGTTGTGATAGGTTTAATGAACGTTTAAGAGTTTAAATCTTAATTTGTTTACTTGTGAAGTGTTACCCAAAAGCAACCATTAAACTATTACTAAACTGTTCAACGATACGAGATTTTTGTGGCCTTATGTAGGTGAAACTATTGTCTTCCTTCTGGTACTAGTGCAGCGCCATCCATGTGCAAGGCAGCAGAAGCCCTGCAGGTAATGTTCCAAAATTTCTACTTCTAACTTTATCTTGTGCATGCATTGTGTTTGCAGAACTCATTACATCTCAGTTTGATAAAGTTGATGCATTGATTTCCAATACACTTCTGTCTTCCGCTTTTCATGGCAACAAAAATTATTCCTCTCAGTTCGTGACGTAGTCTATGAGTCAACAACAACAAAAGTGAAAGCTATACAGAAGGGATTAAGAAAGAAAGGGTTTTCAAAAAAAAGCCATGGGTGTACAGTTTGACTGATATTGAAAAACACCCCACAACTTCACTTAAGGGTTAACATCCAAGAAAGTAGGATAGATTCTAAGTAATGTCCATATTGTTCCAATAAGCTAGTACATAGTTCTCAATCCCTACAATGGCATTGTTCCAAAAACTATATTTCATTAACCCTTATGTGGAGTTGTGGGGTCATTTTCGATACCAGTCAAACTGTTCACCCCTGATGTTTCTTTGAAAACCCTTTCTTCTTTAATCCCTTCTGTATAGCTTTTACTTTTGTCGTCGTTAACTCACAAAAACTGGGAGTAATTTTTTTTGCTATAAATTTGTTTGCCAGGCATGTCGATGCGTTACATACAAAGAATATAGTGACTAGAAACTTTTAAATAAAATTAATTATAACCAGATGACCAAATTGTTTACAAATGTATAATTATTCTCAGGTGATGTATGTTTAATCAGTATTATTTGGTGTTATCATTGTTCATTCCATTATTAAATAACTTAATATATTATTCTCAGCAGTAATTTTTCTTGTAATAATTTTTTGAATTTTTAATAAATATGTTCCTAGGATTTCTGGTTCAGTTTTTCATTATTATCCATATTATTCGTTATTCATATACTTTCAAAACATAAACTACTAATAAAGTGTTTAGTTCAATCGGTATTAGGTGGTATCATTTTCAACCCCACAACTCCACTCATGTCCTAAATTTTCACCACGCTGAGGGTTAAGAGTGGACTTACAATTTATCCTTCAGATGATTGAGTAAGAAAATGACAGATTTTCAATAAATCATACAGGGACATTTGAGATTGCAGGTCATTGGAATATAACAATTCTGATGGTCATTATTCTGACCTAAATTCAAGAATAACAAGATTTTATACTCTCAATGCCAAGGTTTCAATTCTATATTCAGCCTTCTTCAGCACTATAATAAGAATAAGTTTTTGGCACACTTAATATTCAAGCCAAGGTAAACCACCATACACTCATCACAACCCACAACACTAATATTTAAATGTCACATTAATTTGTATTACAGCCCTGATACCCACAAAGTTGACATGTTGAGAGTAAGAATAAAAATTTTAATGTATCTGACCCAAACTCGAGAATCCTCCTTTTAATAAGAAGTCAAGAACAATGATCAACATTAGCAATCTTAGAACATTAGCTTTTGAACACACCATACTGAGAACAGGAATACCACATTCAAATGAGGAGATACCAACCACATTTATATTCGACTTGATATTTTGGTCTTAACCAATCAGTGGTGCTTCAGTGGGGCTCGGTGCTGCAGTTGTTGACCGCTATTCTTTGAAAACAAAAAGTGATTTTTTTCCATCAGTGGTGAACCTGCCAGGACATGCCACAATTTTCTAGGTCAGTTTTGCTCAGAAGTGTAATTGCTGAGATATTATAGCAGTGTTAATGCACCTGATAATTAACTGGTACCAAAATGGCAACTACTAATCCACATATTGAGCAGAGGTTTGTAATTTTCAAAACCAAACACAATGTAATTAACATCTTTTAAATGTATTAAATGCTTTAAAGAATTAGGTGGAAACAAACTATTTTAACTGCACATCAATTTGTTGCAGAATCTGAAGCACAGCTAAAAAATGCTGATGAAAACAAATTTTGCTCTGTAAATTACATTCATACACTACAAAACAAAAGATTATATTTCATAAAACAAGATATTTGTTGTGTTTTGGTTTACCCGATTGTGGAAGAAGAGAATGTCTGAACCTCGACTCTTATGAACCAACTTATGTTCCAAAAATGAAGTTCCCTTGCAAATTTTATAACTGAGTTTCAATATAAGACTTTATTGAATATGAGGTGATAATCTAACACTTGCATCTTGATGACAACTCACATTTAGAAAAAATGATGAACTTTCAACAATTTGCCTTTCATGAATACTCTGTGGTAAAAAAACAAAACAAAAACCGTTGATGAAGCAATGTTATCATTAGGGAGTGGATTTCTAGAATTTTGCATATTTTTGTCCATTGCTTCAGTATATTGCAAAACAAAATTTCTCGACGTTTGGTAAGAATATGATGCTTTTCAAATTAACATGTTAGGGCACGTTTAGCCAATTTTTCCTGTTGGTGCATATTCATGAAATTATAGGCATATATTTTGCATATTTCATTAAAATAGAAACATCAATAAAATGTTACATCTTTTCATGGAAGATATTTACTTGTTTCGTTTCATTTCATTGATTTGAAAGAGCTTGCCACAGTTTGCATTTTTTGTTTTCTTTAGATTTGTTTAGCTTTTGCTGATGCTGTTTCTTTTAGATAATAAAATAATTCTGCAAAAGTAGGATATTTCTTCATAACCATTTTTTTTAAATCAATCACCAGGAATACAAAAAGACATACAATTTACTTCACCAAGGTGAATATTTGATTCAATTATTCCTCTTGCGAAGAAGGGTAGGTTACATTAGGTTTGCACAAAAAATATACTTTCCAAGCATGCTTTTCCTGAATATTATCAATGTTTATAGAGGAAATTAAATATTGTTGATTTTAATAGCATATTAAAGTACTTATTTCGGAACTTTTAGGTCATAAATGCAGATATTTAAAAGCGCATTTCAAGAGGTTTTAGGACAAAAAAATACTGTACCTAGTTATACTATAAACTTAATATACAATTAATCTATTCTAAAACCCTTCATTTGCAGGAAACAAGCACACATTTTGGGTACCCAGTATGGTGTCATAACTTCCAATTTGGCAACCTAACCAACTTCAGGCTACAAGGATCTAAGGGACCTCAAAATTCCTACAAAGAATGGTTTGAGAGAAGGAATCCTTTTGAAATTTAGTGAAAATCTGCCTAGAGATGATAAGGGAGGGAATTTTCCCCATCATTTATAAATAGATAGCTATTCTACGGTTCTGAAAGTAACAAACCTTACTAGAACACAGCAAGAGAACTGAAAATTTACAAAAATCAACTACAATGAAAGAATCTGAGAGGATTTTTTGAAATGAAATTTGAACAAATGTCTGAATTAGTAAATGTCTGCTGAAATAATTCTGTAGTAAAAAGAATTTTCACCACATTACTAACATTCAATAATGTTTCACCACTACCAAACAAATATCTGTACTTCAATCCCAGATGATAAGATTTCACAATTACACTGTGGACACACAGGATGGACCATTGTCAGTTATTACGGAACAAGCATTAGATCAAAAAATAGTGATGCCAATATTGTGAGGTGAGGACTATAATACTAATCCAAATTGCTTCCCTCTCCAAAGGAAATATAAAATCTCAATGAATAAGATTGAATAGTGAACAGAAGGTTCTGATTCACTGCAAATGCAGATTCATTTGTAGTGAACTCTGAACACTGCTTGCAGAGAAAATAGGAAAGACAACTTAAAGAAAAGAAGATTAGCCTCAGTGACCTGAATTCCAATAGCCCCCAACAAATTGACAACAAAGTCTCCCTTGAGGACGACTCCCCTGCAGTGACGACACAGAAGTGTGGGACCTTACTGATGACCTTATGCCACCTCTTTTCATTATAGGAACTAGTGTTCACAAGCAATCATTTTTTAATCATTTACAACTAACTAGAATGTGGCTTTGTAGAGCAGAATATCAGTGCAGGTACACATCCTGTGAAAGAGAAACGTCAATAGTTTGAATTATTTTTTTATGAAGGAATACTAATTTTGCTGCTTATTCTGTTCCAAGGAGATTAGAATTTTTTGACTGGACAAGGCTGAACGTGGAAAAAACTTGTTCCATACTGGCTGAAGATGCCGATTCTAATAAATGTTTTGCAATGTTAATTTCTTTTTCTATAAACATTTTTTTCATGGCTTGTACTTTTCCACCACTAAGGATGCAAGTTCTTTCATGACTTGGATCTAAGTGTTCCAGTAAAAGGAGCAGTCCACAATTCAAATGTCAACATTCTTGTTAGGAGTTTTATACCAACACCATTGTCATATTATTTTAAATATTGTGTATGTTGTATGTTGTATATTTTATATATTGTGTATGAAATGTATGTTCTTTTAAGGCTTAAGTGTGTTCACATGAATATTTTGGTGTTAACAAATAGCTTACAATATGACTATTAGTCAGCGTAGTTAGAAGTTAAGCTTACTCATGAAGTGTATTAAAAACATTTCAATTGTAAATAATTTAAAATACCAGACAAATCATTTTCTAAAATTCTCCATTTGCACACCACCATGCTAATTCTACAGGAATTTCCTTGAACTTTGTCTAGTGCCATCGAAATTTGGTTTTGAACCAACTCTTATGCACTTATTTAAGTCATATTTGATATAAACTTTTTAATGCCACTATCAATTTTACTGATCCAGTTTCTTAGTTTTGTGAAAGTTCTAGTAATAAAAAAAGATTCATTTAAATTTTGAAAAAACCAATTTTTTTTATTTTTTAATCATTATTTTTAGTAATACGTAAGTATATTACACACTACAAGACCAAACTTTGTATCAGTAAGTTGTTTTGTTTACCATCAGCTCCTTGCAAATACTGCAATAACTGAAGAGTTCAATGTTGTCTCAAACATTCATTGCCCTTCAACCCTGCACACGAAATGCAAGTATTATAGTTTCCAAATTAAGAATAGCCAAACAGCTCCCTTATTTCAACCAATAACGCGGTAACAAGCAGAAGTTGCACAAATGACAGGGCACCACCTTCTTACAGACAATTTGAGAAATATTTATAAAATCAATTGGTACCATGCAAAAACATTTCTGTATATAATCTGCAAAGAACAATTAAGAAACAGTTGTAAATTAACTAATTTTACAATAATATTCATGGTTTCATGTATTCCCATCCTCTTAAAAAAATTCCACAGGATTGGAAATACACTATTATATTTTCCTATAGTTCATGTAATAAAAGTAGCCTTTTCATGACTGTCCTAAAAGCATTAAAAAGCTAGTATTTTAAGACCAACATCACTATATTCACTTTCCAAATGCCACCCTGACCAGCAGTAGAAAATGAAACACATTCACAAACATTTCTTTCTCCAGATAATAGTTCGTTTTTCCGACCATTTTGAGGAATTTAAGGTCATTAAAAATTACGTTCAACCTTATTTCAATTTACAAATTTCATTTGCCTTTGTTACCAATATAAAACAAAAACACAATTACATTACATCCAAAATCTTAATCGTTCTAAAGAAAGAACTTGCCTCATCACAAAAACACAGATTACAGACTGGTTTGGATTTAAATATTAGTGAAAATGAGAATTTTATTAGAAATAAGAGTATTTGCATGCAATAAGCAACATCCAACACATATCGATTCAGGTTAAATATTAATGTATTATCCTATTATTAATGTATAAAGAAGAAACACTGACATAAAAAGATATTAACACTTCAACACTACAAGGGAAAAGTTATTCCAATTAATAACATCTACCGCACGTTCATAACATACACGCGCTGACACCTCGTCAGAAAAACTCATTCCCGGTGAAAGTCAAAAACACTGTTGTAGATTACGGACCTCTTTACACGTATGCAACTTCAAATTTCAAATGTTCACCACACACGCATTAGTTGCATTACGGTTACATTCACCCCCGCGTTATTTTCAACAGAATGCACGTGGTCGCAACATGAAAACAAGAGGGCTCTTGCAACAAGCACACAAGTTACAACAGTTTCATTTCACAATACTAACTGTAAAAACAGTACGTAGACACTATACATACCAATAGTATATGCCGCTTTCTAGTCTGCAATTACTGCTCCTACATTCACAAGGGTAGTCCTGCGGCTCCACTACCACCACCAGACGACAATCACCACAATCCGAGAGGAGAATAAAGACAAGCTTCCCCAGGGAGGGATCACTCTGCAATGGCGCCCGAAGGATGGTGTGCGAGTCATTTGTTTTTTCACTCCGTTCCCGCCACCAATTTTTATTCTCACTTAAAATTAAATTTTTGTTTCGTCACTCTTCAAAATTTTTATTTACAGCCTTAAAGAGTAATAAGGCACAAAATAATTCTTATAAACTCTTTTAAATCATTGTTAACCGCTAAACACCTACAATTCAGAACACGCAAAACGCGAGACTGAGATTCGTTAACGCTTAAACGCCATTGGACGTAGGAAAACAGCCGGAAATTTCAAATTCAATAATTGAAAGGAATCCTTGTGAAATGATAAGGAGAATAAATGTTGTGGAATAAAATAATAATTAGGAATATTTGAAAATTATGACATATTTTCAGTTTTGCTCTTACATTAACTCCACGTCGATGGTGTTGCGTGTAATCCCGCATCTTAAGATTTTCGCCATGCCTTAGGCTTAAGCCGTGATGAAAACCACGCCTTGTGCAAATCACGAACCTGCAGCCCTTTTTTCCCGCGTGTATTTGGCACCACTTCCTGTGCAACTCCAAGCTCCCGGGCAATAGAGAACGGCTAAAAAATAAGATATATACTATTTAAAAATACTGATCCTCATCAAATATTTTTTTGAATTCATAAAATATCATTTGAACAGAAGAAAGATACCAACCAATATTCACGAAAGATATTGTAATTAAAATAAGAGGGAAGTCAATTCCTTAACAGAAAATTCAAGATCAATATTAAAATGTTTGCCAGAAGGTTAAAAAAACGCATTGCAGATTTGTAACATCACATTTTATTTTCATGTTGAAAAAGATATGAATAAAACCTATGTATTCAATTTGTATGTTTGTGTGTATGCTAGTTTGTAAGTATGTAAGTTTAGAATATTAGTGCAGTAGAATACATAATGTAAAGAAGTAGTGTAAAATATAAATAGTAGTTTGATAGGTTAGTAAAAGATTAGGTTTAATATCTAGGTTAGTACCCCACCCACATAACTGTACTCATAATGTAAATAAATGTCATTAAGTATTTACCTTGGCAATTGATTTAAAACTACTGTTTTCAACAACTACTTGAATTATTTTAATTGATGTAATTAATATCACTTTTTGAGGATCTAAAAAAATGTTTTCTCCAAGTAATATGCTCTGAGACTTGATGCCCTTGAAGCAGAGTGGTAAAAATATTGTCCCAAAGCCAAAACTTGCACAAATCCTGGCTTGATTTTTTGAAAATTTGTTTGATTTGTCAAACAAATGTTTTGAACATTAATTTCAAAACAGATTTGAAAATAATGGGATATTTCTTTGAATATTCCTATAATTCAAATTATTCAACCAGTTTTTTGTATTTATCCATCTTTCAACTATCGTATTTATAGTTAAAATGTTGGGAAGGGATTGTGGAAATTAAGGAAATATGCGTAAATACTTTTCTCCCCCCTACATCATATAGAGTTTTCACTGTTTTTTGACAAAATAAATCAAATCAGAGTACAGGCTACTCACTGCTAGACAATAAGAGAGAAGGCATCTCAAGTGAAATTACAGATCTTCAACTTAACAAAAACCAGAAAATTGAGATTTGTTTTTAACTCAGGAGCAGATCCAGCTGATCATTTTGGAGGATGCCATCATGGATATTTGTTAAATAATAAACATTTGTTATTATACTATGGATTATTTTTGTAGTGTAAGTATGATACTACAGAATATTAGTTTTTAAATAATTATATAATTCTATCATAAATAAATACTTAAATAAATTTTACCAAATAGAAAAGGTAAACAAAAGAAAATTCTAGGCCAGAGATGACCAACTTGCAATGCATCAAGGGCCACAACTCAAACATTTAATATGGTTGTGAGCCATATTTTCTTTACTCAAGCAATCCATACCTGACTTCCCCATATTGTTGATCTCGGCAATTTGCCTGTCTGCTCTGAAATGGAGGGGGGGTGAAGGACCCATGCATGATATCAGGTCGTACTATGCGTTTGATTTTGAAATCGACAATGGGATGGGAAATAAACAAAATTACAACACATTGGGATATTTTGGATTACTAGAAAAAAATCCTAAAATCTAAACTTAAACCAATTTTATATTAAAGGGGTGTGGACCTCAGCAGGGCGCCTGCAATATGCATACAATGTTCTCGATAGAGATGGATGGAAGGGGTTTTCACTTTTGACTGATAACCTTTCGCGGGCCGCAATAAATGCCAGTTAGACAGGCCTGCTCTAGACCTTTCGGGTTAGATAGCCCTGCATGGCCCCCATGGCCAGTGGCGGATCCAAGGGCAGAGGCATCCCTCAAATGGCCTAGAGTTTTCGTTTTTTATCTTCTTTTATCTGGAAAAATGATTTAAATACTATTTATGTATTTTCCATTTTTCTTAGATATATTAGAAAAAATAAATACATGCATGTACGTAGTACATATTTTGATTTTTTATTACAATAAATTCCGTTCCCTATTTTTTATTATTATTATTATTATTATTATTATTATTATTATTATTATTATTATTATTATTCCATTACATCACGACTAAAGATCTTATGAGTCGGCTGAATATAAAATCTACTCCAAGTGGCAACCAGCTACCTAAGGAGCAGATCCGGTGACTATCAGTGCCTCCACAATACTTTACGCAAAGTGTGGGCTGTTCCAAATAAAGCAATTTCTTGCACTTCCCAGTCTTTTGAATTATCTGGGAGTTTAGACAAGTTCTTACTTAAATTTTGCGGAACAAATCCCAGAGCTCCCATAACTATCAGGACGACCTGCGCTTTTACGCCCCACATTCGACTGATCTCGATTTCCAAACTCTTGTATTTAAGACGTTTCTCTGCCTCCTTAGAATTGACGTTTTGATCGCAAGGTACAGCAACATCGACAAGTAAACACGATTTGTTCTCCAAATCCCGGATGACTATATCCGGTTTGTTTGCTGCTATCGTGCGATCAGTTGGAATTTGTTGGTCGTACAATATCGTACACAATCCAACAGAGTCAATCCAACAACGTCACCGGTTTCGGTGAGTGTTCGAACCACTTGGGGCATGTGTTCGGAACTTCGAGGGCCGTACAGATGCCAGTGGAGGAAGCTACACACCCTGTCATGTCTTTTCAGATATTCGGTCTTTGCTAAGATTGAACAAGCTGAGACAATATGATCAATGGTTTCTACTTGCTCCTGGCAAATGCGGCATTTATCATCTTGGGAAATTTTGAGAACTGCTTTATCATAATGCCGTGTTCTCAACGTCTGATCTTGGGCAGCTATTACAAGTGCTTCCGATTCTGGCTTCATTCTTCCCCTTTTAAGCCACACAAATGATTGATCTCTATTGATCTGCACCTTGTCCATTCTTTTTAGGTATTGTCCGTGGAGTGGTTTGTCACTCCACGATTTCTTTAACATTTTTTGTGTCTCACACTTCATGTTTAGCAGCATCAGAAGTTCAGTGTCTGTGTTATTCGACGTGTCTTGCCTAGTTTTCTTCGCAATGCTTCTTGCTACACTAACAATGCCTCTGTTTCCCATTCTTCGGTCAGATTTCATGACCTGCCTCTTTAGAGGGTCATCTTGATGGCTGACTACATACTTCCCCAACCCGACTATTGCTATGTGTCAGAAGGCCTCAATTTGTCTGAGGCCTCTTCCTCCTTCCTTACGTGACACAAAGTCTATGTACATCAGCTCGAGGGTGGGAAACATGATGCATTGTTAGCAGTTTTCTGGTTTTTCGATCCATGGTGCGAATTTCTTGCTCAGTCCAGTCCACTAGTCCAAAACTGTATTCAGCTACAGGTACCGCCAAACTACCTATTGCAGATATTTTATTCCTGGAATTCAGAGTGGACTGCAGGACCAGTCTCACTCTCCTATAATACTCCCTACGAATTCTCTCTTTCATTCTGTCGTTAGAGATGGTTTCACATTCTTCTATGCCCAGATATTTGTAAGTTTTACCTGGCTCAAGATCTTGAATCAAAGTGTGCGTATCAATTTCAATGTTCTCAAACGTTGTGAGTTTCCCTCTTTTTAAATTGATTTTTGCACACTTGTCAAGACCAAACTTCATGCATATGTCATTGCTAAAGTCATTCACGACAGACAGCATTTGGGAGAGAATCGCTTCATTCTTAGCAAACACTTTCAGATCATCCATGTAAAACAAATGTGATACTGGCTTTTCATCACCATGGAGCTTAAAACCAAAGTCAGCTTGTGACAGCTGTCTCGATAGTGGGATAAAACTAATGCAAAACAGCAGAGGGGATAGTGAATCTCCTTGAAAAATACCCCTGTTAATCTTAATACTTCTGGTTTCTACTGCTTCCTTTCCGCTCTGTATTAGTAACCTGGTACTCCACGACTTCATACTAGCCTTGCAAAATTCAATAAGTCTAGGATGAAATCGATAGATCTCCAGGGTCTTCAAAATCCAATCGTGTGGTACACTATCAAAGGCCTTTTGGTAGTCAATCCAAGCCATGCTCAAATTACATTTGCGTTTCTTTACATCATTCAAAATGACTTTATTCAGTAGCAAGATTTCCTTACAGCCATAAGAACCTTTACGACATCCTTTTTGTTCAGCTGGCATTAGATGATTCTTATCTAGATGTCTGTACATTTTGTCAGCTATGGCTGCAGTGATAACCGTGTACAGTACTGGCAGACAAGTAATTGGCCTGTAGTTCTTCGCCAAAGAGCTGTCTCCGGCTTTGGGTAGCAAATACGTGATGCCGCGTATGAGCCATTCCGGGAATTCTTTTGGGTTTTCTAAAATTTTATTAACAGCCTTTGCTAGATGAGAATGTTTTGCTGTTAATTTCTTAATCCAATAAATCTGGATCTTATCAATCCCGGGGGACTTCCAGTTTCCCATGTTCTTAATTGCTTGGAAGAGGTCCTCTTCCGAGAATTGGCGAACATCTTCCACTGTTTCTACAAGTTCATCGGCAGCATCAACTTCAGATTGAAGCCAAGATGCGTCTTTGTTGTAGGATCTGCTCTCCTCCCATATTCCTGCCCAAAATGCTTCGACGTCATCTTTTGAAGGAGTAACAGCTTTGCCATTCGGTTTCTGAGTCAGATTGCGATAGAATCTCTTCGCGTCTGTTTCAAACAACCGGTTCTGTACACGGAAATCTATTCTGCGTTTGTAACGTCTAATTCTTTGAGCCCATGCTTGAATTTTTTCTTTTAGCTTCTCAACTACCGTTAGCCTGCTGGTGTCATTTTCAATTTGGTATTTTTGTTCAACATTGAATATTTTTCGTTGAACTTTAGAGGTGTGCGTTGATTTAGAAGATGCCTCAGCTAAGAGGGATATTTCGCGCCGGGTGTCGGCTATCCGTTTCATAATTCTCTTCATCCATGGGGGTACAGAGCTGTTTACTCTGTTTTGCTGTCGGCCGTCGGTGTTCTAGGCTGGCCCCAAAATCATCTGAGATACTAGATATCCAGTTGCATATATGATGTGATTGATTTCAGTAATATCTAGATCTCTGCCTAGGGTCTCGACCACCTCATTTAAGACAGAATTCACTGTTTCTATCACTCTTTTAGCTTTTGCATTTTCGTATATTCTCCTCAACGGTTCGCGAGATTCAAACTAGTTGAATCTTGGAAGTTGGAATGGGAAGTTGACTAACTCTTTCTATCTCGCGCCGAAGGATATTTCGCATTATGTCCTTATCGTGTAATTCATTGCCAGATGAATTTTTCCCACTGATGTGTGTTTAACTGGAAAGAGATGAACCTTCCACGGGATCATCATTTTCAAGTTCTACGTGTTCGTCATGTGGATTGTTCGAGCGAAGTACATACTCCGCATTTCTCTCAATGTCAGCAAGTTGTTCTGCTGTGAATTTTCCACTGCTGAGTATGTGTCGTCGTTGACTGGCAAGCTTCTTCGAGTCTAGGGTAGGTCTCATATCTGGGTTCCGCTCTCTCCATACCTTGAAAACTTCTATTTCTGAGCCCACATTTTTCGCTTTTGCATAGTAAAAGCACCACATCACCTCATTTAATTCATCCCGGGTCCATCTCTGACGATGGCTTCGAGCTACTGCCGGCTCTGGGTCCCTGGGACTAACATCCGTGGGATGGCCAGACGTCGGCAAGGTGACATTAGCTCGGTTTCTGAGCAGGTATGGGACATTGATAGAACAAGGCACGTTAAGATTCATTACATTTCTTGTTCTATCCATTTTGCTCATTGGTTTGAATTGAAGATTCGCAGGACGCAAGTTCGAGTTCACAGATCACACTTAACCCTCGGGTTGTTTCCTGCCATCCGTTACTGCGACCCACAGTGGCCTCGGGGCATCCCCCCGCAGGGCCCAGCAAGGGGTCCCTCCGATCCAGTCGGCATTACTAAACCCTACGGGATTTTCACTGACTGCTGAAGGCAGCCTCCTTCGCTGGCTAATGCAAGGTTCGGGCCTCCACTCTAATCAATGGCCTGGTGTGCCAACCCAGTTTCTTTCCTGTACCCTCTATGGGCCGAAAACAGGAAGCCCAAAGGCTCACGACCCTTCCCTCTCTACTCACTTCCCACTCTCCTCAAAATGGAGTACTTCTTCGTGTGACCCCTCACCTTCAACCTATTCAGCAAGGGAGGCCCTACCAGTAGCTAGGCTACCACTGACATAGCTTTAAGGCTCATGGGGGTACTCTATTATTATTATTATTATTATTATTATTATTATTATTATTATTATTATTAGCCCACAGTGAAAGTCATCAATGACCTACTTAAAATACTCTTCCACTAAAATTGATTAGTGAAGTTCAAAACTTTTCTATCGCGATATGGCATTAGCATAACATAAGCATAAACATAAGCTCTGGGACATGGTCCTTTAACATTTGACAAGTAATAAATGAGACAAAAAACTGCTGTGGAATTAGATATTGAAAACATGAACAAAAATATTTTTTCTATGCGCAACAATGAACAAGAAAATTAGACGGCCTTCTTGTAGTTGCTCGTCATTTGTCAAAGATGAATTTATTCAGGAAAATTCCTACGTCAAAGTGGAATGAATACCAGAATTATCATATTTACGTGATTATGCTTGGGATAATGCGAATTGTTGACGGCAATGGCAGGATTTAGACCTACTCCTGCGGTACGATGCGACAAAGAGAACGAGTAATGCAAGTGTACTACTCGTCGATTAGTCTATAAGGAAAAAACACCTCTATGCCGCTAACCGAAGTGATGATGTGTTCCAGTTAGCAGACTTCCTGAAAGATCTTAACCTAGACAATGACGTGCTGAAGAAAATGATGAAGATTTATCAAAAGGATATCAAACTCGGGCTCGATGAAAAGACAGAGAAAAAATCGTCTTTGAAGTGTTTTATAACGTACGTGCAAGACCTCCCGACAGGCAATGGTAAGTTACATTTTATTCGAAAATATTTACGGCTTGCAACATAAAATCTACTTCATCACAATCGATAACAAAACCACATGCAAATTTGGCATCGTTAACACACACGTTGTGGGAGGCTGGATATATTGCGCACATATACCATAATTCCTAAGCCGATCTGAGGAATGAATAGCCCGTGGAAGATAGTAGTAGATCACGAGAACGATCATAAATACTTATTTCCCTATCTTTTTCAAATACCTTATACGTATGTAAATAAATAAATAAAGGGACGGCCGAGAGGACAAAATGAGCTATTATTGAAAGTATTGATATCAATATTTTCTTATAAAGTACGCGAAGTGTTTTCTTTTTTATGGTCAAGATCGCATTTTTTGCCCTTGACCTGTGTTCTCAGCAAAATCCTCAATTTCAAAATGAAAAAAACAACCAATTCACTCACGAAATATGAGGGTAAGTCAGTAAGTATCTGCACTCATTGTTTATAATTAGGGAGCGAATTTTGATTACCTAAAACATTACCAAAAATAATGAATAAAATGTTCATAAACTGTTTTTAAAATGCACTAAAAACAAAGAAAAATGGCGTACAAATCGTTTATCAAACCACAGCAGATGAACCACTCAAGCTGTTGGATATGTTACAGAGCAGTCGAGACTTCCTTTAGTTCGAGTGAACTCAGCTTCCAAACTTTTGGTTCGGAATGTTTCTTAAAAGAAAATCTCTTTCTTTATTTATCACTTAATTGGCCGAACTGATAATGGCGCCGATAGGCTTCATAGGAACCTTAGATTACGTAGTATTCACAACGGCTGACATTACAATATATGAGCAAAGAAATCGAATAGGCTACTCAGGAATTCTGAGGTGAACATTTGTTGCAACTCGTAAACGTTTGAAGTAAGTGCCATTGAAATAATATTAAAATCAATGAAATCGTCGAAAAATGCATTAAAAATGACGTGAAAAGGTAGAAAATGACTTATTAGTCGAAATCAACGAAAAATGCAATCACAAATTACATATAAAAATGGGTATTTTCGTTTTGTCATAGCATTAAATAAATTTCCATATTAAACAGCATTGTTTGAAAGTGAAAAGAAAAAAGTTACATTTCATTAAAATCCGACCCCTATTTATAATTGATTAGGAAAACACGGCAGACGTTGTTATGCCCTTTATCTCCCTCTTTCCCCTTTCTCATTGTCAGTCCCTCCCTTCACCGCCCTGTCCCTGTCTGTCTCTGCCGCTCTCTGTCCCTCTCATTCACATTTAAATGCAGATTCTGCACATCTCTGAGCAGGTAAGGTAATATCTGCAGCAGGTGAGATAATATATTTACACTGAGACCATTTTTCAATGTAGGCACCAACCTGTTCAATGGCTCTGCTCCTTCATAGCATCACCTTTCCAATACCTAACCTCATAAAAAATGTTTTTCAATTGAGCAGCTAGCCGAGTACGAGTGCACGTGTGAGTGAGTACATATGCACTGCTTCACCTGTAGGTCTGTTCGTCCTTTTAAAGCATCCTTAAGTGGACCAAATAGGTAGCAGACGTGAAAAGATCGGAACTGTATCCGGAATGCTCTGACACCTCGAAATACAGACTGGGAGAGATGGCTTAGTGTATCAACTGATGTCACTGCAGTCCCTCTGACCGGGAGGTCCTCGGTTCGAGTCCCGTAAGGATTTTCGATACTATTTTTTCAGCTAGGTCGAATTCAGTCGCTGTCTGGAGTAGAATTCTAGCGGCCAGCTGCTCTGATCAGTGGTTTTCCGTGGTGTCTCCGATCAACACCAGGCGAATGCCGGAGCAGTGTCCTAACAAATGGGCCATGGACCACGCGCGATCTTTCCTTCCTCTTCCTTGTCCTATCCTCACACTTACACTAACATGCACCCAGAGTTGGGCAGTATCGAAAATACTTGTATTTAAAATACGTATTTTCGATACTTTTGTAATTTGTATTTTGTATCGAAAATACATATTGAAACATGTATTTTGTATTTGTATCGAAAATACTTTCTCATAGTATTTTGTATTTCCAAAATACAAAAATACTTTTTCTTTATCTTTCACAAACATTGATTGGACCAGTAAATGGAGAGTGTCCCGCCACGTGGACGAGTGCGACCGGACCTCCGGTTCCTCCGATTACGTTTTCTCCCTCCGTCGGTTCAACCGGAGATAACCGGAGGAGCACTGTAATCACTGTGTAAGATATATTTCTTACACCGTAGCTGTAATCGCGAGCTCAGATTCAATTTCTCGGAGAGCAGGCTCCGCGTGCCAGAACGAGTGCTGCCCATGTGTGTGCCTCGTGGCCCTGTGGTTTCGCGCAGTGATTAAAAACGTGTACTTGCGGTGTTTTTAAGAGCTGATATTTCGTTATGGTACATTTAGGTAAAAATCTATTTTTTTTCTGGGTACCTTGTACGAAATGAAGCTTTTTGTATACATTTTAAGTTTCTTTGCACTAAAACCCGTCAATTTTATAGCGTCTAAAAGAGCCTATTTCAATATTAATAACTATTTGTGCCTATTTTATGTTTAAAAACCTAAAATGAAACTAATTTGCTTACTTTCTTTTGTCTATGACTATTTTATCTTTTTTCTTCTGTGTCGGCACAACAGACACGGATGATATTAATTTTAAGTTACTTTTAACAACCTAAATTGTATTTGTCCTCTTGCACCTTTTTATCCTCTTCTCTCATTTTGTCGCCTGTAAGAGAGCAAGAAATGAATATACCGGACAAGGATCTAGCGATAAACGTCTCCACGCCACTACTTCCTGACTTCGTGGAGAAGCTGCCTCCGTTTCTAAGATAAAGAGATTGAATTTCCCCGAAAGCAAAGTGATCTTGACCGATAAGAAACATTCATTTTCTCTTGAAAACTTGGAGAATGTATTAGTAATTTATTGTGAGGCGAAATACGGTAGGAATAATTCTAACTATAAACAAAGTTGTTCATAAATAGTACTATCGCAAAATGTTCTATACTGATTCTACGTAATATTGATTTATGTTTTTATTGTTGAGAAATATAATATTTGGTCAAAAAGTGAGTTTTCTTCTAAGTTTCGAATTTTATTAGTGCCTATTCTACCATTTAGAAAGCCTAAAAGATGCTGAAAGAACCTATTTTAGGCACCTAAAGTGCATATTTTAAAACCTAAAAATCCGCAATATTCATCAGATATCCATATCATTTGTGATGTATGTTCATACTTTAAGTCTGAAAGGCATGTTGGTTAATTGTCTATAACCTGCAATATTTGTCCCAAACTATCACCTCGCAAGAACTCATGGCGAGATCTTTAAACTCCAAGTATTCTTTCCGCTCTTAGCACTGACAAGATTCCTTTCAGACTTAAAATATTAACATACATCACAAACGATAGGGGCCGTCCATAAATTACGTAACGCAAATTTCGAGTATTTTCAATACCCTCTTCCCCCTTGCAACGCACTTCCCTATCTCTATGAAGAAGCAGCGTAACGCTGCCTCAGATCCCCTCCCTCCCCATTTAGAGTTATGTAATTTATGGATGACCCCATACGGATACCTGAAATGGGTTGAAAAATTTAATTCGAAACATTTTTGTATAAGGAATGTTATACATTTTTAATAAAAAAATTTAAATCTGATATGATCTTTTATTGAACGTAAATGATTGTTTAAAAGAGAAAAAATAGGATAGAAGATATTAGTTGGTTGTATTTTGTATTTTCAAAAGTATTTTAAAATACTATTTTGTATTTGGTATCTAAAATACTTTCGGCGAAGTATTTTGTGTTTGGTACCGAAAATACATTTTTCAAGTATTTTGCCCAACCCTGCATGCACCACACTACCACACAAGTCGGGACACCAGTCGGGACCAGTCGGGAGTTTGTCTCGGCTGGGGCCGTGCTCCGCTGGTGGGAGATTAAAACGGTGGTGGGAAATTAAAACGGGCTTGTGCCATTTTAAGCGTGTATTCCTCCACTCTAATAAAAAATATTCAAAAGCAATTTGCAGGCGTTTTGGAGAACTTTTTAACATGGTATTGGGTTTTAATGTAACACATGCCCTAAAATTAAAATGGATAATTTCACATTCTAGGGGCATGGACATCAGCCAGATCGGCCGGGGAATATCAATTTTAGTGAAAATCCTTTGTGAAAGTGTTAGTGTTGTTTGTTCTAACGGACAGAGAGACTTTTATCGAAAACCAATTGTTCGGTATCAAGGATCCACAAATCGTGAATTCTCACGTCTCTACGTATCGAAGAAAGTAAGTTACTCCACTTTTAGAGCAAGAAAAATCCACTTTTGGGTATCCAGATTCGATATCAACCCCTTAAGTGAGCGATACAGCAATAAAGACCCAGTACTGTACGAGAGTAACCATTCTGAAATTGTAATTGAAAGTTCAAAAATATCTCATTTTGTAGAATACTGCTTAGAAAGCATAATTCGGGCCCCATCTGTCCTCCTCTTAACCCCGTCTGTTCCCTCATCACATCCCCACTAGTCCCCAAACTGTGCTTCAAAACTCATTTGCTCACAGAACTCGCCGTCCTCACAAAACGTAGGGCATTTCGGATTTCAAAAACGTGATTTTAAAGTCATATGACGAATCGTTTCCGAGCTATACGGGATTATAATGAGCGTTGTCGTGATTTGTTTTTATGACATACTATTCGCTTTTACGTCGTAAGAAGAGAGTATTGTAATCGTGAACCAGAAAACGGTGAATTTTCAACAGAAAAACACTTATTTTCGTTTTAAATCTGTTATTTGCAGGAGTGGGAAGTAATTCCCAATTCAACGGCAGCACATTACAGTGTTTTGTGACGATGATTTCTTACAAATTGTATAAAGGCCGTCGTCTATCCTAAGCGTATTACAAAATACAAGGATTACATATTTCCCCTTCTATAGATTTCCCTTCGCATATTTTACGTAATTTTGTCACTGCCGTTGTGATTTGAATTTATACACAAACAACAAAGAAGAAAAATATATAGATTACAGACTTTTTACGGAAGTATATAAGTTGTCAGTACAAAGTAGTTTTGTATGATTTAGAAAAATGTTTCAATTATATTTTCGTGTTAAAACATTGCTTTACCGATCACAAATTATTTCCACTGTAGTATACTAGTAATTGTTATTCCTATCTTTTATTTTGTCTTGTAGAAAACCTTACTATACTAGTGATATTTTTCTCTCAGTTTTCTTTCTAAATATCATTGGAAAATGTTTAAATGAAACTTAATTGAAACGAGTTATTTGAAGAAGAGAAGAAACCAGTCATTTCATCAATTATTTCCTTTGCCTCCGAAGTCAAACATACGTTGTCAATATAGCTTGCAAATTTTCTTCAACGTAAATGGTCTAATACATATCAAATAGTCGATTGCGAAGAAATGACGTTTGTTTTAATAAACAGATTACAAATGTTTACATTTTAATAAAATTGGAATTCATATTATGCAGGTCTTCTTAAGACGCATATTAAATTCGTGATAACAAAAGTTAATTAACGAACTTTTTTTGTTAGGTTATCAGAAGATTTACTGTTCTTAAATAAACACATTTACGGGTATAAAATTGTTATACAAAATATTACGTAAGGAATAGCATTCCCTGGGCCAATTCTGCAAGTCATACACACATACCTAGTACTGACGAAAGGCAAATCACCTCCTTATCATTCGCACGCTTAGTCAACGATAGAGAATACATTTGGGCAGCCACATAGATTCTTTCAGGAACAAGAAGAGAATCACAGATAAAGGAGAAATGGAGGCATACAAGAAAAGCGGACGAATTCAAGCGGAGGAAGGCCGAGGCGGAGGAGGTGCAAACGAAACATATACACATTAAATTAAACCACACTGCATTATATTTGTTATATTTCTGCATATGCCATTTAATAAACACATTGGACATATTTTATCGTACGTAAAACATGCTGAAAGTAGATGGCAAAGTTGGGCAAGTTCGGCCTAGAGGATTACGAATCAATGTTTTTACAAGGATATTCGGCACGCCTCCGCAGTGTACTATATTTTCCGTAACTTGCACTCTCTGAAAGTACAAGACTTGTCCCCTGTAAACTGAAGCATTTTCAAGCAGTCATTGAATTAGTACCAATGGGGCAGTTATTTTGCAATGCTCCAATGTTGAAATTTCAAGATTTTAATGTCTGTACCTTTCTTTAGCGCACTAAGCATCGCCAGAAATTTGTTATCTTTTCTAGTCTTTCTTCTTCCATACAAAAACGATTAATATTTACAAGTTGTAAACGTTTGTTAACCATTTTCTCACAGTACAACTGCAGACGTTCAGAAAAAATCGCATTTTTATTATGGATGGATGTCCCATCTCTTGCTTCGTACTTCACTGTCAGGAAACGAGAGAACGGTCTCTTTAGCTATAAAGTGCAATAGTGAGACGATAAGCCATTTTACCTGGCAAAGGATGAGGTAGAAGATTTTTATTTTGTTTATATTGGTATTAGTAAGATTACCATTAGTTTTCCATCTCGAAATATTTCGAGAAAGTTTTGGTGGCCAAAAAACATAAAATTGTCGGGCAATTCTTGCGTAATAACCTTTTAATGGTTAATCTTAGTGCAAAAATGGTTCTGTACAATTTTAAAGGTCATGCAATACTCTACAAACGTGCCCTATAAATTATTTTTCTTAATCAAAGAG
Source organism: Acheta domesticus (assembly GCA_031308135.1). NCBI lineage: Eukaryota > Metazoa > Arthropoda > Insecta > Orthoptera > Gryllidae > Acheta > Acheta domesticus. The sequence continues at coordinate 16,808,186 of JAHLJT010009355.1, read as the reverse complement.
AGCTACGATGTTTCAACCTTTTACTAAATTTCCCATTTTTTCTGAAAATTTCTCGTGTTTCTAATGGACTGTCTAATGTAGTATTTTTGAGATCCTAAGGTAAATATAAGTAAATCACGATTAAATACAAATGTTTTTAGTACTTACTGAGGTTGAAATCATATATTCTTGAATACTTACTGAGGTTGATGTTGCACATTTGAACGTTCTGTTATAAGTGGCAGTAGGCCTACACTGTCCGTCAAATTATATGACGAGAAAGTAATTTACTCCAAATAAGAGCAATAAAAAGGAATTTTTTTGCCACGAGGGCTTCACAAAAATTGTTTTGCTGTCGAAAATAAGCACCTTTATCTGCAGCAATATATAACTTTGTCTTTCTACGAAGTTGAAAAATAAAATTAAAAACCCAGAGACCAGTAACAGATAATGTTCAATTCATAGCGCGCATGTATTTAACAGTTTACACAGAATACCATGCATACACGATATAATTTTGTGACAAGCACGAAGATCACCATTTCAGCATATGTGCTAATCTTCTTAGTTTAATTTAACAAGTTAATTAAACATGATGAAAAAGTGTACTTAAAAACAAAAAAAATTGAAGGCCATCGATTTTTAATTGTAACCATAATTAACAAAACTGTAGGTATAAATTTTACAAGTTTCAAATAAAATATGAGAGAGCTTACATTTGAAAAATTGCATTTTCCAAACCTCCAAACTTAGAATGTTTTGTACTTTTCCGTAAAAGTAGCGTTAGAAGATCCGAAATTGTATTATTTGTGTACCAGTAAAAGAAACACAAAATATGTAAGTACAGTTCTGTCGTCCATTACTATGTGGCGAGCGCGATTTGGAAGAAAGAACAAGTGGCATTTACTAAGAGCGATCACGTGCTTTTTATGTGTGAAAGGTAATTCCTTATTACCGCATAACGCGTTTTCCCACTTCCAACCATCAAGTAACAAAATATTTTAATACAACTGCAGGTTCCCCCATCAGTAACACTTTAAGCCGGAGAGCAAACACCAGGGTGAAAAGAAAAAAAATAATAAACTGAAACAAAAATATTAGTTTTGTACCAAAAAAAACAAACATTTTCTTGTTTTTTTTATTTTAAAAATTCCTTTTTCTCAACCCTGAACATCACCTCATCTTAAATCGAATGTAGATATTTTTCAGAGAGAGATTTTTGATCTTTTGATATTTGTGCTAACAATAAGATACAAAACTGTGTCTTTCAAGAAGAAATCATTCCAATTTCTCAGTTCAAAGGTAGGTCTCACAATTTAGTTATGTATAAAATCGAAAATAACGATACATAAATACAAGCGCTGGTCTAAGCAAAAAGGGCAATAATAAGAATCAGGAATCTGAAGACATCTACCGTTCGTCACACTCAATATTTTTAAGCAAATCTGTATTTACAGAAAATGCAGAGTAGGGGGATTCAGATTACATGAGGGTGCGAGACGTTTGGACGTTTTGAAAAACCTCTTCTTCGACATCAAGGACCCACAATTTCTGAAATCTGACTACATAACGTGTTAGAGGGAGTAATTTACTTCATATTAGAAGATTTATCCACTCTTTCTGCAAAAAACGAGTGTTCCTGTCGAAAAATCGCGGTATTTTTGCTGTTGCATTACGCAACTTTCTCTACACTACGTAAATTATTCCGCATATACGTACGTATACGATAAAGTAAAAGCACCTCTCCATGTACAGAAATACGAGGAAAGACGAAGGAAATACCGGGGTGTCATCTCGAGGGACGGATACTCTGTTCGAAGAAAAGAAAGTACGAGTACAAACTGCGTCCGTATGGTTCGAACACGTTAGGAATGGTACAATCAATTAATATTCGCATTTAATATTTTAACTTGTACAAACTTGTAATTTGCGTCCAGATGGTTCGAACATATAGGCAAAGGCACTATCAATTCATACTCGTATTTAATATTTTCACTTTTACAAAAATTTGATTTTGGGAATTTTTCATCCAGGAACAAAACATCGAAAACGTAAAAACATCGAGCATAAAACATCAATGTTTAAAAAACATCGTCTTCAAAATGTCGATGTTTAAAGCATCGATATTTTTATAGCAATATCGATGTTTTGAAAACATGGGCTTCGATGGCGCATCCCTTGCTGAAGGATGTTGTTTTCTGCATAGGGAGCCGATTCACGTCCGGCGCCGAACTTGCCCTTCTTTGCCCGCAAGAGCGTCCGGGGTGCGAACGCAAGAGGTGCAGGAACGGGTCTTGGAAACAGAACTACAGATAGGTGGTAAACAATTCGTTCGAAGCAGAAACGTGGGAAACAGCTGCATGCCAATAAAGCAGAGAATGATGTGAGTATGACTTGTGTTTCAAAGTAATGTGTATTCGTTTGCGCAGAGACCGGAAAATTCCTGGCGATTGACATAGCGGGGCTAACTTTTCGAGTGCTCTTCATAAACCTGTCGAAGAGGCATTTTGATCTGCGAGCCAAAGTATACACGGTGCCACCCATTTTGTTAATGGCAAGGGGCGAACAGGTGAGGCCATAACCTTTCGTTCTTCACTAATTTTCTTCTATTTACAAGTCTGAATAAAAAATCATTCAAATTTGCATAGGTATAATGCAAATTTTGCATTAATGCATATCAAAAATGCATAGGCATTTCTGCTGTGAAATTCACACTTTTATACAACTTGTTTCATATTGTAACAGTTTTTCTACTCCTTTTATATCGGTATTTCACACTAATATCGATTTAAAGGTTTGTGTTTTTGTAAAACTGAAAATACATTTTTAGTTTTGCTTCGTATCTCGCAATTTGAAAAATTGTGGCAAGAAATCCACAATAGTTAAAGTTCAAAATATGTTGCCTTGTATCAATATTCTTGCAATTTAGAAGCCGATAATTAATCAGCATTAAAAAAAATCGATCAAGTCAGTTCCACTTTCTATTGACGTATGAAAACTCACAAGAAATGGTGCAACCAAGATTTTTCGAGAGGCTATAGGTGTTGGTTCCCGCCGAATTATGTTTTCTTGTAAAGAAATTTTCATTTATGCTGTATGAAAAATTTAATTTAATTTAATTTGTTATTTACAGTCATTAATTTATAGTCATTATTTTAATTATTTATTTATTTTATGTTATTTAAGACAATTCTTTATAGTATATTAATTTATTCAACTGAGATATCGAATGACTTTCGCTGCTATCGAAAAGGAGTAAAAAATATACTTGTGATTGTGTCATGGACTTCCGAGGAGAAGGGGCTGAAGCCCCAAGAACCTCGACCTCTGGGTGCGCCACTGCTTGTATTTGTTTGTAGGAGAATGTTTCTGATGATGAAGAAACCCTGTAAATGATTTACATTTTTTCAGGTTTCTTAATTAATCCTTCACATTTTTAAACATTTATTGCGCACAAAGAAATTAACAATATTTAAATTGACACAGCACATTATTTCAAAGTCTTGTATTCCAAAATAAAGAGACAAAGCATTTATTAACAGTTTTTTTTACGTTTTTTTGGCGTCTTTTATTCTTCTGACATTTTATTTAAAGAAATGAAAATCATTTATATCCGAAATTTGATACTGGTACAAATTTGATAAATATATATAGATGCCTAATAAAGTCTGGGAGAATACATTTATGTGTCGATTCGTACTTATAATTTTCGTTGAATCTATCAACATTTCAATGGAACCCTTGGAACTTTTCTTCGTTGTGGTAAAGGAGGTGGGCAGAACTGAAAGTGGGTGAAAAAAAATGAAATATCCCTTCTAATGTATCTTCTTAATTTCAGTTTTTTGATTATCTCGCCGAATGCCTTTTCGAATTTACCAACGAGAACAAAGTGCACAATCAAAACCTTCCGTTGGGGTTCACGTTCGGCTGGCCTGTGGAACAGAGAGGCCTCAGCATCGGCATTTTGAAGCAGTGGACGAAAGGTTTCAACTGTTCTGGTGTAGTTGGTCACAACGTGGTGCAGCTGCTGACAGAAGCCATACGCAGGAAACCGGTACAAGACCACGAACATTGTTTTCTACATCTTGCTATCTTACGAGAAATAACTGCGTTTATATCTGTCTGCGTAACATATCTGTCTGAAACTTTGAAATATGACCAACTAGCGTAAACTGGCAAACGTTGTTCTGCCCTTCATCTCCCTCTTTCTCCTTCCCTCTCCTTTTCTCCCTCCGTCTCTCTCTCCCTCTCTCTCGATGTCTCTCTTTCTCTCTCCGTTAATTATAACCATCCTGTATACGATCAAAATGTTCTTGAAACTTTAGATAGATATTACTAGTCAAATGAATGACGGTTCAAGGCAAGAGAAAGTAAAAATTCATTTTCTTAGTAATATTTTGTTGTTTATAAAAAATGTGGGAGCCAGAAATCTTGCAAGATATTTTGAGGAAGTTTGAAGGTATCTTACCGAGAGAATCACACTCGTGAGGTGGCTTTTGTGGAAGAACAATTTCGTATATTACTACTTTCCCACTCTTTCCTAGCATGAATCTTCGCAAGTGCAATCTCAAATGCAGTACAAATTGCGCACCCAAGTGTTACGATTGTGATCGTTTCCAGGGTCTCTCGGTGCAAGTTGCAGCCGTACTTAATGACACGACAGGAACTCTTATGTCATGTGCTTGGAAGGATTCGAACTGCAGAATAGGACTCATTATAGGTAGGTTTTTCAACTAAACTAAAACATTTTGAAACTAATTTTTTTTAATGTTTACAAAATATGTGATAATTGGATGTATCAAAACTGAAAAATTAATAAACTATTTTAATTAGAATTTAGTTTGTAATTAATTAATTAAGCATATTTCTTATAGATATTCAATAACAATTTCTCAGTTTTTATCTTCCCATTGTAAAGAGATTTATGATATATCTGTGAAAAATTGATAGCCACAAATTTCTCACATTTCCCTTCAAACATGAAAACAAATATTTTATGCGGTAATTACATTCAACAGAACAAAATGTGTGAAGAGAATTTTCCCCCTCTTATGATACCCCCTCATTATAGGGCGATTTTTATAACTCTGCCCTTCAAGCTCCTATGGCCACGATGGAATATCACACGGCATTTCGCGTCTTTCTCCGTCGTACCGTTAGAAGTCGCGTGTTGGCAAGCGCTGCTTGATAGGTTGCGATCATGCGATACCTGGCAACACCAGTGGCGTAGCGTCAGGGGACGCTGAGATGCTGAGCATCCCCGTATATAAGAACCTTAAATACTGTATTGATAATCTTACAAGTGGTCTGTTGAGCGATACACGTTTTGTATTAATTTAAAATTGATTTCCTATGATTGAATTCAGCGGGCTGTTGAAGCTGGCCTCTGATTGCTTGGAAGCTAAAATACTTCAGCGTCTGCCGCCAGATTGCGACGAGCAATGACGCATGCGCAGATGGCGAGGTCCCCCTCTCCCCTCTTCACCCCTGGCCCAGAGAAACCCGACTGCTTTACGCTAGCGTCTACTGCGGAAAGAAGCTCGTTTGTGCACGAGAGCGCAGCACACTTCAGGCGTTCAGTAAATTATCTTTCTCTCTCTCACTCGGGAGTCCCCGCTTGATCATGGGTACAAACTGTAGAAATAGTGCCTGACTACTATTTCTTAATTAATATCCAAGAAATTGTATTATCTCTTAAATAGATTACATATTATTTAAGTCTGCAATGTATAAATTAACAAATGGTCTTATTGCCATTCGCGTATAAGAATTACAGCTGAGCCATTGTATAATTTGCTTTCAAGACATCGGCAGCCCTGCCTGCTGTGAGGATTTTGTGGGAAGCGCCTACACCGTCGTAAGCAATCGAGATCGTGGAAGTAGTCCCAGTGTATCTGCCTTGTGTTGCGTTCGCCTGTTAGACGAAGTAGTTGATAGTGACATTTTGTGTGTTATTGTTGAGCATCCCCAAACGTGTGAGTCACGCTACGCCACTGGGCAACACACCTGAGAACGTCGCGAAAAACCGTCACATATTCCATCGCAAAGGCGGGCTTCGAGGGGCAAAGTTAGAAAAATCGCAGTGTAGTCTTGCATTGCGTTCTGTGCGTTGCCGCTCCGTGAGCGAAGGAGCCGGGACCAACTGCTGCTACGTGGAGAGGACGGAGAGAGCCAAGAAGTTCCAGGGCGACACCTCCAAGCCGTACGTCATCGTCAACACGGAGAGCGGCGCCTTCGGGGACGGCGGCCAGATCGAATTCATGCGCACGGAGTGGGACCGCGAGCTGGACGCCGACACCCTCAACCCGGGCCGCAACATGTGAGTCGTTCCTGCTTGGGGCCGCTTCGCTTTTTCGTACGCGTCAACCGCTACGGTCTTTAGTCTCGTTAGCGTAGTGCATGTTTTTTTTCTCGGGAGGCGGTGCTGTTCGTTCCCAACTAGAAAGTGAAATCCGGCAACGAACTACACGCCCACGTGCGCAGAGGCGAATCTACGGTACGGCAGACATGGCACGTGCCATGGGCGCCACTTACAAGGGGCGCTATTTAGAGTGTACCCGCTAAAACAAATAACAACACTAATTTGAAGTTAGTTGACCGGGGCGCAAATTCTGTGCTTGCCAGGGGCGCTTGATTACCTAGATACGCCTCTGCACGTGCGAGATTTTCCTGCTACCAGCGTGGCAGCACCTCAGGCCCGACAAACTTCATCTCCTGACTGGAACCTCGACATGTGCGGTATACGTAGTGCGTGTACGCATGTACGTAAGTAAGGGGGTGAGGATATGACAGGAGAAGAGGAAAGAACGATCGCGCGTGATCCCTGGCCCGTTTGTTAGGGTACCACGGAAAACTACCGTTCAGAGCAGCCGGACACTAAAATTCTTCACCAGAACGTGATTGAACTCGACCTAGCTATCGAGCTAGTGTCGAAAATCCTGCCACCGTCAGGTCTCTAACCGTAAGGCTCTAACCGTTCAGAGCTTCAGATTCTGCCAAGATTAGTGTATCATCTGCGTAACGTAGATTAGAAATAGGAATACCATTCACTTTTACTCCCAGATTACAATCCTGTAAGGCATCTTTAAAAACATGTTCAGAATACAGGTTAAATAGCAATGGAGACAGAATACACCCCTGCCTAACTCCTTTTCTCACACCCACTTCCGCAGTAAGGTGCTGATCAACTCGCACCAGTTGATGACCTGAGCCACCTCAGCCGGTGGCGAATGTATAGGGAAGTCTTTCTCTTTGCACGCGCTGATTTTTCTTTCCTCTTTTTTGTCCCGTCCTCACCACTTATTTACACACTTTTACACTCGCACTCACTACCGTGCCACGTATGACGGGAGGCCAGTCGGGAGCTTGTCTCGGTAGAAGCGGTGCCTCGCTGGCTGGTGGGAGAGACTGGTTGGGGAAAATCCCGCAGGTCGACGTGTAGTTCGCCGCCGGATGTCGCCCTTCAGAGGGAGATCACCGCCACCTCCCGTGATAGAAACATGCACTACACGTACGCGACTAATGACCATAGCAGTTCGTAGCATAGCGCTAATGTATCAATCATTCAATTCATGAAACAAAAACATTTGCTTGTTCCACATTTAGCGAAGTGCTATTTTGCCGTCAATGTAATGGTCTTTGTAATTACCGTGTCTGCAAAATTAAAGACAATACCGGCTATCAAAAAGAACTAATGTTGCTACAGAATTGCACAGACTTTCCCGTATTAATTCTCTATTTCCTTTGGTGTCTGCTAGCTATTCGGGCTTGCCACATACTCTTGCCAGCTGCCATCTATCGCCGCCCAAAGGACCTTCTTTTTTTTCTTTCTTAATTTTTTGGTTTCTTGATAGTGGAACGGAAATATTATTTTAAGAATATTCTTCTTCTTGAAGTGCCGTCTCCATTATTGCAGGTTGGCGACCACTTCCCCGAACTTTTCTCTGTCTTATGCCACATGGAACAACTCAGAAGCACTCGAGATACCTGTCCATTTTCGAATGTTTGCCAACCAGGACATCTTCTTCCTGCCGACTCCCCTTCTACCCTGAACTTTCCCCATCATTATTAGTTGTAATAGTTCATATTTGGGGTTTCTAAGTAAATGACCAAGATACAATGTTTTTCTAATTTTAATAATTTTTAATATCTCTCGGCATATACCATTTTTCTCTAGTATATAATCATTACGAACTTTGTCAGACCAGGGGATTCTCAAAATTCTCCTGATCATCCACATCTCGAAGGCCTCCAGTCTATTAATTGATGCTGTTTTCAGAGTCCATGTTTCAGCACCATATAAGAGAACACTTGCCACGTAACATTTTGCCATTCTCCATCTGAGGATAAAACTCAAGTCTCTGCTACATAGACAATTCCTCATTTTGTTGAATGTGGATCTTGCTATTTCAATTCTCGTTTTTATTTCGAAATCGGATGTCCACGACTCATTTAAAATTTGTCCCAAATATTTATATTGAGAAACCAGCTCAATCGGTCGATCGTTGACAGACAGTTGAAATGGTCTTCCACCTTTCTTACTAATTAGCATGTACTTTGTTTTATGTACATTTATTTCTAATCCATAATCTTTGCAAGCTCGATTTATTCTGTTCATTATTTCTTGCAGATTCGCAGCAGATTCTGCCAAGATTAGTGTATCATCTGCGTAACGTAGATTAGAAATAGGAATACCATTCACTTTTACTCCCAGATTACAATCCTGTAAGGCATCTTTAAAAACATGTTCAGAATACAGTTTAAATAGCAATGGAGACAGAATACACCCCTGTCTAACTCCTTTTCTCACACCCACTTCCGCAGTAAGGTGCTGATCAACTCGCACTTGAGCAGTTTGTCCCCAATACAAATTTTTTATGATACGTATATCTTTTAAATCTATATTAATACTCTCAAAAATATTCATAAGCCTATCGTGTTTCACATTATCAAACGCCTTTTTAAAATCAATAAAACATAAAAATACTTCTCGACCTTGATCCAAACATTTCTGTACTAAAACTTGAGTGGCAAACAGGGTTTCTCGTGTACCAAAAGCGTTTCTAAAACCAAATTGTGTATTTCCTATTTCAACTTCAACTTTTCTCCAAATGCGAGCATGTATGATGCGTAAAAATATCTTGAGTACATGGCTCATCAAACTTATCGTCCGATAATCGTCACAACTTCTTGCCCTAGCTGTCTTTGGAAGCATGACAAATACAGATTTTAGCCAATCAGTAGGTAGATACCCAGTGTCATAAATATTGTTAAAAAGATTTGTAATTTTAGCAATACTCGCATCGTTCAAAAGTTTTAAAATTTCTACGTTGATGGCATCCAAACCTACAGCTTTGCCATTTTTACTAGCAATAATGGCTTTTTGAACTTCTTCCTTGAGAATATGTGGTCCAGTTCCGTCTATTAACTCAGGCAGTGCATATTCTCGATCATCCTCAAACAATTTTTCTATGTAACTCTTCCAAACATCACATTTGTCTTCTTTACTAATTGCAGTATTCCCATCATCCTTCAGAATCTTGAGGCAGTGCTTTCTTCTGCATGTATTAGTAAATTCTTTGATTCTTTTATGGAGGTTAAAGTCATCATGCATCTTATTTAACATTTCTATCTCCCTACATTGTGAAGTATACCACTTTGCTTTCGCAGTTCGGATTTTAGATCTTATCTTCTTCTGCAATTCCTTGTACTTTTCAAGCGTACACTTTTTCATCTTGCAACTCTCAGTCATCAGTGACATAATTTCAATGGTCATCCAATTCTTGCGCGGCTGTTGCTCTTGCATCAAGCTATTTTCCGTAACTTCATTGAACACTTTTTTTAACTCCTAGCCATGCTTCCTCTACACTAGTGTCCTGTGTTTGACATATTTCTTCATTGAGCTTGCAAGAGGTTTCTTGGACCACATCATCGGAGTTCAACAATCTTAAATTCAATTTCCTGTTTGCATTATGTGATTCTTATATTCGCCACAACAGGATTATGATCCGAGTTAATGTCTCCGCTCGGATATGTTTTGGCACTCTTCACAGCATTTCTAAAACGTTTATTGATCAGAATAAAATCGATTTGATTACGGACAATATTGGTGTCCTTGTCTTGAGGAGATATCCAAGTATATAAACGTCTTTTGGGCAATTTAAACCATGTATTTGCAACCACAAGATCCGAATCTTGACAAAACTCGATTAATCGATCGCCTCTCTCATTTCTAACTCCAAGTCCATAATCTCCCACAAAATCAAGAACTCTTCCTTCACCTAATTTAGCATTAAAATCTCCAAGATAGATGTTGAGATCTTGCTTCTTTATTGATCTAGTAATTTGGTCAATATCCTCATAAAACTTTTCAATTTCACTATCGGATTTCTCAGCAGTAGGAGCATAGACCTGGACTATATTGATATTTATTAGATTTCTTTCTATTTGCAGGAGAATGCATCTATCTGAAAGTGGGACAAAGTTAGTTACTTTTTTTGCCAGTTCCTTTTTTATTACAACAGCTACCCCATTAGGGTGCCCTTTAGCATTGCTCCCAGAATAAAACATCACAACATCATCTCTTATACATTTACCTGAGTCTGGCCATCGTACTTCGGAAATACCAAGTATATCAATATTCAGTCTTTCCATTTCCAAAATTAGATTATCCTGTTTTCCTGCTTCATACAGACTTCAAACATTCCATGTACCCACACGCTCCTCCTCTTTCAAAATTGCGAGTCCGGAGATTCTTCGCACCCCTGTCCCATTTAAGGGACGCCGGTAATCAGGGCCATTTGTATTAGATGCACTCGCCATTAAGAAAAGTAGGTGGAAGTGGACTTCCTCGGGAGAATAATGAGATGGTTTCCCTGCTTGCCTTTCGCATCGCAGTTCCGTGGCCGCTACATGCGTTATGTGCACGAGGCCCACGAATATCCGGATGAAGCTGCTTCCAAGATCCTTCCTGGGCACCACCACCCAGTACTGTTGTCCCTGCTGCCAGACACCAGGGTAGACAAGGAGAGAAAGAACGATGTCCCTTCCGCCTTCATCGCCGTTGGGATATACTCCTCTTCCGCCTTCTAAGCCGTTGGACATCTTCACTATCAACGGCTTTCCAATCTGGATCGTCGTCTTCTGTGATGTTTTCTTTCTTCCACGTCGTGGACTATTCTTAGCTTCCCCTTTCCTCTTACCTACTGGCAAGCTAGACAGTCTAGGCTTCCCCAGTTGGTCGTCTGGGTCATCGGAGCATGAACCCCCCCACCACGATAAGGTGATAGTCCACGGGGGGTTAAGAATATTAAAGAACAGTAAAACCTCGTCCTAAATGGCAATTTTCTTCGAAAAATTTGTAGCCGTTTTTAAGAAAATCGCGTTTAAGTGCAACTGTAAATTCGAAATTCGAAGATCTTATTCACAGAAAATTTTTGAATTTTGGAAAAACTTCATTAATAGTCATTTAAAGCACTTACACTCACTAATACAATGATGTTTACAAATTGCTGGAAATGTGCATACTGACGGTGCCAGCGATCTTTCAAAAAAATTACATTTGTGTGATTTTTGGAGAAAAAATACCTCATAAAGAACTTTACGTCATATTAATGAATGCAATTAGGACTATCCGTTCGAAAAGTTTGAGGAAAAAATTTGCAGTCATTCACGAGAAAATGGTGTTTGAGCGTTTCTGGAAATGCAGAATTTCGAGCTGATTTTCACAGAAAACTGTTGTTTTCAAGAAACTTCACTTGACATTATTTCAAGCATCGTAGATATAATAATGTGAACAAATCGCCGCTAATGTAAATATTAACGACGTGAGAAGCAAGTCAAGAAAATGACATTTTTGTAATTTTTGAAAAATTATTTTAATTTTTACATATAAAAAAATATTTTCTTCTTTAAATCATTTGGCAACTTTAATTCTTGTTAATACGAGATCCACCAATGACACACACTCCCTCCCTCCCCTGGCTTTCTCCGGGTACTGGAATGGCAATGACGTCTAACCTGAGACGAGCGCTTTGGCGGTGTGCGGCAGATGCGAGAAGATGATCTCCAACCTGTACCTGGGGGAGCTGGTGCGCCGCGTGCTGCTCACCGCCGCCAGCAGAGGCATCATCTTCAGCGGCCGCGTCACGGAGCGGCTGGGCACCAGCGGGGCCTTCGACACCAAGTTCGTCTCCGACATCGCTCGGTAAAAGCTCTCCTCGCTCACGTTCTGGCATTCACCCTCAACTGGTGACGCGCCTTCCGACTTCTCTTACCGGTGACGTGCGGTCTTTGATTGATTGATTGATTGATTCGTGTTTCCGGGCGCGTTAGCTACTTTGGTCATTAGTCCCGTAAGTGTAGTGCGTGTTTTTTTCTCGGGAGGTGGCGGTGATCTTTTCCCCGCTGGATGGTGAGATCTGGCGTCGACCTAGCGTCGACTAGCGGGGTTTCCTCACAACTAGGTATCTCCCACCAGCGGGGCACCGCCCCAGCCGGGACAAGCTGTAAGCTCCCGACCGCTCTCCCGGCATGTGTGGTAGTGCAGTGCATGTTAGTGTAAGTGTGTGTGTAAGAGGAGAGGATAGGACAAGGAAGAGGAAGGAAAGATCGCGCGCGGTCCGTGGCCCGTTTGTTAGGGTACTGCTCCGGCATTCGCCTGGTGTTGATCGGAGAAACCACGGAAAACTACCGATCAGAGCAGCCGGCCGATAGAATTCTCCTCCAGACAGCGACTGAATTCGACCTAGCTGACAAGCTAGTGTTGAAAATGCTGCCGCAGTCAGGACTCGAACCTAGGACCTCCCGGTCAGAGGGACTGCTGTGCATCAGGTTGATGCACATCTCTCCCGGTTCGCGGTCTTTGAGACCCCAAGAGTTTTAGGCAGATTATTTTCGGTGTTCCGTTTCATGTTGACTTGACATTTTTTTTCACGTTAACAGTGCTATGATAAACAAGATAAAAGGACTTGTTGTTAATATGTAAAATAAAAATAATATAATTATTTATTACTCGCCGAGTGAGTTTCTGGCAATAATTTGTTCCATAGTGTTTCTTCACTATTAATTATCTTAAGAGCTCGTAGAATGGTTTGAAATATTATTCACTACATTAAAAAACCTCCAATTACGATAATGCGTTGTTACGCGAAAGTTATCCATTAACAGAAATTTTGCAATGCACATTCACTGTTGGGAATAAAAGTTCCACTACAAATGACGTGAGGTCTGCGAGACCGCTCCGAAACTTCAACAGGCCCTCAAAGGCGAACGGCTGTCACTGTATCAGCTACCCCACGTGTGAGTGTAGTTTAGAAAGACATAGGAAGCTACGGTAAAGAAAAACTTATTGCGACGTACCAGAAAGGAGGGGTAGGCATTTATTTTTCCTCAGCGGTCTCAGAGACCGCACGTCATCAGTTAAGGGTTAAGGCGGCTCCATACAATCGCTATTCGGTGAGAAACAAGCAACCGCTCGCCGAATCCCGAGTAGTGTGGACGTGTTACTTGCTATTTGTCGAGTGACGAACATTCGGTGCTCGCCCTACCCACCATGTGCCGGTCTTTTGGACGCTTCAATGGAAGCGAACATTTGCGGAACACATAGTTTTTGTTTTAAAACAAATTAATTAGATACTATTTTTATGTTTTAGTATAAGACTCAAAAAAAGAAGTATTTCAACAAATGATAAAAAATGTAAAAAAAATATCAATCACTAATACAATCAAAATATCAAACACTAATCGAATACCCCCTGCCCCTATGTAACGTAGCGTTAGGTTGCCTCAACTCACCCTCTTTAGCGTAACGTAATTACCGACGACCCCTAAATAGGAAATAACATACCTTCAGAAAAATGAATTATTATAAATCTTACGGACAAAAACCTACGTAATAAACAGGTAAAAACTTAAAATATACAACAGTATTTATTGAATATTGTGTATTTTCGGACGATTTTTGTTTGTTAAGGATTACATAATAGAAACATGTGATTTCTCATAGGATTTCGTAAGATACGTTCTTCTACAATCAAAGTAATACATCTAAATATCCTTTGAATGTAATCTTCAATTTTAATTAAAAAAATTGTTTAAATTTTGTTTAGATTAGGCACGCAACTTGTAAGATCACTTCAATTACAGCAATCTATTTAAGTTTCTTTCTTGTGATTAACAATGTAGCTTCAATATACACATCACTTAAGAATTCTAAACAACTACGTTTATTTGTTCCCAACACATTTCATTTCACAAGAGTTAAAATACAACTATAGCTATTGTAACACTAACTTGGTAGTAGCATGATTGGGTCTAGCGTCTCCATGATTATTGTATATTGATGTCGATTTCGTTTGAGCTGGCTGCAGCCAAAACGACATAAAGCAAAAAGTCTTGAATGCATTTGACGTAAACGACGGAACCGCGAGTTTGACGGGACTGACAATCAAAATTATGTAATTGAATGCCGGCGAACACTTCCCAGGAATCGTGTTACGTCTTTTTAATTCACGTCTTGAAAAACTCCTGTTTATACAGAATGGTTGGAAATTGTCTTCCAACATCCGGAGGTCAAGTGAATCATAAAAGGATGAGTAGTGTCTGGTGTCCTGTTTTTGTACGCGTATTTCCGACAGCAAAGAATGATGACCTCCCCCCCCGGTAAAGACGACTAGATGCTTCCTGGTCAGCGGTACGCAGGAGATTACTTTCCAGTGCCAAAGACCGGTTGAGATTAGCTTAGAGCCAGCACGAGTCTGCAGCGACTCTGATCAGGAAGTCCTAGGGTTCAATCCCGATCTTAGCGGATTTTCGACACTGGCTCCATGGCTTGGTCGAAATCATCCGCTCTCTAGGGGACAATACCTGCCGACTGCTCTAACCGGTGATTAATCCAGTCAATATCCGGCGAATACCGGAGCAGAATCCTTACAAACGGACCGCACGTGATCTTTCCATCCTCTTCCTTGTCCTATCCTCCTCACACTTACATGAACTTCTCTGCCACACATGTAGGAGCTTAGAGCTTGTCCCGGCTGGCGCAGTGCCCTGCTGGTGGCAGATATCTGGAAAGAGATTACACTATCCGTAAGCCGACGTTAAACTCGGCGTCAGATCTCATTATCGAGCGGTAAAGGAACACCGCCATGTCTCGCGAAAGGTCCTCACTCACTAACGGGACTAATGACCGTAGCAGTTGTGTTTGGAGTCGTGAATCAATCCCCATACCAAAGCGATGACCCTGGGAAAAGGGCAAAATGACGGTCCTAGCGAAACGGCATGACACTTTGATAATTTGGTCACTATAAGGGAGCGGATTTTTATGCCCTAAAAAATCTTGAAATATGCTTTTCAAAATATGCATTTATGACCTAAAAATTCTGAAATATGCCCTTTAATATGCACTTCAAATTAACAATATTTCATTTCTTCTGCAAACCTGTCTTGATAAGATTCTTGGAATGAAATTAAAATTTGCGTGGAATGAAAATATATATTTTTTTGTGCAAACGTAATATTATCTATCCAACTTCGCGAGGGAAATAATCGAAGTAAATATTCACCTTAGTGAAGCACATTGTATCGCTTGTTGAATTTCTTCTGACTGGTTTAAAAAATATTTTCTCAAGAAATATCCCACATTTGCACAAGTATTTTATCATCTACAAAAAACACAAAAAACGAAACTGTGACTGGCTCTTTCGAATCAATGAAAGCTCACAATTACATAAGATTCTTTGAAAAGATGAAACGTTTTATAGATGAGTCTTTTTAACGAAATATGTAAAATTCGCGCCTATAATTACACGAATATGCACCAACAGGAAAAATCGGCCAAATATTCACGAATATGCCCTAACATATTAATCTATATAGCATCATATTCTAACCAAACATCGAGAAATTTCACTTAGCTATGCCCTGAACCATCGGACAAAAATATGCAAAATCATAGAAATCCGCACCCTATTCATTATCGTACGCTGAGCGAGTAAAGTCCTGGTAATAAATTTAGATAGTGCCGGAACCACAGTCACAAAATCGAGTTTGGGCCCTTGTGAAAAAAATCCTCGATATACTGAGACAATGAAACACCAGGTATTAAAAAAATTAAGACCAACTTTTTTAAGCCTGGAGATTAAACTTTTTGACTAAGAATTTTTTCTACAGATACAAACCTATTTAACGACTTTATGTTCGAGTATTTTATTATTTTCATGGGGGGGGCACGGTACCCTGCATGGCTCATGAGCAACCGCTTAATTTGCTTGTAGGTAAATCTGGCCCTGGTTTTACCACAACGTTTTTACAGTTCTCAACATGACGCAAGAAAGGAAAATTTTCATTATCTTCTATTTCAGAACCATCACAATTGGAACTCTTTAAATAGAGACGTCTTCTTCTTGCAAATAGAACAGTGCCAGTCGTTAGACTATAAACACTAATATCACCACGATAGTGCAACAAGCTGAACGCAAAGTACACAATGCGTCAAGACGATGAGCCTTACGCCTCGTCAAACACTGCAGAGCACGCCTTGTTCCCAACTGCTCGCATAAGCACGAATGGGCTCGACTGAATGAGAGCTATCGATGGAGATCGCACACCTTAGTATCTTACAAAAAACTACACAGGGAAAATGGCAGCACATTTCCCAGATAAGCTCAGGGGTCATGAATGATAATGGGTCAGAAATCCCTTCTTGTGCAGCCTGTGTCCAGGATGCGCGAGTGAATGAAGGCATTCGACTCGCTAACTAGGAAGAATTTTCGTTTCGACTTCGGCTTAAACTCGTGAGGGAAAAATATTATCTTGAACTAATATTCTGTGTACTAGTCGCGGGAAAAATATTAAAAGCATACTTTTAATATGCGGAAAGGTGAGTTCGTATTGTCTGTTATAAGCGGATGTGCCACAAGTTTTTCTTGTTTTTGCAAATTTGTAAATTTTACTGCCTATGGACAAGGCTAAATCGCAGTTAATATTTTAATAATAATAATAATAATAATAATAATAACAACAACAATTTCCTGCGTCGCAACAATTGCAACTTAAGTGCAAGCATCTGGGGGAAGATATAACCTTTTTTTCAAATGTTTCTTGTGGTTTAAGGGTACGCTGGCTAAAACGATTTTTCTGATGAGATAAGTGTCATAACCAATATAAAAATTAAAAAAACGACTGGTCCGTATGCAATTACGACAGAATTTGGTTGTATTGGAACGACTTTGGTAATTTCGCTGCACGCTATTCGATTCGAGTGGATTTGAGGTTAGGGAACAAGTAGTTGAAGTGAGTTCGGGGGTTGCAAATACAGCAACATCAGGTAGGCTTCCCGAAATTAATTTCGATTGGCTCTCTTGATTTCGATCGAACGACTGTGAGCAAAACAAATGCCTAATTGTTCCATTTCAAATACATCAATGAGTGATTTATCAATACAGAGTTGTAGAATAGAGTACATGTATTATTTTATCCTTTTCTTCCTTGATTAACTCTATTAATTCTATATTATAGAACAGTTTCAGAAAAATTAGTTTTGTCAGTTTTTTTAAAAATCTAATTAGCTCTTAATTAATAATCTACTACATATGTAAATATATACTACATATAAAAGTAAATACTACATATACATATAAAACTATAATAATAAATACTATAATACTACATATAAAAATCTAATTCGCTCTTAATCTACTACAGAAGTGTTTTATTCATTATTAATATAATGAATTTAATTTTATTATTTTTAACGTTTTACATTTAACATTAGTATTCACAAATAATAATTCTAATTATAATGATAATGGTGTGTGCAGGGAGGTCCCCGGCCAGTATCGCACGGCGCGGGCGGTCCTCAACGAGATGGGCTACCCGATGCCCTGGGCGCAAGACTGCACGGACCTGCAGTACACGTGCTACATGCTGTGGCAGCGGGCCGGGCGCATCGTGTCCGCGGAGATGGCCGCGCTGCTCAACTACATGGACTTCCACAACGTCACCATCGGCGTGGACGGGGCCCTGTACCGGTCGCACCCCGGCTTCTCGGAGCTCATGAACAAGACGATACGCCAGCTCACCAAACCCGAAATCAAGGCGAGCCTGCGTTAGAGAATTAAGACTTCTTGGCTGTCCGGGAGACGCCGCGTCGCGTCGTTGGCTGAGAGGCCGACGTTTCGCCTGTCGTGTCGCAGGCTTCCTTAGAGCAGTGCCGCAGCGGTGGTACACATCCGGTGTTATATACTATAGTGTGTTATCCGGTGTTAACTATCCGGTTATATACTATAATAGTATTGTGGCGTCATACTGGTGTAATCAAAACACAGACGAGAGTGGGTTGTAATAACAGTGAGTTTATTCATAAACTAGAGCGTAGTCACAAATAACAAATTTCACTGCTTGCATTTAACTAACTAAATATATCTCACTACTAGGAGAGATTTTAATCGAAAGGCTACCACACTGCTCTACATCTGAGACCTAATGCATGTCTCGCTCGTCACGACAATGAATTGCCGGCCCCTTGCCCACGTGCGCCACTCGCACAAACTTACGCGCAACTCCCGTCGACGCTGCTGAGAACAAGTGTGCCTTGTCTCGCGCCGTTATAAACAGCCTTCTACCGCCCCCATTGCCTCCGCACCGTCTCCGCGCTAGGCAGAAATTCCCAATGCGTCATCTTCTGCGCCCTTTGTTAAACTTCCTGCCCTCGCGCAGGTAGACACCGTTTGAGCGCGCCACGACGCTACAGTGTATAACACCGGATGCGTACCACCGCTGCGGCACTGCCCTGAGGAAGCCTGCGACACGACAGGCGAAACGTCGGCCTCTCAGCCAACGACGCGACGCGGCGTCTCCCGGACAGCCAAGAAGTCATGGACTCGAGCCGCGGAAGCTTACGTGTACATAGATAATTATCTATGTATAATTATCTAATTATAATTAGACGTCGGATTTTTAGGCAGTCTATTTCACTGCTTACATGAACATAAATACTCGAAATTAATTGTAAACATTTTCCATGACGGCGATCCGAGCGGTAGCGATCAGATCGCTCAACAAAAACGGGACTTAAAACCTTTTCGATCGCATGGAATTAACAGATTCACTTAGCTCACAGCAACGACTGTTGTCTCTATAGCGTCTCCAACCGAGAAGAGATAGATTCGACTCCTGACGGTGGCAGAAATGTCTCGCTAGTTAAATATCTGAGTTGAGTTCCGTTACATTCTGGAGGAGGGGTTCTCCATCGGTAGTTTTGCGAGGTTTCCAGGTGAATGCCAGACCTTTACTCTAACAATTGGCCCACTGACCGCGTGCGATCCTTCCTTCCTCTTCCTATCCTCGTTCCTCAGATGCACACAGACACTCGCTTACATGCACTACATACGCCGGGAGACCGGTTGGGGGCTTAAGAGCTTGTCCCGCCTTGCGGGACAAGCTCTTAAGCCCCCAACGCCTTGCGGGCCGATTCCTTGCTGGTTGGAGATACCTGGTTGGGGAAATACCCCACAACCCGACGTAGGTCGGGGCCCGATCTTACCGTTGATCGCCACCTCCCGGCGAAAGAAAACCGCGCACAACACTCACGGGACTAATGACCTTATACTGCGATTTTTCTAACTTTGCCACTTGAGGCCCGTCTTCCCGATGGAATATGTCACAGTATTTCACGTCTTTCTCAGTTGTGCCATTAGATATCGCATGATCGTGACCCTAGCAAGCAGTGCTTGCGATCTTGCGACTTCCAGCGGCACGACGGAGAAAGACGCGAAGTGCCATGTGGAATTCCATCGTGGCCATAGGGGCTTCAGAGGCAGACTTAGAAGAAAAATCGCACTACACCGGCACGACCGAGAAAGACGCGAAGTGCCGTGTGCAATTCCATCGCGGCCATAGGGGCTTGAGGGGCAGAGTTAGAAAAATCGCACTACACCAGCACGACCGAGAAAGATGCGAAATGCAGTGTGATATTCCATCGCGGCCATAGGGGCTTGAGGGGCAGAGTTAGAAAAATCGCACTACACCAGCACGACCGAGAAAGATGCGAAATGCAGTGTGGAATTCCATCGCGACCATAGGGGCTTGAGGGGCAGAGTTAGAAAAATCGCACTACACCAGCACGACCGAGAAAGATGCGAAATGCAGTGTGGAATTCCATCGCGACCATAGGGGCTTGAGGGGCAGAGTTAGAAAAATCGCACTACACCAGCACGACCGAGAAAGATGCGAAATGCAGTGTGATATTCCATCGCGGCCATAGGGGCTTGAGGGGCAGAGTTAGAAAAATCGCACTACACCAGCACGACCGAGAAAGATGCGAAATACCGTGTGGAATTCCATCGCGACCATAGGGGCTTGAGGGGCAGAGTTAGAAAAATCGCACTACACCAGCACGACCGAGAAAGATGCGAAATACCGTGTGGAATTCCATCGCGGCCATAGGGGCTTGAGAGGCAGACTTATAAAAATCGCACTGCAGCCGTTAACGCGCCCGGAATCACTGTAGTCAGTGAATGAGGAGGGGTGTGCGCCGTCGCGTGCAGTTCCAGGTGATGCTGTCGGAGGACGGCGGAGGGCTCGGCGCCGCCCTCATTGCGGCGACGGCGACGGCGGCGGCGGCGGCGGCGGCGGCCACGGCCGCGCCCACCGCTGACACCTCCAAGCGGAAACGAGGCACCTAGGCGCGCCAACACGCCCCACACTCCCACTCAAGCAATGTGTAATGCCGACTATGTTAATCTTTAATTATTAAAACTTTTTAAATATATTACGTTATTTTGATAGTAGATGTTTATCATTCGTTCATTTTTCATAAGTGATTCCTGCTCTAGCACACAAAAGTGGGAGTATGTACGTTTGTATACATCACTAAAACTTTAGAACCACTGTACTGTAGTGATGGCTCCAAATTTCTTTAGGCCACATCGTCCTGTGTGCAATTGCAGTTTTACTTTCCCGTATACGTACGCATTCACGGAGTGATATACGTAGTTTAGGGAGAGTTATGTAATGCTGCGCGAAAAAATGGCCAATTTTCGGCGGAAAAAAATTAATTGCCGGGATGTGAAAACGAAAAAGTGGATAAAACCAGTTGCTAAATTAAGAAAAAAAAATCCCCTAACACGTCTTTCTGCCACACGCCAGAAACCCTGTTTTCTAGGTCCTTGATACCGATAGATGACAGCTGGCAAGAAAGAGTTTGTGGCAATTCCGAATAGCTAGCGAAGAGCCAAGGAAATAGAAAACTAATACGGGAAAGTCTGTGCCATTCTGTAGTTCCACTAATTATACTTACTTTTGACCGGTCAATAATAATAAAAAAGTACATTCAATGAGTGGCCAAGATTCAAAATGTGTTTTTTTGCAATGTTAGGTGAAATGCAATTCTAATCTGAGCTTCTGGGCGGCATTGTTACGGGGGCCTGACCTGATTACGCGCAGTGGGACAGAAGCTGAGACAGCCCCATTCTTTGTGGGTCGCCGGTCGCCCTCATAAAACGCGCCACTCAGCTCAGAGATAGCGCTCCGCCGGGCTCGCGCTGCGTGTCCTGTCCGCAGGCTGGCCCGAAGAGTGCTGCTTGCACTGGCGGATCCACGGGGATCCCAAGAAAGGATTTTTCTAACTCTGCCCCTCAAGCCCCTATGGCCACGATGGAATTTCACACAGCATTTCTCGTCTTTCTCCTTCGTCCCGTTATACTGCGATTTTTGTAACTCTGCCCCTCAAGCCCCTATGGCCACGATGGAATTTCACACAGCATTTCTCGTCTTTCTCCGTCGTCCCGTTATACTGCGATTTTTGTAACTCTGCCCTTCAAGCCCCTATGGCCACGATGGAATTTCACACGGCATTTCTCGTCTTTCTCCGTCGTCCCGTTATACTGCGATTTTTGTAACTCTGCCCCTCAAGCCCCTATGGCCACGATGGAATTTCACTCGGCATTTCGGGACGAAGTTAGAAAAATCGCAGAATAGATTTTTCGTTTACCTTCCTTCATTTGGCAAAATTGACTTAAATAATTATGTTCGAATTAAGTAATTATTAAGTAATTTTTCGTCTTTCTCCGTCGTCCCGTTATACTGCGATTTTTGTAACTCTGCCCCTCATGCCCCTATGGCCACGATGGAATTTCACACGGCATTTCTCGTCTTTCTCCGTCGTCCCGTTATACTGCGATTTTTGTAACTCTGCCCCTCAAGCCCCTATGGCCACGATGGAATTTCACACGGCATTTCTCGTCTTTCTCTGTCGTCCCGTTATACTGCGATTTTGTAACTCTGCCCCTCAAGCTCCTATGGCCACCATGGAATATCACACGGCGTTTCGCGTCTTTCTTCGTCGTACCTCTAGAAGTCACATGATCGCAAGCACTGCTTGATACGGCCGCGATCTTGCGATACCTGGCGGCACGACTGAGGACGTCGCGAAATATCGTGACATATTACATTGTGAAGACGGGTCTTCGGGACGAAGTTAGAAAAATCGCAGAATAGATTTTTCGTTTACCTTCCTTCATTTGGCAAAATTGACTTAAATAATTATGTTCGAATTAAGTAATTATTAAGTAATTTTTCGTCTTTCTCCGTCGTCCCGTTATACTGCGATTTTTGTAACTCTGCCCCTCATGCCCCTATGGCCACGATGGAATTTCACACGGCATTTCTCGTCTTTCTCCGTCGTCCCGTTATACTGCGATTTTTGTAACTCTGCCCCTCAAGCCCCTATGGCCACGATGGAATTTCACACGGCATTTCTCGTCTTTCTCTGTCGTCCCGTTATACTGCGATTTTGTAACTCTGCCCCTCAAGCTCCTATGGCCACCATGGAATATCACACGGCGTTTCGCGTCTTTCTTCGTCGTACCTCTAGAAGTCACATGATCGCAAGCACTGCTTGATACGGCCGCGATCTTGCGATACCTGGCGGCACGACTGAGGACGTCGCGAAATATCGTGACATATTACATTGTGAAGACGGGTCTTCGGGACGAAGTTAGAAAAATCGCAGAATAGATTTTTCGTTTACCTTCCTTCATTTGGCAAAATTGACTTAAATAATTATGTTCGAATTAAGTAATTATTTACACAATAATATCGTTTAGTATAATATCTGCGGCACATAAATAATATGCAATATAATAACAAATATGTTAATTGTTTAACAAAAATCTACGATGCCCCCCGAAATGATCGAAGGGATCCTACTTACAGCATCTTCCCTCTCGTTCCCGTCGTCGCATGGACTGAAAGAGCTCGATGAAGCAGGCGGGGGCCGTATATGAATTGGGGACCAAATAATCTATTTTTTCTCGCTAAACTTACTTTCTAATTCTACATGTAAATTGGGGACCAAAAAAACTCAATAAGGAAAGGGGACTGGTTGAGCAGGTGAGCACGTAAAGAGGGCCGCCGCCGCCGCGCTGCTGTTCAGCTGTTTTTCTTGCGACTTACTGAAAATATTTCAGACTCGCTCATATATCAAAATTAAAGGCAAAGAAAGCACTACAAGAGTGTCCAAATTTCATGTTCAGCGTTATAAAACATATGCTGAAAAAAAGGGTAGATATAAAAATGACAAGATAAGCAGTTTCCTTTGTAAATACGCTGCACATCTACACAAGCCATAAAAACTTTATGCATCTCCTGTGTAATTGACAAAGGGGCAGGGTTGGGCAAAATACTTGAAAAATGTATTTTCGATACAAAATACAAAATAGTATTTTAAAATACTTTTGAAAATACAAAATACAACCAACCAATATCTTCTATCCTATTTTTACTCTTTTAAACAATCATTCACGTTCAATAAAAGATCACATCAGATTTAATTTTTTTTATTAAAAATGTATAACATTCTTTATACAAAAATGTTTCAAATTAAATTTTCAACCCATTTCAGGTATCCGTATGGGGTCATCCATAAATTACATAACTCTAAAGGGGGAGGGAGGGGGTCTGAGGCAGCGTTACGCTGCTTTACTAGAGATAGGGAAGTACAAGGAGGGAGAGGGTATTGAAAATACTCGAAATTTGCGTTACGTAATTTATGGACGGCCCCTATCATTTGTGATGTATGTTAATATTTTAAGTCTTGAAGGCATCTTGTCCGTGCTAAGAGCCGAAAGAATACTTGGAGTTTAAAGATCTCGCCATGAGTTCTTGCGAGGTGATAGTTTGGGACAAATATTGCAGGTTATAGACAATTAACCAAGATGCCTTTCAGACTTAAAGTATGAAAATACATCACAAATGATATGGATATCTGATGAATATTGCGGATTTTTAAGTTTTAAAATATGCACTTAAGGTGCCTAAAATAGGTTCTTTCAGCATCTTTTAGGCTTTCTAAATGGTAGAATAGGCACTAATAAAATTCGAAACTTAGAAGAAAACTCACTTTTTGACCAAATATTATATTTCTCAACAATAAAAACATAAATCAATATTACGTAGAATCAGTATTGAACATTTTGAGATAATACTATTTATGAACAAGTTTGTTTATAGTTCGAATTATTCCTATCGTATTTCGCCTCACAATAAATTACTAATACATTCTCCAAGTTTTCAAGAGAAAATGAAAGTTTCTTATCGGTCAAGATCACTTTGCTTTCGGGAAATTCTATCGCTTTATCTTAGAAACGGAGGCAGCTTCTCCACGAAGTCAGGAAGTAGTGGCGTGGAGACGTTTATCGCTAGATCCTTGTCTGGTATATTCGTTTCTTGCTCTCTTACAGGCGACAAAATGAGAGAAGAGGATAAAAAGGTGCAAGAGGACAAATACAATTTAGGTTGTTAAAAGTAACTTAAAATTAATATCATCCGTGTCTGTTGTGCCGACACAGAAGAAAAAAGATAAAAGAAGTCATAGACAAAAGAAATTAGGCAAATTAGTTTAATTTTAGGTTTTTAAACCCAAAATAGGCACAAATAGTTATTAATATTTAAATAGGCTCTTTTAGACGCTATAAAATTGACGGGTTTTAGTGCAAAGAAACTTAAAATGTATACAAAAAGCTTCATTTAGTACAAGGTACCCAGAAAAAAAATAGCTTTTTACCTAAATGTACCATAACGAAATATCAGCTCTTAAAAACACCGCAAGCACACGTTTTTAATCACTGCGCGAAACCACAGGGCCACGAGGCACACACATGGGCAGCACTCGTTCTGGCACGCGGAGCCTGCTCTCCGAGAAATTGAATCTGAACTCGCGATTACAGCTACGGTGTACGAAATATATCTTACACAGTGATTACAGTGCTCATCCGGTTATCTCCAGTTGAACCGACGGAGGGAGAAAACGTAATCGGAGGAACCGGAGGTCCGGTCGCACTCGTCCACGTGGCGGGACACTCTCCATTTACTGGTCCAATCAATGTTTGTGACGGATAAAGAAAAAGTATTTTTGTATTTTGGAAATACAAAATACTATGAGAAAGTATTTTCGATACAAATACAAAATACATGTTTCAATATGTATTTTCGATACAAAATACAAATTACAAAAGTATCGAAAATACGTATTTTAAATACAAGTATTTTCGATACTGCCCAACTCTGCAAAGGGGTAATACAGTCAGCGTTAAAAAGACTAGTATACTAAAAAGATGCAATTCACTCAATCAACGAATTATTCAATTGACTTAAAACCAACTTCATATCATATCTCGGAAGAAATATGCCAGTCCCAAGTCTGGAAAATTGGGAAGGGAGTTGTGTTTTTAAAATAATTGCTATGAAAATGTTCTTCTAAAATAGTGTCACCTTCCACTGTTACTTGGGAGGGAATGAGGTTTTCTGTCCCCAATTTACGTAGGGATCAGTCCAAATTTACATATAGGTTAAACTGTTATTTTCCTTCTGGTCCCGGATTTACATTACGCCGCTTCCCTCTTGACCCCGTCATCGCACCAACCCAAACAACTCAACGAAGCGGGGCGGCACCGCTCATGACAGGATCGAGAGATTGATTGATTGATTATTAGGGATCGGATTCTGATGACCTAAAAAATCTTTGAAAATGATATACAAAATGAATTAAAAATAAGAAGAAAATGGCTTATAAAATGACTTACAAATAAGGGAAAAATAACCTAATTTTCTAAAAAAAAATTCAAATATTTCTATGAAAATGTTTACTTATTCAAAAAAATTTACAATTTTAAATAAAATGTATTTATATAAAATTATATTTAATATAAAGTCTTTATTTTAGGAGGAAATGTACTTCTTAGCTCCGATCTTCGGTTTTGAAAGGTCGAGGAAGTTACCGAAGATCGGTGTAATTTTGAGAGTTCGAAAAACAGAGTGCACTGCAGTAGTAAATTTTGTCACAAACTTATGACACAATATAAACGTTGTTTTAGTGTGTCATTGTAAATTCATGAAACATTCACTAATAAAAAGTACGAAAAGGAAACAAAACGCGCAAAAAAAAGACCCAAATGACCTCAAAATGACCTAAAAGTTGAGAAATGGCAAAAATTACAAAAAAAGACCCAATAACTATACATTTCTATCATCTATATGTCGTGATAAACATTCCTTTACAAGTTAGCTACGTCTGGAAAGCACCAATGAAAAGATGGTATGTCATTAGATTCCGAGCCCTATTGATTAGTAATTCCGGGCGCATTTAGTGGCGAGTTCACCAGTCCCGTAATTGTAGTATATTTTTTTCATCGCATGAGGTAGCGGTGGCTTTCCCGTGCTGGCTGGCAGGATCCGTTGGCGACCTAGTCACCTAACGGGAATATTCCCTAACCAGGTATCTCCCACCAGAGTGGCACCGCCCCAGCCGCGAAAAGCTCTAAGCTCCCAGCTAGTCTCCCGATATATGTGGTAGTGTCGGGCATGTGAGTGTATGTAAGGGTTGTAGATCCGAGGAAGAAGAGGAAGAAAAGCTCTCAGATTTTTAATTGCAGTCGTTAATTTATCACAATTACAAAAACCTGTGAACGGGTAACGTGAATGAATTAGCGTGAGGTGAGATTATTCAAAATGTTATTTTCCATTTTCACTTGAACGTAATGGAAGTTCTTATCAAGAGAATGCCTGGTTGCAAGGTAGAAAAACGAAGTCCATTGCATTACATGGAACTGCAGCAAAAAAAGACGAGTAAGCAGATTGCAGTTCGAATCAATTACTTTAACGAATGCAGTTTTCTCATCTCCGGGATCAGATTCTAATTGTTACCAGTCTCGTTAAACGCTCTGAAAATTAAACGTGCATCATCTTAAGGTATCTTGAGACTTTTGTCACGAGTCTTTTTGGAAAATAGAAGAAGGAGAAGAATTTAAAGATGAAATCTCAGAAGAAGATCGTTACGGGCTAGGATTTTTATTATGGGTCAAATTTACTTTTAGTTGGTATATACCCTAAATACACAGAAATATATGATATAAAATCTAATTAAAATAGGACAGTAATTCATTGTGGAATATTTTTACATATTTCGCAACTTATAGAAGATAAGCATGATTTAATGATTATTCGGACATTTCAGGTTTTGAAAATAAAGAAATTCACGCACTGGTAAATATATTTTATGGTCAGCTTAAAACGCAACCTTGAGTAGGCAGGTGAGATTATGTGTAACTGTGTCTGTAAATCTGTCCCAGCGAGCCTTTCACCAGCTGGCGCATTCAAGCAGGTACTCTCAGGATAATACTCTTAAGCCCCTCTCCCCCAAAGGTTCCCAAACCCCAAGAACGGGGAAGTCGTCGCCGCAAGCTCACAGCGACGCGCACATCAACTTGCGTTTCGTGTCGAAGCAAAAATCTGACTGGCAATAACGGTTTCGTGGTTCATAAAATGTTTAAAAGTGAAATAATCTCGTCAAGCAACCCTTTCTTTCCTTAAGCTAAATATTTTTCAAGTTTTACTAACTTGTATATTTCAGACCTTTTTTTTCTAGTATCTATTTTTTATTATTTTTATTAAAAATAGACTATGATATGGTTAAAAATATAATATATTCAATATTTTCAGTTATTAATTTTTAAATGCAAATTGTACTTTAAGATTATTCTCTTCTGAACTCGAATCATAGAGACAGGATTTATGTAGTATCTCCTTTCCTCTATTGCCGAATCCTTTAATGAAGGAGGTATTTTAAATATTTTGTTGTACATTTTAAAGAAAGGTTTGTGGGGTTGAAATAGGGGCCAATGTTTTCTGTAAAACACTATCGGAACATGTTTTCTAGTCAATTTGGAGTATTTAATATATTAAATATGATAAAAGAACGCCAAGTGTTATCTAACTACTAATAAATGCTTATTGGCCAAAAATATGTACTGCGAAAATTATATTTTAAAAACAACAATAACAAAAAAATGGTATGGGTACATATTATACCCATTCAGTGAACGAAGAGTGAATTAAGAAGATGTAATAGAAGTTTTTGTTCTTTTTGTCCAGTTCAACATGTATTCTAAAATTATATTATTTAAATAATTAATAAATTACTTAATGCACATTTTCAGAATAAAAATGTTTTATTATTGCGTTCTCGCACTTACGAATGTAAGAAGAGAAAGCATTGAAATCCGGCGCCGGAGAATAGCGAATTTTCGACAGAAAATCTCTTCATGTCGGGTCCTGGTAACGAAAAAGTGGATAAATCCAGTTGCCAAGTATAGAAAAAAAATCCTCTAACATGCAGTGTTGCCAGAATCCATGTTTCCTTGATAGCGAAAAATAGATTGACGACAAAAAGTCTATCTGTTGTCACACAAACCGTGTGCCCCTCTAAGTTATTAAGGGTCCCTACACAGCCCCAAAATTCATGTCAGAACTGGAGCAGCTGTTTGTGCAGTGCTCACGAAAAGCTGTCTTGGAAAACATGTCTCTTTGTATTCTACGGCTCATAAACTGTTGTTATTGAAAGTTCTAGAAATGAATCAGCAAAGAAGCCATGAAGAGAAATAAAAATTATCAGTACCATCAAAGAAGAAAATATTCTTCTGTTGATGGTTCCGTGCTTAGATACGATGCTTGAAAGAAGTAAAAAGAACTGGATGTTGTTTTTAGCGAACGTGCTCGACAGCATTTTCAACAAAGAAAACTTGAAAAGAACAATGCCCAAGCAACTTCATTGCTATCTGTTTCAAAAAGAAGCACGCAAATCAGAGAGTCTCTCAGACGGCCGGGTCTGTTATAGGAAGAAACCTAGGTTTTTTTTATCTCTCCGGCAACATTTCGTGAACTACTGATGTCACGACCCACTCCTGGAAATTTTTATTTTAATTGTCCATCAGATAATTTAATTTTTGTCCACGGTTTTTGTACGTAAAAGTGAAATTGGTTCAATTACGTAATGTTTGCAAATAATTTTTCATAATAAACATACAAAAGTTGTGCGTGGAAGCCATTAATGTCATCCCCGAGAAAATTAGGCAGATTAAACTTAACAATTGAAATGAAAGTGTTTGATTATTAAATAGTTTTTGATAACCAGTGTGACATTCGATGCGATGTGGATCTGTATTTCATTTTTGTGTTGGCGCTTTTTACACGGAATTACATTTAATAGATATCAAATTTTATTACATTGTATGTCCTGTTATTTCTCACACAAATATGATTAAATCGTATATAAAAAAGGCGCATGTCACAAATATTATTTCATTCAAGCATTGGTAAACGGTTGATTTTAAATAAACAAAGATATAAGTACAAAATATTGGTAAGTAGCATCCAATGGATGGACCTCTGGACTATGTGTTGACTTTATTATGCCTTATGTTTTGGCTGTAAATATTCTCTTAGGAGCTATTGCATGAATTTACGGACATATTAAAATAATTAATTTGTTTTCCTAACATGCACGATTGGACAATCAGATACATAACACAAGAAAGATGAAAGCAGAACATTCGCAGCAATAACTCAGGCGGCTCGGTTGATAGATTATATTATGCAGGGTTAATATTCCCGTAAGTGTAGTGCACGTTGTGGACCAAACGTACGCGGTGTTCCTCCCGCGCTGGAAAGTGAGGTCCAGCCCCGACCCCCTCGTAGGCGTGTGGGGGAATTCGCTGCCACTCCTCTAGCGGGGCGCCGCCATGGCCGGAGCTCTCAAATAGTTGGTCAATGCCTTACGTGACGCGTTGCGTCAAGCCAGCTCACACCCGTTTTCGTCGCGATGATAGGTGGAAATTAATTCGAAATTGTGGTAATTAATTGGCAATTAATTAGCAATAAATTATTTGAAGGTTTCCGTGGACCTGCGACCCAAATTTCACTGATGTGTGTGCTGGCGTCGCGGCAAGCCGGCTCACACCCGTTTTCGCCGCGATGATAGGTGGAAATTAATTCGAAATTGTGGTAATTAATTGGCAATTAATTAGCAATAAATTATTTGAAGGTTTCCGTGGACCTGCGACCCAAATTTCACTGATGTGTGTGCTGGCGTCGCGGCAAGCCGGCTCACACCCGTTTTCGCCCCCAAGATACGTGACAATTAATTCGAAATTGTGGCAATTAATTGGCAATTAAATAGCAATAAATCATTAGACATGTTTCATTCCGGTGAGCGGACATGGCTGTTCCAGCTTGACGCACCTAGCGAGACTCGGGACATGAGCCCCGCTCTTCCGTCTGACCACGCAAATTTCGCTACGCTCCTTTCACCAACTAGCGGAGAAAGAAGGTATTATCTCGGGCGACGAAACATGCGATTTGAATTTAGTTCAGAGGTTTCTTTTAGGCTGGAAGATCTTTTACATGCAGTAAATCTACAACATGGGAAGCCGCATTTACTTTTCCTCCGAAGGAAGGCGTAGGAAGGATTTTTTCGCCCTTAAAAGTCCACGGCTGCGATTGCGTTTGAACCCGCAATCGTACAACCCGATACCTTGACCGTTTACCATCGAATCCGCTCCCGAGATGTGCGGAAGTGTAGTGCATGTATGTGCGTGCGTGTGGGCGGGAGGTGGGCAGCGGACAAGGAAGCAGGAGGAAAGGTTGCACGCGGTCCGTGGGTCGTTGGACCCTGCTCCGGCATTCACCTGGTAGTGGTAGGAGAAATCACGGAAAACTAACGTTGTAAGCAGCCGATCGCTACACTCTCCTGACAGTGGCGAGAGGAGCTTTCTAGTTAGTGTCGAAAATCCACCGCCATTGGGGCTCAACTCCACGAAATGATGAGTGAAGACTCATAAGAAGTCATAGATGCCGCACAGACAACAATTGTTGCCTTCAATCATCTTTGCTGCTTGGTTGATTTGTGATTCCGAGCGCGTCAACGACAAAGGCTATTAGTCCCGTAAGTTTAGTGGATGTTTTATGGCGGGATATGGCGGTGATTTTCCCCCTCTGGATGGTGAGATCCGGCGTCGACCTACAGTCGGCTACCGGGGATTTCCACAACCAGGTGTCTCCCATTCACCAGCGGGCGACCAGCCACGACAAGCTCTCAGCTCCCGACCCGCATCCCGGCATGTGTGCTGGTGTAAAATATGTCTATATAATTGTCACCATTCCCGTCACCTTGTTGTAATTATTAAAATATGTCTGTAAGAAAGGAGTAGGATATGACAAGGAATGAGAAAGAAAGATCGCGCGTGGTCCGCAACCTGTTTGTTAGGGTACTGCTCCGGCATTCGCCTGATGTTGATCGGAGAAACCACGGAAAACTGCCGATCAGAGCAGCGGGTCAATAGAATTCTCCGCCAGACACCAACAGAACTCGACATAGCTACAGTACGATATTTGTAACTCTGCCCCCCAAGCCCCTGTGGCCACGATGGAATATCACACGGCATTTCGCGTCTTTCCCGGTTGTGCCGCTAAAAGTCGCACGATCGCAA
Source organism: Acheta domesticus (assembly GCA_031308135.1). Classification (NCBI taxonomy): domain Eukaryota; kingdom Metazoa; phylum Arthropoda; class Insecta; order Orthoptera; family Gryllidae; genus Acheta; species Acheta domesticus. Next base: position 16,776,387 of record JAHLJT010009355.1, on the reverse strand, counting down.
GCACTGCTTGATACAGTCGCGATCATGCGATATCTAGCGGCACAACTCAGAAAGACGCGAAATACCGTGACATATTCCATCGTGAAGACGGGCCTTGAGGGGCAAAGTTCGAAAAATCGCAGTGTAACTAGCCAGTGTTTTGGGACCAGGAGATGGCATCAATTTAGTGAATTTCTGATGGACGCAAACAGATGTTTTCGCACTAGTCGAGACAGAACCTCCAACATAGATGAACGTGGCAAGAAAGTCGGATTTGTATCTATTATCTATCTAGAATTAATTATTTTAATTCTGGATATTTTAAAGGAAGACCATGACCCCCTTTTCCTTTCTCCTTGTAGCAGCCAACAATATACGTGGAAATTAGTTTCAATAAACGAAAAGTATTGGATACAATTCAATTCCAAAATAACAAACTTTCCTTACTCTTCCTGACGATGACAATACTAATTATACAAAATGAACAACGTTAAAAGGAGCTTTTGTTCTTGGTTTCACGTTCTTCAAATATGAAAGTGAAGATTATTTTCCAAGCATTGGTAATGCGATCTTTTCCTTGTACTGAGAAGAAGAAAGGATCGGGATGGAATCAGGGTGTGCCTTTTGGGGAGGGAGGTAACAGGCTTAGGAAAAATTGACCAGCTGATGCACTGGGACTTCGCTGAAACTCTACAGGGGCTCATTTACTGCGTCTCATGCCTTCACCTGAGCCACGGAACGTACAGTCGGATCTCCATATCAGTATATCCAATCTTCCTTTGATAATTTTCATTATATAGAAACTTCGATAGGTAGAAATAATTATGAAAATTTTGAAAATGCTTTCAAACAATTTTGAAACAATTGGGTAAAATGGAAAATTCAACAAATGTTTTAAAAGTTCGCGCCACATGCTTGTGAATAGTAACGTGAAATTATAATTGCATAACTACGTACGAAATTATTGAATTTATTTAAAAAAATTTATCATCTTGTTGCACTCCGTTCAAAAATCTGTTCACACTTGCCAACTCACTGAAACACTTCCTCTGGAACATGCCAAGTGACAGAAAAATAATTCCATTTATAGACAATTTAGATGTATAGAGGTTCGATGTATGGCGTCCGACCAGAGTTGCCATTCGTCTCGATTTTTTTGAATATGTCGCGCGTCTCGGCAGCAACCTAGTCCGAACGGCAATTGTCCCGATACCTTATACTTTTCTTTTAAAAAGTTAATGTTTGATAATAAAATTAATTTTTATATTAATTTTAATTTTTTTGCATTTCAAGTTTAAAGCAAAGAAAATGCCTAAAATTGCATTACTTTGCATTATTTTCCAAAATTTACCACGGCCTCTTTCAGGTGATTGGACCCTGGTCCCGGTTTCATGTAAACAAAAATTGGTAGCCCTGAGTCCAACAGGACTTTCCCTACTGCCCGAGCGATCCATCGCTTGCCTTTGTTGGGGCGAGGGTTGCTTTCGTAGGAGGGCGCACCCAGGGGTCATTCAGGGGTTGCCAAAGCAGACCAAACACGTTCTTTATGCCGCCGATGAATAGGGGCCCGTGATTTCTTTTTAAACCAAGTTGTATTTTGGTAGTACATAGTTCATAAATGCATACAAATATTTTATATTCAATTGTTTAAATTAAAAAGATTATGCGTAACTTTCATTTTTATCATTAAAAGCAAAATTATTCATTATACATTAAAAGCAAAATCGTCATAACTCAAAATCCCTCGATGTTAATATAATAAATTCGTTTGAAGATTTATGAAGAGATTTAAGTACTGATGGGAAATCTTAAGTTCTTGTGAGAAATCATTTTAATGGTCATATTGACACATTTCGATTCTGTAACAATTTTTTTCGCGTCAAAAATCGAAATTATGACCACCGAGTCGCTGTGTGTCTTACCGACACACCAGGCAGCCGTTTTGGCGTACTATCGTGGGTAAACGCTTAAAAATCCAACACGTAATTTATGAAAATTCGGAGAGGTCAACAAAAACGAGACCTGGGTCCATTGGACAATCAATGGACGAAGGTTGCGGGTGCGAGCTGACTGTGAGAAGGGCCGGTCGTCATCCTATCTGGCGTCCCGCGCAAAACGTTTCCGGCGCACGTGTTCTGCAATCACAGAACGCTCAGATTCCGGGAAGGCTGGAGGCGATCGGACGGGTTGGAGGCTTCCGGGGATGGGTTACCCGCACCGAAGCCATTCCGACCTGCTACGTAGCGGACAACTTCGTTGGAAGTTTTTTTTGTTCTTTCCCCTCCACAGTACCCCTGAGGAGGCGGGAGTTTATTTTTCTCTAAATTATTTACAGTAGGCTGTTGCCTAGCGGCTTAAGCAGCTGAGAGGGAGAGATCTTTGTTTAACTACTAAAATTAAGTAAAACTAACTTAATTTTAGCTTAAATCTAATTTTCTAATTACTAATGTAGCACTTTGGCATACCTAATTTAACATAAAATTTTATTATTTTATTTATCTTAATCCTAAGTAAAACTTTTAACTGGAAGTTAAAGTTTGGAAGCTCGTGCTGGAAGTTCGTGCACGCCATAACGGACAGCACAAACGATCTTCTGCGCTTGCGCAGATGCACTAAAGCATGGCCACCTTTATCATTATTAACATAATTTTAACATTAATTTAATAAGCATTAACTTATTAAGGGCGGCCATGGCTGAAGTGATGCGAAACTTGAACTGCGCATGCACAGAAGATCGATAGTGTTTTAACGTTCGACGGTGCACAAACTGCTTAGTATGTGAAGAATGCCATATTTCTCCCGTTTTCCAGATAACGAGAATTGTATATTTTTTCAGCGGTAAACAGAACGCGCGTACTGAAACGTAAGGATTGGTGCAACCTTTCTCGAAATAGTTCCTTACCTTACATCTTTAATCTTGGATATCTTTTCGGTTACGCTTCATCTTGTTCTCAGCATCAGCTGCCAGCTATTGGCGCTGAAAAAAATATCACCTTTTATCAATTTTTTGGACCCCTTTTATTGGAATTGAAATATCACTTGAAAAATATTATACAAGGGTAAAATCTGGTCCTACATACACATTTCCATGAAAAATGTGGAGCCGTTTTTGAGAAAATGTCGTTTAAGCGATTTTGAAAATGCGCATTTTGACATTTATTTTGATCCAAATATTTGGATACTTCGAGAAACTTCATAAGAAATAATTTAAGCCAATTGTACCCATAATTGCGGTAATGTATAAGACATGCCCATAATGTAAATGCAAACAACGAGAGAGATTTTTCAAAAAATCACTTGTTATGTAATTTTTGAAAAAGCAAAAGAATACATCAAAGTGGAATTTATATCATGTTATTCAGAACATTTAGCAAAGGCTGTTCAAAAAGTTTGAAGAAAAAAATTCGAGCCGTTTTCGAGAAAATGACATATGAAATGTCAGAAAATGTGCAATTTTGAGCTCATTTTCACAGAAAAATTATAGTTTTCGAGAAACTTTACAAAACATCGAATCACTTGTACTCACAAACGAAATTATGTAAGCACATCGTCGGTAGAGTAAATACTAACAACGCGAGAGATATGTAAAAAATATTTATTGCAATTTTTACATAAACAAAAAGTTCCAGAAAATGGTGTGTCTGTCTTCTTATACAATGCATTTAGAAATGAAAATACAAAAAATTTAAAGAAATTAATTTGGTGTCGTTTTTGAGAAAATCGTATTTTTAATATTTTTACTATCCCCGTGTTTCACTCACAATTACGGGCAAACTAATTGTATTTTCAATAAATGTAAATGACATTAATGAAAAACCTAATTGTGGGGAACAAGTTGCATTTGAAGAAAATATCTTTATCATCAATATTATAATTGTAGGAAGACGCCGAAAAGTTTTCAAACTTTGCAATTTTCGGAATTTGAAAGTTTTAGCAGTGAAAATTGGACCTATCCCATCTTTACAAGTACGTTTCACATTATTCTTACAAGAAATTTAAAGAAAAAATGGGAGACATTTGCCAGAAATTGTCGAAACTTTCCTAGGGGCTTGATGTAATGTAGTACTCCCAGAATTAAATGAATTTGTTGTTTTAAGCAGAGCTTTGAGTCGAGCCAGATCGTCCGGGCATGATTCACTTTAGAAAAAATCCTATGAATAGTTCAGGGGCTAGTGTTGTTCACAGATGGACGGACAGACAGACCGACCGACCGACCGACGGACGGGAGTTTTGAAAAAAAAAAACATTTTTTTTTATATCAGAGACCGCCAAAACATGAAATCATTTTTTCGCCGCATTACATAACTTTCTCAATTCTAGAACTCCCTCTCACAAAAACCTAGATATTAGGGAAAACTGGTGAAATGAGATCTAGGATTAGGACATCCTGAAAGTGGTGAGAGTATCTTTCAGATCAAATGAAAATACGGTACAAAACCGAAGAAAGTGCTCCAGTAGAAGAGGCATTGAAGGGAGAAAATATTGCTCTATGTGAAAAATATTTACAGTGAAACCTGTATTAAGCGACCGCTGTTTGTTCCGCAAAAGAAGTTATCTTTTAAGGGAGTAGTCACTTAAACTAAAAACAACAACGGATATCTTGTATTGTTTTTTTACAAAAAATAGTTGAAAATGACCAGGCATCGGGTAGTTAGGTAAGTTACCTATTATTTAGCATTTATGAAAGGTACGAGCATGAATTTAGAAAAATGAAATATTTTGACCAAGTGTTGTGTGGTCTTTTTTGCCATTCTGGCGTAAATACTTTTTATAATTATTTACTATATTTTTCAAGTGCATTCAAAAATATTTATAGCTCCTCTTGGTTCAATAGAAACGTTTAAAACATTTTCAGTTTTAGTACTCAAAATAGATGTCTATCAGTAACGAACCTTCATATTCTTGTGTAGATCAATATGTAATTTCGGTATGCTCCACGCATTGTACGTTTCAGGGGCTCAAAACCTCACTTTTTTTCCGCTCACGTACACGCGAACTTCAAGCATGCTCTGTGATAAATGCATGGACTATATTCCAGACGCTAACCCCACAATCGTTGGAGAGCAAGTCGATAACCCGAACTTCCGCCACTGATATTCTACAGCACCAAATGTTCTTAAGAAAGTAAGGTGGGCAAGGCTGTAGTAATTCGAAGTCTTACACGTTGGGTCACTTTCATATCTCTCATTAAAAGGAATAAAACTGAAACGGAACGATCAGCCGTGATACCTTATCAATGGCCAGGGTTTGTTGTTACTTGGTTCCTGGATCCGCCCCACCCCGCTCTCCGATTTCCTCAAGAACGAAATTGAGGTGCAGAACATGTTGCGCGAATGCCTTTTACGTCACCAATTTTCGTTTTAACTCCTTTTTTTATTATAATTCTCCTTGATCGGCAGTTGTTGCCTTACAAAGGTTTTTAACAATATTTACAATAAACGTATACATAATTTTTCCGAGGGTCTTCCAAGGTGGGACCTCTTGTTAACTGTTTATTAATTTGACACTGAATATAAAAAACAGTAAATGTACAAAACAATGAATATTTACAGTTAACAGTTTCTATTCTGTCTTAATGTGGGAAGAAATGGTCTGTAGTAATGATTAGACTATTACGATTGCAAATTATGGAGGATGAAGGAGATCTTTCCTATGTCTAGTCTTAATTCTGGGAAAAGGATTTGAAGTTTTGGCCAGCTTATATATTGTTGTAGCGGGGCAGGAGGGTAAGGATGAATAGAATCTTAAGGATAATTTGGAAATCCATTTCTTTAAGGGTTCAATAGAGAGTTCGTTTAGAATTTGATTGTTCCGTATGTACCATGTAGCTTTCAGTGCATTGCGTAGAAATATATTTTGAATAACTTCCAGTTTATGAAATGTGGATTTAGGTGCACCTCCCCATATCTGGCAAGCATATGTTAGAGAGGGTCTGATTATATATTTAAAAATGCATATTGCAGTTTCAATGTTGGTGTTTGATTTTTTGTTGACAAAAGGGTACAATTTCAAAGTCTTAATAAAGGTTTTAACTCCTAAAACCTAAAATGAGCGATTTATTGGATTTGGCATTTTTGGTCGATTGCTCGACTTCGCCGACTAGCTAACGCTGTCCTCCGTGCCTGGGCTTAGTTCAATTCCAGCCCTTGGGAGGTAAGAGAGACGTGTGGCGAACTTTTTTTAAAAATTTTAATATTCTGTTTATTTACAGTCTGTTTTTTTAACAAACATTCAGTAAATGTGATAATTATGTATTAATTGAAGTTAGAGTTCATCATCATGTGGGTTGTTTGAAACGGAATGGTAATTCCAGAATATGGTATTTTTTAAGTCGGTGTTCTTCCTCACTATTGTCCAGTAGATTGATGGCTGTTGGATTTGGATGTTTGGCTAACCGCTCTTGGTAGGTGGTGCTACGCTGAGTGATTTCTTCATATATTGTAGGTATCTTAAGGTCTCGACGTAGTGTGTCATTTGTCACGTACCATGGTGCATTGGTTAATGTGTGGCGAACATGACGCATTCCCTTCACACCGTACATTTAACAATAGCCGCAAAAAAAGAATCAAAATTTCTCCAAAAAATGCTTATGCTACATTTGACAATTTGTATATCATTCGATTCGTCTTTTTACGCTTGTCATGATCGACAGAAAAATATGTATAGTTCCATTTGAAAAAACAAAGTGACCTCAAATAATTCGTAAAATACAAGTGATACTATAGAAATGAATATCGGGACAATTGCCGTCCCGACTAGGTTGCTCCTGGGACACGGGACAAATTCAAAAAAAATAGGGACTGTCCCGACAAAATCGATTCGACGGTTGGCAACTCTGCTTTTGCCTGACCTTAGTTTTTCCTCGTCCGGATTTCGAAGACGACGCGCTACAGCGATATAAGTCAACCTGCCAACAGCGCAGCTGCATCAGAAATGGGTGCAATAGCCAAAGAAGTGCGTGAAATATCTTTATTATATTGACTTGGAAGGGCTCCTTGTATTGGGTGAGAGGTTGTTTTGTTCAGTGTGTTGGGTGAGAGATTTCGGTGCATAGTCGATCACATAATATTTGCCTTTCGGGAAATTCTGGAAAGTATTTGCGTTTCAGTAAAACCAATTTCGAAAATTAGCCTTTAAAATATGATCATTCATGAAAAATACTTGTTTTCGGTAAAAACATTAAAATAGGTATCAATCTCCCTTTCAGGACATTTTAGGCACTATTAGTCTCTTATAGTAGATCTACTTTTTTCATGATTCGTAAACATCTGCAATTATTTTTCACAACAACATAAAGAAACTAAATGGGCCTCAAATCCGACGTCTGGTAATAACTAGGGCTGCGATTTACACGCATTTGCATATTTTTTTCTGTTAACTAAAACATCCCGTTTCAACCAATTGTATACGTTTTGAGGCATTTAGAATCAATTTAAGCTATTTTTATTTCGCATATATCACCATAAGTGCATATTTTTGCATATTTGGGCCATATTTCCAATTTTTGTTGCATATCCACCCCTCATCCGTGAAAAGAAGCCCAACAGTTACAGTTCCGTCAGTGTGTAAGGTCCGATTAAATTAAGAAGGTGATTGACAGTTCTGTGTGACGTCAGGACGCCTCTCCCGTTTCCATGGCAGCTGCCAACCAGAGAGACGAAACGTGACGTGTCAGGTCGCTCAGTTGCCACTGCCGAACACGGGGAACATTTGAGCATCGCACAGCGACTTCCCTACCGCCGCGCCGCCCTCGTTTCTGCCTGTGCTGCGCGCGCAATGTGTACTGTGTTGTGATGAGTTGCGTTGAGGTTAGGCTTTTTCACACTTTTACACGTATTTTTTGAAGTGTTTGTTTTCGTGTCCCGGTAACACGTACTCAGTGGTTTGCGACCTGGCAACGTTGCTCCCCTCCACTCACAAATGTCAATCACCTTCTTAATTTAATCGGACCTTAAGCGGCACTGATAGTTCTTTCGCCACGTGCTATGGTACATCATATGGCCTGCTCTAAAGCAATGGGCTTTTGTCTGCGTTGCTATAGCCACGGATCAGCGTTGCCGCTCGCCTGATTCGTACGAAGTCGCTCGAGAAGCATGCCAAGACCCGTCATCGGCATTATCAGTTGAAATGAAATGTGCATCCGCCGTGCGCCTATGCGTGCCCACACGGCGCGCCGCGGCGCAAACGTGGAATCAGGCCCGTGAATTTGTCACAGACGATCTGGGACTGCGTCATTTGTTCGCTGAGTAGTAAAGGAGAGCAGCCCGATCTGATGAATGTTTTCAACGCTTGAGTTTGATATGTTCCATTTTTTTTCAATTTACTAACGTTTCCCTTTTAACCAAATATCGTTCGCTCACAAGTGAAACGCATTAAATCAAGATTTTCAAGTTTTAAGTTATTCGATTTTTTGTTCTACATTTTATTATAATAGAGAAGAAGTCATTTTTATGTTGCAAAACCCTTTTTTTATTGTATGAAACGTAGCACATTATCTGCATCTCCCATTATTTTCCTAAGAAATGAGTGTTCTTCAAAATTAAACCCTTGACTTAATGTTTGGCGCTTGTAAAACTTTATATGATTTCTGTTTGGTTTTTATTGTAAACATATTTTCCACATTACACTTTACATTACACTATTTCGCATATTTTCCTTTTTTAATTGCATATATTACCAAATATATTTACATAGAAATATGCATATTTCTCTCTTTTTATTGCATATAAATCACAGCCCTAGTTATAAGTTGATGACCACAGTATTGCGAAGTTTTGCGTTGTTTGTTTGTTGAAGTATTTGTTTGCTCACTTAATTACTAGTTGCGGAAATTAGACTTAGGAGTCTTCATTGCCTACTGCTTATAGCTCTTCATTGTGAGCGGTGAGCACTGGCCAAGAGCTCAAGCAACCCAGACGTCCAAGCTTAGCATGAATGTGTGTGTGAACGAACAAAAAATTCCATGTATCAACAGCAAACAAAAAGCAAAGGCTAAAAGAACTTTTATCAAGATGGTAAATCTTAGGTTGTCGGCCAAAGTACCAGCTTCATCCATAGGTTAAGTTAGTAAAAAGTTAGTTAAGGATCTGCCCCGTCTTTGCCGCATAAGCCTTCGAGTTGTGGAGCATCTATCGTTTACATTGTAAGATGGTAATAAACGACCGCCTCGCCAGGGCTACTGGAGAGCTCCGTAAAATTAGAATCGCAAAGTTGTCAAAAAAAATTGAAATTAATCTCCAAGTTTGTCGCTTTTTTGTTAACAGCATTTGTTATAGCAGTGTCAAATGAAGAGCGACAATTTTTTTTGCCTAACAAATTTGGAGATTAATTTCAATTTTTTTGACAACTTTGCGATTCTAACTTCATGGAGCTCTACTGGAGGGAGCGCTGGCCGGGAGCTCAAGCAACCCAGGGCCCAAGTTGCGCCCGAGAAGCGGCAGGTCGCGACCTGGCGGCGTGCTGGCGACCCAGCCGGAGGCTCAATGGCCGGGCCGGGGGGGGAGGGTGGCGAGGGGGTCCCGTTATCTGTCAGCCACTTCCAGGAAGGCCCCCCTCCCCACCCCACCCCACTCTGCTGGCGGCGTGCTTGGGCGCGGTACCTGCCTGCCTGCCTGCCTGCCTGCGTGCCTGCACTTTCACTCGACGCCACGCGCGACAAACTGTTTTGCTTTCCAAAATAGAATACACGCCGATTACACTGCGCTTTTCGTGACTCTGCCCCTGACAGGAATCAGCTGTTGACGGTTTCATCCAATCGGGAATTTGAACGTCACCATAGTGACGTCATTGTAGCGAAATATAAGCTCCCGATTGGATGAAACCGTCAACAGCTGATTTGTGTCAGTGGCAGAGTTAAGAAAATCGCAGTATAAATGGAAACACAATCGCAGATAGGGTCGCGTGGAAGTGCATACGTGTGTGAACTATAAATAGATCTCAGTATGAATGTGTGTGAACCAACAAAAAAAATTCATATATCAGCAGCGAAAACATGGCAAATACGAAAAGAACTATTATCAAGATGGTAAATCTTAGGTTGCCGGCTTCATCCATAGGTTACGTTAGTAATAAATTAGTTAAGAAGCTGCCCCTTTTTTGGCGCATAACCGCATTACCGCATTATTGATTGCGGTGAGTCTCGAAATACTTCCAGAACACGTAAAATAAACACTCACTCAGCAGGTTTGCTCGCCTAAATGAGCTTACCAACATGTGACGGAAAAAAAAGATAAAAATTGCATCATTCTGTTCAATGCGAAATGCTAGTTTGTTAATTAAACACATGAAATACATGTAAAGGTTTTTTTGAAAAACACTAGTTCTTACTAGCAATTGTAGGAATACTTCTGCTTCTAAACTCTTCAACTACACTTTATAATAAATAGATATTATTATAGAAACAAAAGGGTATTTTTTTAATTATTTTAATTTTAAGTCGCACGAACCCAAAAGGCCATGAGTGACTATTACAATAATTAAATGCAATCACAAATCAGTGAAAATATCAATATGTTTACAATATTGTATCACTTTTTTTGATAACTTGTCGATGATAATTTTTTCAGTTAGATGTATTTATTTTTTATGAAGTTTACTGGATTTTTCCATTTCTCTATGTTTTGTGCCATTGTGTGTTTAATTTATTCCTAATGAATTTCCTAATATCTTGAACTCTGTTTCGGTTGAATAATACAGTTGCACATTTGATGTAACTCTTTTAGGGTCGAGGTTAGCGATATCATTACCAAATATATTTTCATGTGCTGGTATCCACGCAATAATGATATTTTCCCTCAATTTACATTCATTGAAATGTATTTCATTAATATGGTTCAATAATTAATATGTTTTTATATTTTTGTTGATGTAATTCATAATATAGAATCACTAAATATAACATGGTCGTTTTGACATTAATGGAATTATTAAATTTTTATTCAGACTTTTTCGAATACAATTTCTAATACACGGGTTAAGAGTTAAATGGTTAATAGTTAAAGAAAAAATTTAAAAAAAGTTAACAAAAAGTTAAAGGTTCAAGAAAAGAGAAAAAAAAAGATATTGTTTAGATAGATATTTGTTTCATAGATAGATAGATATTTGTTTAAATAGATACATGTTTCATGGCCATTAATATGGCATATAATTCTGTTGTTTCAACTGGTCTTAAGGGAGGCAGGGGGGGGGGGCTGTTCCAACTCAGCTGCCCGCGGGCGGGCACGCGGGCGCCCGCAAGTACCGCGGGCACTAGAGGAGACTGGCGGGCACAGACTGCTGTAAACATTCTCTGCCGGCGCCTGGCAAAATCGGGGTATGTAAAATGGGGACCGGAAGGGGAATAAGAGTTAAGCCTATATGTAATTTGAGGACCGACCCAGAAAAGGGTATACGTAAGTTGAGGACCGACTACCTGGCATTCCAGGTAAAAATGAAAGGTGACCATTGGCGTAGCATAGTGGAGGCCGCAGGGGCGGCCGGCTCCAGGCAGCAAAATTTCACAATAAATAATAATAATTCATATTTAACCGTGATTTAGGGGAATAATAATAATATTAATAACAACAATAATAATATATTGTAAAAGTTTTAACATCTCATATTTTTGTCGCACCTACGATTCGGACCCATTGAAATGAGCACGGAATCTTTCATTACTTACTCTGTGACGAATTCTTTAAATTAGTGTATTATAATGAAATACTCCTAATTGTAGCTACTGGCAACAGTCTGTACTGACTTGTTTGGATTTCCTGAATTTTATTTTGAGCGTGGATTGTTTATGGCTAATATTCAGCGAGAATGACTCCTTTAATATAAAGCATAGTGTTCAATGCATAATAACACCTGCAAATTAGATTACAGTACGGAAAAGACCCTTCAGGAAAGTTCATGACTGAAGCTTCGACAATTCTAAGAAATTTTCATTTATGAATCGTCAATCATTCAATTCACATTAACTTAAGCGAATATAGGCCTATGTATGCGTTTCCAAACTGATTTTAGTGCTCATAAGTGCTTGTAGTGATTGTTAAATTATTGAACTTTGTTGAAAAATTGTATTGTGCGTGTACGTATATATTTGACGACGTGAGTATTAAATATTTTATTTAATAGAATTATTAAAATGTAGATGAATAAAGTTGAAGTTAAAGTTAGAAGTTTTGTTTTTAATTCTAACAATTATTTTATTTTCAATAAAAATATAAATGGTATCGGTATCGTTATAGTTCTAATTGGAAATTGGTGTTTTATTTTCGATTCGCTAATAACTGAATCTTGTCGTTCGGCAAGGTATAATCATGAGTAGGGAGCTGCTTTTGATGACTTGAAGCATCGCCAAAAATCAATAAAATGATTTTAAAATGTTATAAGAATGCCCTGAAAGCAAAGAAAAATGACATAAAAGATGTGATCAAAACCAGTTCCCACGAACAAATCAAGCTGTCGGATATGTTACTGATGTAATCCAGACTTCGGAAGTTCAAGTGAACTCAGCTTTTAAACTATTGGATTGCACTCTTCTTTAGCAGGATATCTGTCCTTAGCTATTCCGAAATCAGCAGATCTGCCAATGGGATTGCCACAAACTCCTGCCAGCTGCCATCTATCGCCGCCCAAAGTACTTTTTTTAAAAATTTTCTTAAGTTTTCGGTTTACTAATAGTAGAACGGAAATATTATTTTAAGAACATTAAAACACAGTAAAACTTCGTCCTAAATGGCAATTTTCTTTGAGTTTTCGAAAAACTTCACTGGAAGTCATTTGAAGCACTTTAACTCAATAAATAGAACAGTGTTTACAAATTAGTGGAAAAGTGCATATTAACTGTGTTAGAAGTCTTAAAAAATACATTTGTCTAATTTTTAAAAACAAAAAGTACCATAAAATGAACTTAACGTCATATCAAAGAGTGCAATTTGCACTATCCGTCTGAAATGTTTGAAGAAAGCATTTGGAGCCATTTATGAGAAAATGCCGTTTGAGCGTTTCTGAAAATGCGGAATTTGGGCTAGTTTTCATAGAAAACGGTTGAGTTTTCGAGAAAAATTACTTGGCATTATTTAAAACACATGTACTCATAAATGTAATCATGTGAACAGGACTTTTGTATCAGGACTTTTCGTGACCTTCGCGCTTCCCGCAGCGGGCGAGCCGTTGCTTCAGCAGCGCTAGGAACGTTACGCGGCGTCTATCAGCCGGTGTCAGATTTCCAAGCGCGTTCGCTCCATCTGAACCTGCAAAGTAAACACCCGTTTTTGTCACCCCGCCTGCCCTCCAAGTAACTGAGACCTTGCCGATAGGCCGATAGTGCAAGCGCGGTGTATGAGTAACGTCCGCAGAACCAGCAGCGAGCAGCGATTTCCGCCCTTCAACGGTCGGTAAGGTCAAGAATGGTCCCAATACTAATTATCGCAAAAACACTACTTGCAATGCTTCATAGCACGTAAAAATTTGTATGTAGGGGTTTTGAAAGGTGCTGAACAAGCTGGTAAAATCTCAAGTCAATCCGAGTATCCAGCACGGTGAGTGTTGCGTGTCAGTCCGTTTCTTACCTGAGATGGTTTGGTCCTCAAATTACATATAGGATTAAGAAGTAAGCTTCACGAGATAAGATGAAGGGATTATTTGGTCCTCAATTTACATACGCCCGGCAAAATATGAGCCCTCGGGGAGCGAGTTGGCCTTGGCCGTTGGCGACAATTCGTCACTGATAGCTGAAGTAGGGAGCGGTTAGGTTGGGGAGCGAAGGGCACACCGGGGCTCACACTCAGAAAGAAACCTTTAAGTTCGATTCAATTCAACAAAATTTTATGAAATTAATTTTAGACTTATTTTTCTTAACAAGTGAAGCAGTGTCAGTCCTTAGGCTGTTGCGATACGTAGAACGCTCTTCAATGTCTTGTCCTGAAGTTGGGTACTTTCTTTGATTTTTATTATTTTCATTGCAGAGAGAAGCTGCAAACAAAAATTTATTGACGCAAAGATAGACATAACATTTTCCCTATTTAAGTCTCATTTTTCCATTTTTGAAAATAGTGTTCTGTTGTCATTTTTACTGCGGGTAACAGAGTCACCCAGCGTGTCAATTCGACATGAAACTTGAAGCGCCTACTGCCGATTTAACTGAGGCCCCAATTTTTTTTATTCAAAACAAAAAACGGACTTATTTCAAAATAACTGCTATACGTTGTTTCTGTTGTGTGGAGAAATGAATCCTGTTTAGTTTATGTATTGGGAGGGGAATTTGTTTCAGAGAATTCTGTGGATCCACTGTGATCTTTTTTAAAAATTATTATTTTAAACATATTCAGGTTTTACAAATTTAAGTTTACACTCTACATTTGTTTTGTTGGCTTAATGTAAACTTAATGCTAATGACTTAATTCTAAAAATTACATTTTTAGAACAGGAATCCTTTATGGGGAGACCTCAGGAAAGTTATGTTTCGGAAAACTTTGTAAGAAAGATTTAGAAGGGAAATATATTTCTAATACGGGTATCACGAGAGGGAGTTTGGCCTAATTGGTGGCGATTTGAGGTAAGCTATGGTAAAACTGTGTGGAGAGATACGTGATTCGGTTTCCTATAGTTTCAAGTTGGAATTCATTGTTGTTTGAAAATAAAGCGTGGTGCATTTGTAATTGTACGGGGGAACTGTTTTTGAAAGATTTTGTTTGGGTTCTTCTGCCAAGGACCACTATGATCTACTGCCAAAAGTTTCTGGTCTTCTCCAGGCGTCCCTGTGTGAGTGTGCGAAATCTGATCGCATTCTGTGTTGAAAGATTTTGCACCCGGTGGCTAACCTCCCGATAAGCTGGAGTGCGATAGAACATGTACTACATAGTAGCTTCTCTTTCCGACGGCGCGATGAGCTATGCCGATATGCAGAGTGGTGCGTTTTCAAACCCCACGCCTATAATTCGATTTAAATAGTAACCTCTGAGAGATCATCAGCTGGCCCGGTTATCCAATCGGGACCTTCAATACTAAAAAATTACGTCACGAGGCTCCCATCTGGATAACCACGTACTTCTGGTTACAAAATAATGGTAAATAATCATCAGTTGGTATTGACGAAGACAAGAAAAGTGTCAATTTAGTTTATTTAATTTGTTTAAAATAATTACTGTATTACGATTGCTCCACCGGAGTCGAAAAAATCCTTCCACTGCGCATGCCCAGTGGGCCGCAGGTAGGCGGCAAAACACTGAAGCTTTGGAGGAAGAGGACACGCTCGAGTGGGAGGGCATTGCATCTTCGCGATTTTCTGCGAACCGCGATTTTTTTGCGCGAATTTTGTACGATTTTCTGCGCCCGAACTTGGCCTCCCCCTCCAAAGCTTCAATATTTTGCCGTCTGCCTGCGCTCTTTGTCACACTGTAGCTCTCTCTCTCTCTCTCTCTCTCTCTCTCTCTGCCTTTCTCGTGGGTCGCGCGATAATTCAACACTGAGAGTTTGACGATTGCAAACTGATGAGAGAGAAGGAGCAGACAAAAGGCAGCTACAGTAGGGGTTGTCCAAACGATCAGCAGAAAAAAAAAAAAGTGTCTTGAAAATAAGTTTCAGTTTTAGGTCTCCAGTCCAGTTTTATCGCGGTTAGTGAGCAGTGACTGTGTGTTTTATGCAGTTTCTGCTGTCATTCCCAAATTTTGTTCGAGATTATGCAAATAAACAGAATAAAATAAGAAAAAAAGAAAAAAGTAATTGTGCTTTTTACAATGACATCATCATCTGCAGGTGTTTGTGGAAGGCCGCTGAGAGGATAAGCTGAAAGAATTTCTGATAAGGATGCCCCGTGCCTCTGTTGTAGTAACGGACATCGCAAAGTAAAATTGTACCGGAATTGACAGACAAACAAACTGTGCTTTTTTGAAGAAAGATGTAGCAGAATGGTTAAATAATCATGGAGTTGCTTTTGACCCTTCACTGACGAAAGCCCAATTGTTACAAATAATGCAAAGTGCACGCACTGAAAAACGATACGTTGTTGATCAAATAATCATTGAACATATTTATTTAAGGTTATTATTTAAGGTTATATTTATTATTTATTTTTTATTATTATTATTTATTTAATCCTTATTTAAGGTGTCTTACATTGTTTGTCAAAATTTGTAATATTAAAGAGGTCGCTGATGACCATTGTAGTTATAAAGCGACCTAAAATAAAATTAATTAAAAAAAAAATCATTGAACATAGCCACATTCCTCTCCGTCTTCGACCAAACCATACAGATCTAAATCCAATATAACTTGTTATGCAAATAAACAGAATAAAATAAGAAAAAAAGAAAAATCCAGTCAAACGATGCTCAAAAAGGTCCGAGTCAGGAAAAAAATTCCGGAACACACAGCGCGCGCAGCTCCGTAAAGTTACAATCGCAAAGTTGTCAAAAAAATTTGAAATTAATCTCCAAATTTGTCGCTTTTTTGTTGCTAATTTGTTACGCAAAACAAACATTTGTCGCTCTTCATTTGACACTGCTATAACAAATGCTGCTAACTTGATATCAAGTTAGCATCGCAAAAACAAGAAAACCAAGAAACTACACAGATAAATTAAAAATTAATTACATGGGAATTTGTCGCTTTTTTGTCGCTCAAAACTTACCATAAAACAAATTTTGTTACTCTTCAAACAAAGCCAGAAATGTAATTTCCCAAAAACGATGTTTTTCAACGCAATGTCAGGAAAACCAAGAAATAACAATAATAAGTAAAAAATATTTACATGAGAATTTGTCGCTTTTTTGTCGCTCGAAACCTACCGTAAAAGAAATTCTTTTACTCTTTAAACAATATGCTAGAAATGGAAGTTTTCCAAAACGCGATTCTAAGTTGATATCAACTTACAATCGCAATTTCAAGAAAACCAAGAAATAACAATAATATGTAAAAAATAGTTACATGAGAATTTGTCGCTTTTTTGTCGCTCGAAACTTACCGTAAAATAAATTTTGTTACTCTTTAAACAATATGCCAGAAATAGAATTTTTCGCAAAACGGGATCTGATGTGTCGTCAAGTTAGAATCGCAATCTCAAGAAAAGCGAGAAATAATCTAAATACACAAAAACTTTTTACATCGGAATTTGTCGCTAATTTGTCGCTCGAAACCTACCGTAAAAGAAATTTTGTTACTCTTTAAACAACATGCTAGAAATTGAATTTTTCGCTAGCGCGGGTCCAATATGTGGTCAAGTTAGGCGAGCCCCCTCTCCCTTATAGCATCCGGCTGTAACAGTCTTGCTGGTTTTTCCAAAGCCTGCCCGAGGGTTAAGGCTAAATGTACCGACACTAGTTCAATTTGTCGCCACCACGTGGCAGCACCAAATATATTAAAATTTACTTTACCAATAACGTCTGAACAAATGGTCCGATTTTCGATCTGTAAACGGCATTTGACTCCTTTTTGTAATAGAATTTACGCTACGAAGCCCTTTTTCCAAAAAAACTAGCAGAAACTCATTTTCTAAAATTTTTCTCGTACTTCCGGGAACAATTTCAAAAATGTGGGCTTATAGCGCGATAGCGACAAGCTTCCAAAATCCAACGCCGCATCAAACATGCAAATCGGATAAATAGGAGCGACGTAAAGTCAAATTTCGAAAAACACCTCACCCCACTCCGCCTTCCACACCGCCCCCGTCATCCGCCTAGTGGGGGAGGGGCCGCTGTCTCAACGCGGAGACCACCGGCACTGCTAATCTCGAGAGCCTGCGGCGGACGGGCAGGCAAGGCACGCACTCCGTTATGCTTTCGTCACTTCGCATCTCAATGTATTTTTTCCCCGCAAATGAAACTAGAGCAAACGTAATCTGAGAAAATGGCGTTTAAGCATTTGTGCAAATTCGGAATTTTCAGTTCGTTTTCACAGAAAACACCTGTTGTTGAGGAATTTTTAAGACATAATGTAAAGCACATATGCTCCTAAATGTAGTAATGTGAACAAATCGCCGTTAATGAAAATATTTACGAAATGAAAGGCTAGTCAAAGAATTACATTTTTGTAATTTTTGAAAAAACAAAAGAATAGAGCATTATGGCGTTTATGTCATCTCATAGAGTACATTAGGCACTATCCTTTTCAAAAGAAAAAAAATGGAGCAGTTTTTGAGAAAATCTTGTTTTTGTAGTTTTTTAAAAATTGCACATATTGCACGCAATATTGCGCGAAAACTAAAAGTTTAAAAAAATGTACATGACCGTATTGAAAGAACTAAGTATGGAGAACAAATATCATTTTAAGGAAAATTTTCTATCTTCAAATTTGCAGTTGTAGGAAGACACCGAACAAAATTCGGATTTTTGCAATTTTCCAAAAATTAGAGTCAATAATGAAAATGAGATCTATGCCACCTTTATAAGTATATTTTAGTTTATTCTTACAATTAATTTAAGGAAAACATTTGGAGTCATTTTTGATTTATTGGTAGTGACTTCGGGCACGTCAACTACGGAGGTCTTTAGTACCGCAAGTGTAGGGCATGTATATTTAATTGGGAGGTGGAGGTGATGTTCCCCCTGGATGGCGAGATCCGGCGCTGACCTTCCGTCTACTAGTTTTCCCCAACCAGGTATCTGCCACCAGCGGGGCACCACCCCAGCCGGAACAAGCTCTAAATCACCGACCTATCTACCTGTCGGCTTGCGGGGTTCTTTCCCAACCAGGTATCTCCCACCAGCATCTCAAAATATTCCTGTAAAAAAGAGCTTCAATTTTCGCATTTACAGTAAAGCTTACACGTCATTTTCTTAACAGCGGCTCCAAGTTTATAAATGAAAATTGCCATACAGGAGGATGTTTTACTCTTGATTAATATTCTAAAAGTAATATTACGAATCTACTACTAGGAAACCGAATAATGAGAAAACTTTAAGAAATGTATTGTGGGTGGCGATATATAACAGCTGGGAAGAAGATGGGGCAAGATGGTAAAGCTGGCATAGAACAAGAAAATTAGAATACTTTACTACGAGTAAGTCTGTGAAATTCTGTTGCACCACTTTTTCAAATTTGTCCGAAAGTACGAAAACATTTTTAAATATTATCTTCGGCTACTTTACTTGGAAAATGGGATTAACAAGGTGAATTCTATCAAGGAGACAAGCCGTTTTGAGATCAACTAATGGTGCTACAGAATGGCACAGACTTTCCCATATTAGTTTTCTACTTCCTTGAGTTTGGGCTAGCTATTCGGAATTGCTACACTGTCGTACCAGCTGCCATCTATCGTCGCCCAAAGTACATTTTTTGATATTTTCTTAACTTTTCGAATTCCTGATGGTAGAACGGAAATATCAATTTTAGAATATTAAAGAACAGTAAAACCTCGATCTGAAAGGGAATTTTCTTTGAAAAATTAGGAGCCGTCTTTAAGAAAATGGCGTTTAAGTGCTACTAAAATGCGAAATTTGAAGCTCTTTTTAACAGAAAATTTTTGAGTTTCCGAAAAACTTCCTTTGAAGTCATTTGAAACACATTAACTCACAAATACAATAGTGTTTACAAATTGCTGGTAATGTGCATATTAGAGGTGTGAGAGATCTTTCACAAAAATTACATTTGTGAAACTTTTGAAAAAACAAAAAATACCCCAAAATAAACTTCACGTCATATTAAAGAGTGCAATTTACACTATACGTTCGAAAAGCATGAAGAAAAAATTAGGAGCCATTTATAAGAAAATGGTGTTTGAGTGTTTCTGAAAATGCCGAATTTTGAGCTAGTTTTCATAGAAAACGGTTGAGTATTCGAGAAACTTTGTATGACATTATTTAAAACACATTTACTCATAAATGTAATAATGTAAACAAATCGCCGCCAATGTAAATATTACCTACGTGAGAGACAAGTTAAACAAATATTTTTGTAAATTTTGCAAATAAAAAAGAATAGAGCAATATGGCGTTTATGTAATATCGTAGACTACATTATGCACTATCCCTACCAAAAGTTCAAAGAAAAAATTTGGAGCAATTTTTGAGAAAATCTGTTTTTATATTTTTTTCAAATTGCACATGTTGCAAGCAATATTGCGCGAAAAATACTAAAATTTTCAAAAATGTGTACATGATCGTAATGAAAGAACTCGCTTTGGAGAACAAATTTTATTTGAAGGAAAAATCTCTATCTGCAATTTTGTAGTTGTAGGAAGAGGCCGAAAAAGTTGAAACTTTTAGAATTTTCGAAAAGTCAGAGTTAATCGTGAAATTATGACTGATTCCACCTTAATAAGTGTGTTTTACTCTATTCTTACAAGAAAAAGAAAAAATTTGGAGCTGTTTTTGAGAAAATTTCGAAAATGTTCGGGGGGTTTCATGCAAAGTACCGCTATGTTTTATAGATTCCTTTTCAAAATCTCAAAGCTTTGACTCGAGTCAGATCGACAGGGGCTTATTCATTTTGAAAAAAGCACCGACAAAAAACATACATATGGTTTACGCGCTAGTAGTGTTCACAGACGGACGGACAGACAGACAAACGTTTTGCTTTCAATTGGTTTTTCGGTATCAAGGACCCACAAAAGAGGGATTCTAGCTACACCACGTGTTAGGGGATTTTTTCTTAATTTAGCAACTAGATTTATTTCCTTTTCGTTATCAAGGCCCTGCAATGATTTTTTTTCTTCCGAAAATCCGCCGTTTTTTCCCGCAGCATTAAATAACTTTCCCTATAATACGTAAACAATTACGTATATACGTACGTATACGGGAAAGTGAAAATCGAGTCGTAGGATAAAAGAGCTCGTGCGTAATCTCTGCTTATTCTTTCAATAGTGGAATGATAACGGAAGATCTTAGAAGTAACAGATATCTAAAATAAAATGTGAGGAGATGGAATTAATTGTGTGAATTTCACTAATATTCCATTTTCTTTTTGAAATCGGTTCCAAACGGTAATCGATATTTTGAGTAATACATCAAACAATTTTTTGATCATATTTGAAGGAAGACGGGAGTATGTGAACAAGATAGTGTTATACTACTATTCAAATTATCTATCTATACTGCTATCAAACTGAAATAAGAACTAATTGCTATTAAATATGATATGAGGCCGTTTACCTCTGTTACAACATCACTAGTTTCATTTATGGGGAAAAAATATATTGAGATGGAAAATGACGAAAGCATGACTGCCTGACTTGCCAGCCTCGCGCGCGGCAGCCGCGCGCAAGCAACCAAGCCTGGCGTGCCCAGAGACTCACTGCCGGTGGCCGCGCAGGGAGCGCGTGGGCGCACGGGCGGATGGCGCGACGGCGCGGCGTGGAAGGGGGAGGGGTGTGAGGTGTTTTTCCAAATTTGACTTTACGACGCTCCTATTCATCCGATTTGCATGATTGACACGGCGTTGGATTCTGGAAGCTTGTCGCCATCGCGCTATAAGCCCACATTTTTTAAATTGTTCCCGGAAGTACGAGAAAAAATTTCAAAATCTAGTTTCTGCAAGTTTTTTTGGAAAAAGGGCTTCGTAGCGTAAATTCTATTTTAAAAAGGAGTCAAACGCAGTTTACAGATCGAAAATCGGACAATTTGTTCAGACGTAATCGGTAAAGTAAATTCCCTACGATAGTGCTGCGATCTAGCGAATTTTCCTACAAGTTTTTATCGGTACATTTAGCCTTAAATACTCGGCGGGTCTTGGCTATTTTTGCCTGAGGCAGGTATTACCAAAGCTTTGCAAATGGAATTATACTCGTAGATACTTCGCCAATGGTTTTGGTATAACTAAAATTATTTATGGTCGTTGATGTTTAGTTACTGGTCTAAAATGTCCAATAATTGCAAATCGAGACTGCCATTGGAAACATTAAATAAAATTTGAAATTTCCAGATATCTCGAAGATTCTGGCATGCGATGAAGGATTCATTCGTTGGTTTTGTTTTGTTCTCCTTACGAAGTTCATCGTAAGAAGGGAAAGTTATGCAATCGTGCACCGGAAAACGTAGAATTTTCCGCAGAAACACTCTTATTTATAAAAGTTTATTAATTTCAAACATTACGTTGTGTACGTTGGATTTCCACATTTCCTGAATCATCCTGACGGTAAAGTATTGTATGAAGAAAAACAGGTATTAACCTTAATAAAAGAAGAAGAAGACGTTGTGTACAATGATGAAACGGAGATCCTGTAACTGGAAATCTAATACATCTACCGAGTATTATTTTCTGTGCGTACTTCACGAAGAGAACTTACCAAGTAAACTATCCAATTTAAAATGCGTAATATAAAGAAAGTTATGTAATTCCGCCACAAAAAACGGGAATTTTTCGACACAAAAACTCGTTTTGTGTCCCTGATTCGGGAAAAGTGAACAAATCCTATTACAATATGTGTTCGGGGCTACTATACACTTAATGTTCATGAGTGGACTGTATGAATGGACTGTAGTGATGAAGTACAGTAGTCCCGAAACCCTTTGATAGCTCTTGGGATTGGCGCAGGAGTGCAGGATGCATATACGAGCAAATTTCCAGCACAAACAATATTTAATAAGTAAATGTACAGTATTCACACAGTAAATGCACAAGAAGCACAGAATTAAGATGAAACTTTCTCTTGGTGCATTAATACACCTGTCCAAGCGTAGTCATTGTAGTGACACCTTGGACCGCCGACCAGAAGCAGCCGCGAGTTACATAGTTCAACCAAAATTGCGGGCGCAAACCCACGTAAGAGCGACAGACACAATTACAGCGTGCACTGCCACGATTAAACAATTTATGTGCGAGCCGTATGCAGCTCATTTGCACGATTATAGATTCTTTACACGCTACTGCGCGGAGCCCTAACACGCGCGTCTATCTTGCACGGTGTCTTTATGCGGACTAACGAAGTCGGTTAAGCCGAATTCGGTTGGGGCAGAGACGTTAGGAAAGGGCTCACACACGCGGCAGAGGTGGGGATGGCGATGGCCAATTACCATTTGCCATTTGATCTGAATTTGCAATGATCTGGCAGTTTTTGTCCGTTGCTCCTCCAACGGACCGCGCTGTGGGGGCGAGTTGGGCAGGTGATCACGTACGAGCGGCCACGCCCGAGCGTTGCCGTCCGTTGAAAAATACGCGGATCAGCGGATGTGGGGGTGATATGTGACACCAGCGGTCAACGGCTGCGCTCTGCCGATTACGCAATTCAACTGTTCTGCCTTGCTTGTGAACGTATTTATTTCTGCTTTGCTGTGGGCCCGAACAATATGTAGTAATTTACTTTCTCTAACATATCTTATACTGAGATTTCACGAGTTGCGGGTCCTTAATACGTTTTTTACTTTCTTGAATACGTATGTATGTGTATACGGAGTATTATACGTAGAATACAGAAAATGATGCTGCGGAATATCAATTTCGAGATCTAAACGGAAATACAGGTTTTGGAGCTTCCTGATACCGAAAAAGTGTTTTTTTTAATACGCCCGTCCATCTATCTGTGAATTAGAAGAATAATATTAATAATAATAGTAATAATAACAACAACAAACATTTGTTCTATTAATCTGGAATTATTAATTTATTAATATATATTTACAACAGCAAGAAAAATTGTGTACATTTCTGGAGCATATTTGTTGTGATACTAAAACAAGGAAAGTGTATTATAAAATCTATCTGAATGTATACTTCATTTGGCAAGCTTATTTCACTTTTAAACAATTTACGAAGAATTCACTGTTCTTGTCAATACAATTTTCTTTCGACGCCAAACACGCAGGCGCGTGCCTTTCTCTTTAAACTCGTGGTCTCGACGGTCACAAGAGTTTTTGGGTTGGAAAATCGCCGATTTACGCTGCCCCATCACAATAATTTGTCTTTACTAAGTACGTATTAATGCGAGAAAATAAAAATATCCGATATGTGTAACGCAGATATTTTGTTTTCATGTGCAACATAGTCTTCAATTAGCTTTTGAGTTCATTTCTGTAAAGCGATTTTTTAAAATTATACTTCGAATTTCTTGTTGTACTTTCTCAATTATGTAATGTGCTGAGGAATTGAATATTCCTGTCTTCTTTTTCTGAAGCAATCCTTTACAGGTCCATTGGAGCGTCTTAGAAATATTAGTGTATGAATGAATGCCGTAAAGGCACTTAGTGCCTGATCCGCTCCTTCCGTTTCGGCTAGAGGGAGGGTCATAGAATTCACCACCAGGTATACAGCTTGCCTCCCTCCGCCGGGAAAATCCCACTCCTTGTTGTTTAAAGAGTAAAAGAATTTCTTTTACAGTAGGTTTCGAGCGACAAAAAAGCGACAAATTCTCATGTAATTATTTTTTGCATATTATTGTTATTTCTCGGTTTTCTGGAGATTGTGAATCTAACTTGACCACATACTGGACCCGCGTTAGCGAAAAATTCAATTTCTAGCATATTGTTTAAAGAGTAACAAAACTTCTTTTACGGTAGGTTTCGAGCGACAAATTAGCGACAAATTCCGATGTAAAAAGTTTTTGTGTATTTAGATTATTTCTCAGTTTTCTTGAGATTGCGATTCTAACTTGACGACACATCAGATCCCGTTTTGCGAAAAATTCTATTTCTGGCATATTGTTTAAAGAGTAACAAAATTCGTTTTATGGTAAGTTTTGAGCGACAAAAAAGCGACAAATTCCCATGTAATTATTTTTTACTTATTATTGTTTTTTTTTTCAATAATTTTTATTTATAGTCGCATCAACGTCATGGTCATTAGCGACTATATACACTGTACATTAGAGATTACATGTATATCATTAAATTACAATTGACATTATGGGATTACAACATTGTAGGAATATAGTAATAAATGTATACAGTAATGAGATTAAATATCCTTGAAAATGTTTGCAGCTTTACAAAACTTAATAATATGATCTTGTTCTTCAGTGGAATACAATATAGCTTCATGTTTGAATTTAAATGATTGTCTTAGTTGATTGAAGTTTGGACACTCTTTAAAAATATGGTCTAGAGTCCTTTGAATTTTGCACAGTTCACACATTGGAGGGGATCTTTTTTGCAGTAGATGAAGTTTCTTATTATTGTTATTTCTTAGTTTTCTTGAAATTGCGATTGTAAGTTGATATCAACTTAGCATCGCGTTTGGGAAAAATCCCGTTTCTAACATGTTGTTTAAAGAGTAAAAGAATTTCTTTTACAGTAGGTTTCGAGCGACAAAAAAGCGACAAATTCTCATGTAATTATTTTTTGCATATTATTGTTATTTCTCGGTTTTCTGGAGATTGTGAATCTAACTTGACCATATACTGGACCCGCGTTAGCGAAAAATTCAATTTCTGGCTTATTGTTTAAAGAGTAACAAAACTTCTTTTACGGTAGGTTTCGAGCGACAAATTAGCGACAAATTCGTCAGAAAGAGATGTTTAAGAAGAAAGTTTTAGAAATGGAAGGATTCCAGGGCAGGAAGGAAAAGAAGACAGGATAAAAATTGTCCGAGGAGAGAAAAATGATACACAGTGAGAAGATGAAAGAGTACTGGAGGAAGAAAGAAGGACAACGGAAGAAGCAATGAAAGAAGAAGAAGAGGAAGAAGAAGAAGAAAACTTGAACAAACTAAAAAAACTTCATAATCGAAGATTATGTATGGTTATATAGTCAAAGATTATTTCTGAAGTCAGCGGTAGCTCATGACATGAAAGCAGCATACGCCACTGTAGGAGGGGTGGGCTGGGTGAGTGTGGGCGGTGGATGTGGAGAGGGCCGGCTGGGCTGGGCTGCACGGGAAGTGAGCGAACGCGTGGGCGAGCCAACGGCGATGGTGGCAGCGGAATCGCTTGCGGCTTCTTTAAATCCCTCAACATTCGCGAGAATTAGATTCCCAAAACGTATCGCGAATTACAAATCTGCGAATGTTGAGTCCATCTTTTATTGAAGAAAGGTGGGTTAGGTTCTTGGATAATCCAACGTGATATCCAAGCTGGATATCGAAAAGTATCCAATTTCGTATTAAAATACTTATATGTATTTCGTATTAAAATACTAAACGACATATAATTAATGTTATATATGAATACATATAATTAATTATTTATCGCTGCATACACGACTGTCTATTGTGTAATTTTGAACGCGAGGTATAGCTATCAAAAGTAAACGGAACGCCATACGACCTGTCGTCCGCCGCGGGGGGTGGGGGAGCGGGCGCAGACCGTGGCACGCAGTATCGACACAGACCGGTTACGCACTGCAGTAGTTAAATAATGATAAAACAAAAAGGGACTAAATGTGCAACTGTAATTTGGCATACTGATAGCGAACAGTCTTGGCTTTTGGACAAGCTAAGCTTCAAAGCGATACGAAAGAAAAAGAGAGAAAAAAATAAAAGGAAAGAAAGAAACAACAAAGAAAGAAAGAAAGAAAGAAAGAAAAAAGAAAGAAAAAGAAAGAGCGATTTCTGAACCGAGGCGGCGGTGCAATTTATACTCTCTGGACAGACAAGAGACAGTAGATGTTATTAGTGAATGCATGTTACGAAATACCCAACAGAAAATCCAAGCAAAGATATTAAAAAACAAAATACCATTTTCACTGACGGAAACTTGCTTCATAATCTCGCGCATTTTCGATGTTTAGTTCTGCCAATTTCATGACTGATTATAAGAAGGAAATAAGGTTGAGATTTCTCTTTCACGTTGGAAAATGATGCACCAAGGACATCTGTACACTTTTTGATCGGATTAATCTGTAAGTGCGGAGTTCGATTATGGCCAGGTGTTTTTGGATTTTTGAATTATGGCCAGGTGTTTGGTCTGTTTGACGAAGTGTACGTCGTAGGAATTACAAAATCAACTATAATCTCCACCACTTTTTCTTTCTTGTTATACAACACAAATCGCTTGAGCTGTTCGCTTAATTTACGAAATGTGCATGACCGCTGACCGCCTAGTCAATTGGCCGCTAAATAAGGGAATAGTTACACGTGTCTTATGGAAAATTCACGAAACAATTCACGAAGGTTGCACGAACAATTCAAGGCCGTTGTTACTTACTTTTTTAACTGATTACGATTGATTAGTGTTTTCTGGTGGGTCAACGGCCAAGTTAGTTACTCCCTTAAGTGTAGTGCATGTTTTATTGCTGGAGGTGACGGCGATCTTCCTCCGCCCAACACGCGGCGCGACCCAGCGCCGACCTACACGTCGGCTTGCGGGGTTTTCCCCCACCAGATATCTCCCACAGCGAGGCACCGCTTCTACCGAGACAAGCTCTAAGCCAGTGGTGTTAAGGTCTCCTACTGGTGGCAGTGGCACGCCTCGCGGCACCGTGCCATGCCACGAGCTTCTCTGCGCCACTAGAGTCGGGAGAGGAAACTATTAGTAACCACGCCATTTTACAATAGTGATGACGTTGTCTCTGCTGGCGGGGTAATGAACTGCGTGGAGGGGCGATTTCGCCGTGGCGGACTCGCGCTCGTGTCATCGACCATGACAACACTACTCTTAAGCTCTCAAATGCTCTCCCGATAGTGTGATAGTGTAGTGCATTTAAGTGCACGCGGGTGTAAGTAGGATTGAACAAGGAAGAGGGAGGAAAGATCACGCGCGGTCCATGGCTCGTTTGGATACTGCTCCCGCATTCGCCTGGTGTTGAGTGGAAAAAAGCACGGAAAACTATCGTTCAAAGCAGCCGGCCGTTAGAATTCTTCGTCAGACAGCTGCCGCTCGACCTAGCTATCTAGCTTATGTTGAAAATCCTGCCACCGCCCGCCGTGTCTCGCCGGCACCAAAATTAGCAACTAAAAAGAGACAAATTTTGAGAAAAATATCAATTAAAAAAACAACAACTTTGCTACGTTAACTTTACGGACCTCTTCCTTCGCGCCGGCGTATCGTCTTGTGCGAGTCGCCCATTGTGGCGGGACGTCCCTTATCGCCTGTAGGTGCCGCGTTGAGCCTCGGAGGCGAAAACTGCCCTCGAAGTGCTGACGAGCAGCCAGCGGAAGAGGTAGAGGGAGGGGGTTCCTGTGGCTGCGAAAGCGAAACACCGCTAGTACTTGGCAATCAACGTTTGCTGCTCTCGAAATAACTCAGCGGATCGAAGCTTTCTACAGACATGTGTTTGAATACTATACATTGAATGGACTTCGAGTGTTTGAGAAAATGTTTTATTCTTTCTTCTGAATATAAATTATTATTATTATTATTATTATTATAATAATTATTATCATCATCATTAGACCGCGGATATTCATGCAATTGCATATTTTTAATATATTGCATATTGCGCATATCGAAAGGAAATGTACACAACTTTACGTAAACAACAGTAGCCCATTATTATTTTGCATTATTGCATATTTCTGGGATTTTTTTCATTAACTGCATATTTTTATTTATGCGGCATATTTAAAGGCATGTATTCCAGGTTTTTGCGTAGAAGTGGGCCGAAGTCAGATATTTTCGTGTATTTCTCTTTCAAAAGAATGGTGAATTAAGCCATGCTAATGCTACAATATCAACATAATATTTCCGATAGACTTCCGATAAGATTTTTTCCTCTCTAAACGACTTACTCCCTGTAGCTTTATTCGTAGGCATGAACGTAGTAAACTGGTCTGAATGTTACAACATCAATGGATGTTGTCATTTATTTCAGTTAATGTTACTATCTGCATGACAGTTTTTTTACTAGCTGAATATTTTCCCCTAATGTATCGAAAATCTGCTCAATAGAAAGCATATAATAAATATTTTATCAGGAAATAAATTTTTCCTGCCATGTGGTCCAACTTATACCCCTATAGTCCTCCGTGTCACATGTGGCAGTTAAATCATTCTACCATTTTTCTGCACGAATCGTTAAGAGAGCAGTTTAAATTTATATGTAATCACTTGGAGATCTCTCATAGGCATCACTGTTACTTTGTTCGGAGTTGATTATCGTGGCTTCGAATGTGCTGAATGAATACATTATTATAACAGATTATGTTCTATTGGCTGTTTTTGCAAGATTCTTATTTCAATAGTGATTATATTGATATAATACATATGTTCGTAAAAATAGTTTGTGCAGTAAGCATTCCAACAGAATGGTTATCTCAGGGCCAAAACTGATAAACAGTAAGTGTATTATTACTCAACAAAATTATGGAACGGTGGAGGCTCGCATGTGACAAACGGGGAAAGAAAAATGACAATGGCGCCTTATGATCTGCGTTCCTGTGTAGTGGCGGGCGAAGGATATCAAGGTCAGGGGAGAACTCTGAAAGATGCGAAGTGGGCGCGCGACATCGCCTGCTAGACGTAACATTTTTACACGCCGTCTACTTTTGTAAGCAGTAATCTGTTCTCTGCAATACTAGCATTGGAAACTAACTCAGAGGAAGAGCGACGCCTTGCCCTCTTGTTTTTCAATACCACCCGTATTTCGACAGAATTATTATTATTATTTCTCCATTACATCACGACTAAAGATCTTATGAGTCGGCTGAATATAAAATCTACTCCAGGTTGCAACCAGCTACCTAAGGAGCAGATCCGGTGACTATCAGTTCCTCTACAATACTTTACGCAAAATGTGGGCTGTTCCAAATAAAGCAACTTCTTGCACTTCCCAGTCTTTTGAATTACCGGGGAGTTTAGACAAGTTCTTACTCAAATTTTGCGGAACAAATCCCAGAGCTCCGATAACTATCGGGACGACCTGTGCTTTTACGCCCCACATTCGGCTGATCTCGATTTCCAAACTCTTATATTTAAGACGTTTCTCTGCCTCCTTGGTAACGACGTTTCGATCGCAACAGTGGCGGCTCTACCATAAGGTCACATGGTCACGTGCCCTCCCACTTGTAAAGGAAAATATTAATAGTGGACTGAAACGCGTGTCATATTATCGAGTAATAATTATAGAGAATTTACGTTAAGGTTTTCACGGGCGATATCGATACTAATTCACAGCGCTGATAACGAGGTAGTTGTGGCAACAGGGCGAAGTCCGCAAGCTTCGTGTGACCAGCTCCATCCCGTTCAGCAAAGCTTTTCCCCATAGTGCGAGGAAAAAAGGGAGGGGGTAATGCTCTCTTAAGGCCCTTCACGGTCACAACGTTTTTGTGACTGCCACTGCAAGCGCCACTTTACATATGTACAAACAACGCTCGTAGTGTCTGAGAAATGAAATGCTGATTAGCTCAGGGCCCGCGTAATCTTGATAATATCAACAGCTATGAATTCTGTGCGAGTTATTTTTTCTTGAGCGTGTGCGTTTGTTGTTTCAATTGAATTGTTTTCTCTTCTCATTCAGCCGAATTAATACGTGAGAAACCAGTGAGGAATTTCAAGTGTTTTTCAGTTTACAGCCCTTAAACTTCAAAATAAATTTTTATTAGTTATTTTCTAGCTTTTTTTCGTGCCCCACCTGGCCTGAAGTTTAGGAGCCGCCACTGGATCGCAAGGTACAGCAACGTCGACAAGTAAACACGATTTGTTCTCCAAATCCCGGATGACTATATCCGGTTTGTTTGCCGCTATCGTGCGATCAGTTTGAATTTGTTGGTCGTACAATATCGTACACAATCCAACAGACGTCACCGGTTTTGGTGAGTGTTCGTACCACTTGGGGCATGTGTTTGGAACTTCGAGGGCGATACAGATCTGCCAGTGGAGGTAGCTACACACCCTGTCATGTCTTTTAAGGTATTCGGTCTTTGTTATTATTATTATAACATTATTATTATTATGCGATATAATAGAGATTATAAATACAAATTGTCAGCACCAATTTGAACTTATTTTACTTGTGTTGTATATTAAAATTAATTATAATTAAAGTAGAAATTAGTTGGCAATGATGGTTGCACCTTACAACATTGGGCAAGTTGTGAGTCAAGACAGAATGCTTGGGCGAGGAATGCTACCGCACACGCAGTCGTGGATGACGCAAGAGCGAGAGTCTAGAGCACCAATTTAAATTGATTCAAGAATTTACTTCATATTAGTTTTAAATATTTTCTTCGTAATCTTAAAGATTTAAAAAAATGTTGAAAAAATATTTCCATTTATTGTAACTATTTACAACTAATACCTTTAGTTTATTTATGTTTTTAAAACAAATTAATTAGTTCATATTTTAATGTTTTAGTACAGAACTCAAAAAAGCAATTATTTCCACAAATGTTGAAAACTGTAAAAAAATAAATATCAATGTTACGTAACGCTTAACTAGTACCTCCCTACCCCTACGTAACGCAGCGTAACGCTGCTTCCGACCCCCTCCTCCCTCGTTAGCGTTACGTAATTTATAGACGACCCGCGAATAAAAACAAACAAACAGAAAAACTCAAACTTAAGCTGGAACAACGACAGGAGCCCGAAACATTCTTCTTCGGGAGAGCCCAAAAGATTCAGCTGAATTGTCGTTCGGCGGAGGCGCGCCCCACGGGAGCCAGCTCAAACGCAGGCCGCGCTGTTGTGTGGGCGCATTCGCTTCGGTAATTCCGGGAGACCTGTAGCCCCAGGGGCCGCCGCCGCCTCCGCGAAACAGCTGAACGTCACCCGAAGGGGCGATCGATACACCAGGCGCGAGTGGGATTCGAAGCGCCGGCGGCAGCGGCGGCGGCGGCGGCGGCGGCGGCGGCGGCGAAGCAGGGGCGGTGGTGGCGGCGGTAGCGGCGCGGCAGGGGCGGTGGTGGCAGCGGTGGCGGCGGCGGCGGCGGCGGCGGCGGTGTGGCGGGGGGGGTGAGGGAGGCGGGGGCAGCGAGGGCGGCGGGGGCGGCGGGGGTGGCGGGGACGGGGACGGCAGTGACCGCGAGGAGGCGTGGCGGCGGCGGAGCTGGCGGCGGCAACGGCGGCAGTGGCAGAGGCGGCGGTGGCAGAGGCGGCTGAAGCGACGGTGGCGGTGGCGGTAGCGGTGGCGGCGGTGGCGGTGGCGGTAAGGGTGGCGGAAAGGGTGGCGGAGGGGGTGGCGGTGGCGGCGGCGGCGGTAAGGGTGGCGGAAAGGGTGGCGGAGGGGGTGGCGGTGGCGGCGGTGGCGGTGGCGGTAAGGGTGGCGGAAAGGGTGGCGGAGGGGGTGGCGGTGGCGGCGGTGGCGGTGGCGGCGGTGGCAGAGGTGGCGGTGGCGGTGGCAGTTGCGGCGGAGGCGGCGGCGTTGATGATGGCGTTGGTGATGGTGACGACTGAGGTAGTGGTGGCGAGGAGGGTGGCCAAGGTAGCGGTACCACAGGTGGTCCTGGTGGCAGCGATGTTGGCGGTGGCGGTGGCGTCTGCGGTCGCGGTGGTGACAGCGTTTGAGATGACAGAGGCGTTGGTGTTGGCGGTGGCAGTTTCTTTGGTGACGGTGGATGGTTGGGGACTGCTGTGACGCTGGCGGTAACTGTGACAACGCGTCCTCACCGTCGGGATGATGGAGGCGGTGATGACTGCGTTGGCGTGATGAGGGCGGTGCTGGTTGCTGTGGCGGTGGCGAAGGCGGTGAGGGTGGGCGTAGCGGTAGCGGTGGAGATGGCGGGGGCAGTGTCGATGGCGGTGGTGGCGATGATGGCAGTTTCACTGGCGAGCGTGGTGGCGGACGGCGGAGCTGTAGCAGGGCAGGCTTCGGTTGAGGCTTCAGGGGACATTGAGGCGTCGTTTCTCAGCGAAAGCAGGAGGAAAGGCATTCGCCTAGTGATTTGCGCAGCATCTCCATGATATCTTGCCCTCGTTGTTTTAGAAAGTCAGAATGTTGCGAAGTGTCAGTGTTGTTGGAATAGAAGTTACGATTCTTTCGTCCTGCTTTCTTACTGAATACGGGAGGATGATTGATGAATTTCCTGTTTTCTTGACAATGACTTATCCGTATGTTTATCCCCTTTATTTTGCTGACACGTTGCAGACATTGTATACATTCATGTTATACATTTATGTTGCTTGTAAGTACAGTGGTTAAACATTGAATACTTTAATCACTGGTTAAACTTTGAATAGTTTAATTCGGATACCTTTCTTCCGTATTACATGCCTTTCCAGTAAATAATTATATAGTTTGAAAGCATTTACTTGCTGCCCCCCTCCCACCCGAAAAAGAGGTAGTAAGCATATTTCTGAGGCCACAAGCCCCGTCGAGAAGGACGTTCGTGAATTAATTAAAAATATTAATTTCATAAGGCAGGAAGTGTAACAAAGAGCTAATGTCATCGGCCACTACAGAAAATCGAAGATTTTTTATAGAGTGCTTGGCAAAAGTGGTACAGAGTTTGTTTCTAGGAACGCATAAACTACATGAACTAACTACATAACCTGAATACAAAAATTTTAAAAAAATTTTAAAAAAACTAACAACAACAACCCCTAAACACATAAACTGACTGTGTAAGTGTACAGTCAGTTATTATTATTTAACTTTTACAAAATTGTAATATGGGAATTTTGCATTCACAAACAAGATTTCGAAAATCTAAAACCTTCTGGCATCATGTTTCTATAAACATCGGTGTTTCTATAGACTCGGGCTCGCGTCTGGGGAAGAGGGTTAACCGTCTCAGCGAGGCATTCACACGTGATAGAAAGGCGACAGGTGTTTCTTTATGGGCTTGACTCTGAGCCCGTGTGCGTGGAAGGATGTGTCCCGGTGGCTCATGGCAGGTGATTCGGTAGATGTAGTTCTCCAGAGTCATGTACATGACGCAATTTGTTTGGGATACTGTACTGTTATTATCAACTTAACGCAACCGAGGAACGAAAAGCCACATATTACGCCCGGCGTCTGGTTAGGATTTAACTGTTCATCGTCCATTAAAAACAATCGAATCAAAGAGTTGAAGCTAAAGATAGTGAAGGATAACACTTATTCCAAGGAATGGCATTTCTTACTAATATGATTTTTTCTTATAACTAGGGAAAGGATTTTAAGGTGTGTCATCTCTTCAAAAATATGGCTGTTTTCATACTGATAGTTTAATATATATGTATTTGTGAGGATGAAATGGAAAAATGCATTTTTCCCTTCTTGAACAGCTTTTTAAAGTTCACTCTTAATTACTCGAAAGTGTGAAGAGCAAACAAATTAATTTTTGCGCAATTAATTACCAATTAAATAGTTTTAAATGGCGACGTGTATGTTTTTGAGGTAATCGAAAGTTGTAGTGCCAGCGGAAGAGAGTACAATGAGTGACAAGTAATAGATGTTTTGATATTGGCCGAGAGGAGGCAAATGATCCAAAATACTACGTTTAAATTGTATTTTATCATTTATAGTAATTAAAAATATCAAAGAGAACATTTACAGCACTTAACACAATAAGATTTGACTTACGTTTCCAAAAACCTCATAAGCATATGCTTGCGCCTATGGGAAGGGGAGCTAGGGGGACGTTGCTATGACTTCATTGCTGTTTTCTGATAGTCCAGCATGTGTTTTTTGCAGTTTTTAGTTCGTGAATTTTGTGTCACAGGTTGTTGTTCATGGTTAACTTTGTTACATTGTGGATATTAAATTTCTCGATAATTTATAGTTAATAATGTGTGTTAGTAATAAGAAAGGTGTACGACGAAATATTTGTTTTCTGTCCATTGCTTTCCATAATACAAGTATTTCATGATTTATTGGTCCACCCACTTTTTTCATTGAAAAACATTTTAGTGCTTTCTTTCATGACTAGGGGACAATAAAACTGACATTTTCCCCCTGACATGTTTCATGGAGGTAGAATATTCTCTATCTATTTATATGTGCAAGTATTGTGATTACTCGGTTTCAATATGGCATCCAGCGCAACCTCGCTGCCTGTCGTATTGAATTGATGCCTTATTTTACGTGGCGAAGCTTAGGCTATGAGGCCTGCCCTTCCGTCTGACCACGCAAATTTCGCTGCGCTCCTTTTACCATCTAGCGGAGAAAGAAGGTATTCCTTGGGCGACGAAACAGACGTTTTGAATTTAGCTCAGAGGCTTTGTTTAGGCTTGAAGATCTTCTACATGCAGTAAATCAACTAACATGGAACAGTCGGCTTTACTTCCCCTCCAAAGGAAGGCGTACGAAGTATTTTTTCGCCCTTAACCCTAGAACACCCAAGGTGGGACTGTCGAACCCATCGCTGCACATAAATAGCATTTTTAGTAATTTATATCGGGATTTTGAAATTACCGCTTTTTGTATTCCTCTGTCATGGTGCATTACATATAATTCATATCACACGTTTATACTTAGTAAATAATTTTCATTTAACAGTGTATTTTCTTATTAAAATAAAGGTTCTTTATGTAGTCAATATCATTTCAAAGCCCTTCTATGCATATTTCAATAGTCAGATGTGAAGACAAAATATGGAGCAATAGATGAACTGTAATTCTCCCAAGGAGTAATTCAAAATTATATTATTTTCTGTTTATTTTATAAACTACAAACTCTTCGATTTTTCTCCTTATTATGCCTCTGTTAACGTGAACAAATTTGTGAATTCCATGTGAAGTGAAATAATGAATATAATCAGTCTAAAACTTTCCCGCTCACTGTGACCGCACATCACGGAAGTTCGAAGACATGTCAACATTGACGGTTAAAAAATATTATATAGCATCACATAAACACTACAAAAATAATATACTCGTACAATTTAATAACAAATATGTTTATTATTTTTTAAATCTTTGAACCTCCCCCCCCCCAATAATTGACTAGTTGATGATTGTCGGTTAAAAATATTATATAGTATCACATAAACACTACAAAAATAATATACTCATACAATGTAATAACAAATATGTTTATTATTATTTTTCTTTTTAAAATTGAACTCCTCCCCCCCCCCAAATGATCGGCTGGATCGGCCCCTGCCTGGCATGACGTGCGGCGAGGGCGCCACTAGGGTGTTCTTTCACTATTTCAGCGCGGCAGCGGCGCCGCGCGCAGTTCATCACGATGTTTGCTCGTTACGGAATCTGGCGGCGGGCCCGTCGTTAATCACAGGTGCCTGGTGGCGCTGTCTGCAGGAACAATTCACGCACGCACGCGTGCGCCCGCACGCTCACGGTGCGTGCCCCGCCGCTGAACTTCCGATACAAGCTCCGGCAGGCATTCGGGGCGTGAAAATAACACGTTCTGTTGGAAACAGTCTTGTTGGTACGGTCCGTAATTTGCTCGAAAATTATTCATTTTAAGTGGAAAATTGAGACTAATGCAAAATATATTACAAGATAATTGAATAATTCCAAGATAATTGAATAATTGAATAAAATGAAACTTCATACAACTAGCCTCTAGGAAGGTTCCCGAGCAACTAAACGTGCTGGTGAATTTCAAATTTAAGGCCATTTCGTCTAGGTGTACAAAGTTACATTTTATTCGACTGGAATTATTCAATTAACTTGTAATATATTTTTCTTTGGTGACAATTTTCCACTTAAAATTAATGATTTTTGAGCAAATTATGGACTGTACAAACAAGACTGTTACTAACTGTACGTCCAATGAAAAGTTAATTTAGTTTGTGGACAAGAGGGAGAGTGGTGAGCATTTGGTTGAGAAATGCGAGTAAACTACGCGTAATTTTGTGTCTAATGAATTCGTGTCTTGGGTTGTACCGGTACTTTACGTACGTGATAAAAGTGAAATACGTTTACAATATCAGAAAAGAATGTACACGTAAGGTACTACCATACAATGTAATTATGAAATATGCTTCAGCTACAGTGCGTCCAGAATGTTTTCTCGGAAGTATTTTATTGTCAATGTAATCCCCAAAGGCGTGGTATGCACAGGAGTGGTCAGAGAGGCCGTGGCTTCCCTGAAAATTTCGAAAGGGGCCCCGTAGTCGTACAAAATATTTTCCACTAATTATGATCAATTCCTGATTCCTCCCTTTTTAAGCAATTTCGGGAATTGAATAACAGTTTTTGGGGAAAAGGTTCCCCAAATATTCTGGTCAGCCTGAAAATGACTCAACATAAAACCATTTGAATTGTTTAAGTGTATTGTTTGAAGTTTTTAAATTCTTCTTCTGGGTATTATTTTATTTGACATATTTACAGGTAAAATAAGTGGTTAGTAAATTAAGTTTAATGGAAAAGGTGGCTCTTGAGGGGCAGAGGGGACCCGACTCGCAATGTAGTAGCCCCCCCTCCTTTTCATTTAAGCTGCGCACACCCGTGGAAGTATCTCTTTTTTTTTATTACTTGAATGAATAATACATGGTTCAGTATTACTACTTTTTCACACGTAATTCTTCTGGCTTACATTTAACCTAACCTAAAACTATTTCTAATCTAACTACATAACGAACGAAAACCTCACTAGGCCTACGGTCTCTGCACTACGCCGTTGGTCCCTGCTCCGCCGTAATTTCAATTACTCCATTAATTTTCGATCTTCCTCTCGTTATAGTAACGCAAACGCTCTATCACGTCGTCAATAGGTCAGAATCCATAGGTCAATGCCCTCGAATCTCTGTGGTTTGAACTCGGAGATGACTTTGAAACTTTCCTCGCTGATTTCGTAATATCTGGTCTTTTTTTTTTAAACTTATTTCTTCTCGTTCGACATACCTGTCTTTCGAGGAGGTTAAATTATGCAGTACATAGTTATTAACTTTTTGGGAATGGCCATCCATAAGCAGAGGCTATATAACTCGGAAGAATGTAATCATAGTGCTAAATTAAATGAAGCTAGGTTTAAGATTGTTTCAGTTAGATCTTTGATTGCTGTCAATTGATCAAACTACTATATGTATTTCAGTTACATTCTTGAGAGAATAGAACACTAGTCATCTAATTATCACTGAGATTCTCCTTTAACTCATATCAAATAATGTAGTACTTGCTCATATGACAGCGCCAGTCTGACCCTTTCCGCGGGGATAATAGTCAAATGTCAATAGAATTATCTATTTAAATTTTTATTAAATGGGTACACTATATTCGCGTAACATCTTGTTACATGACCACAAAGTTGTCCAATTTTATTGTTATTATTTCTGTTTCGTATACCTATATCCCCGCGATAACAACCACTATTTGCATTTACGCTTTCTCACTATAGCATTCACCAAGTTTTCATTCTGGACATCCCCATCGCAGCACTCCACATTTACACCTATTACACCACCATCATGACTAGGGGGACGTATTTCAATGAAATGTCAGTTTGTTTCTTTTCGCTTTGGAACATTTTCTT
This sequence comes from Acheta domesticus, assembly GCA_031308135.1. Taxonomy (NCBI): domain Eukaryota; kingdom Metazoa; phylum Arthropoda; class Insecta; order Orthoptera; family Gryllidae; genus Acheta; species Acheta domesticus. Next base: position 16,738,330 of record JAHLJT010009355.1, on the reverse strand, counting down.
TTAGTACAGACATTCATTTGATGTTACGACAAAAACAATTGATCTATTTTTATGGCATTTTTTTTACTTTTTTTTGTCGATTTCTACTTATAAGTATTTTTTTTTCCTCTCCACAAAATTACTCAGTAGTCTATTCGATTACTTCGCTCAGTAATTGTAATGGCAGCCGTTGTATTGAATTGAATTGAATTGCCTTATTTTACGTGGCGAGACTCAGGCCATGAGGCCTGCTCTTCCGTCTGACCACGCAAATTTTGTTACACTCCTTTCACCAACTAGCGGAAAGAAGGTATTACTGAGGCGACGAAACCGGCGATTTGAATTTAGCTCAGAGGCGTCATTTAGGCTTGAGGATCTTTTACATGCAAGTAAATCTACTAACATGGGACACCCGGCTTTACTTCCCCTCCGAAGGAAGGCGTTCGAAGGATTTTTTCGCCCCTAAAAATCCACGGCTTCGATCGGGTTTGAACCCGCGAACTTGAGTATAGCAGTCCGTTACGCTAACCACTATACTGCGATTTTTGTAGGAAGAGCTCTCAAGATAACTCAAATCCCATCTTCGCGATGGAATATGTCACGACATTTCGTATCATTCACAGTCGTTCCGCTAGATTTCGCACGATCGCGACCGTATGAAGCAGTGCTTGCGATCATGCGACTTCTACCGGCAAGACCGAGAAAAGACGCGAAATGCCGTGACATATTCCATCGCGAAGATGGGATTTGTGTTATCTTGAGAGCTCTTCCTACAAAAATCGCAGTATAGACCACCGCCGCCGCGGTTGGTTGTAAATTGTATGTAATCCTGTGACGCCTGTCAGTGCCATTATCGGTTCGGCTGATTTCGGGATAACTAAAAGATAGAGATTTCCTGGTAAAGAACCAAACCAAACCAAAAGTTTGCAATCTGAGTTCACGGGAAAGAAAGGAAGAAGTCTCGATTACATCCGTAACATATTCAACAGTTTGAGTTGTTCTAAACTGGTTTTGATCAAATTTTTTACTTCATTTTTCTTTGCTTTGTAGGTCATTTTGAAAACATTTTACGAGCATGTTTTAAATCCAGTGGCGGCTCGTGACATTTTTTCCTGGTGGGGTCAGGTGTAAAAGCACGAATATAATCTCAGAATCAATAACTTATTTAATTAAAGAATCATCATTTAATCAATTGTTTAATTAATATTATTTATCGGTTAATTATACATTTAAATCTATAAGTTTTCTACAAAAAGCAGAAGTAGGAATTTTTATTAAGTCACTTAATCAAATATTGGTATGTCAATGGAAACAAAAGATATTTTACAAAAATTACGCTAATGCCATAGCTTATCTTTCGGAATGATGAAAGTTCGGAAAGGGAACGTATCGTAAAATTAAGACAAGTTGACTTAAACTTGTTATGCCAATTGTTTAATCACTTGCAGAGAAATAAAATCAGCTGCATGTCTTTCTACATTTCCTCCATATACACTTCATACATACAATTTAGCAGCTCTTTCTTTGTCATGTGTGAGTTATATTTATAAATACAAGAATTGTTTAAATGATCATCTAACACACTATCTAGATTGCCGAGTAACGATAAGTCTAAAAAATTGCCACGGTCTTTTGAATCTTCAGATTCATCATGCCCTCTCAATACTACTAGTTCATGAATGACGAGTGCCGTGGTACTTAATTAAACACTCAGTTATTCTACCTAAATGTCTACTTTTTGTGACTTGTTCATTATGTTTCTTGATTGAAATTTTCATCGCCGAACAATGTTCACAGTTCCAAATATTTTAAATTTGCAAGCATTTTCTAAATGCAATGCACTTTCTTCGTATTTCTTTATCCTTTCGTTCAAATGTTTCAGATCCTTACAGCCTACTGTCGTCCACAATCCCTCACGAAATAATAAACAATAAAAGCAAAATTAGCTTTGTTTTCACTCACAGTCAACCATGATTTTTTTCTGAAACCTCGATATAGAATGTTTGTTTCTTCTTTCCATCAACTTGTGCAAATGATAAGTCAATCAGTTGATGTGCTCCTAACCGTTTAATATAATTTTTTTCTTCACATCTGAGTGAAGAAAACGGAAAACAGTGTAATGAATCCAATGAGTTCATCTTACAGCGCGCAGAACTTCACGTGCACTTTGAAAACGGCACGCTCAGACTGCCGTTTCTCTGCGAAGGGCCCGCTGGTGCGGGCCCCTAGGACAGCTAAAATTAGCAAGCAGTGGTCGCGCCCAGTACGAAAGGGGCCCAAGCAAGGCGGGCCCCTTGAGCACTACTAACGCTATCTTTGAGTGCGGCAAGGAACTATGACCCTCAATTCTTGCTTATTGGGACTTGGAATGAGTTCTAGGGACGAATTGTCGATCTTCACGAATAAAGAATTCCAATGAAGAACTACAATTATGACAAAGATATTACTGTAAAAATATATGAACAGTTTTGTGCTTTATTAAATATTGGTGGGGCCCGGCCCCTGTGGCCCCTTAGGACGAGCCGCCCCTGTTTAAATCATTTTTGGCGATGTTTTTGGTCATTAAAATCAGCCCTCTAGTTATAATTATAATGCTTCAATCTCATATTTTAATGTGTTACGATCCTTATTTGGTAAATAACTATTAATCTTTTTTTAAACTGTTTTTGATGATTTTTTATGTTATTTTTCTTCGCTTTTAGAGAATTTTAAAAATATTTTAAGAGCATTTTATTGATAATTTTCGGCGATGTTTTAGGTCATCAAAGTTCGCCCCCTAGTCATGATAGTATCACTTCCACACACAAGCATTCGTTTGCTTTTTTTCTTCATTCCCGGCAGAGGTGTCTTCTGCTACATCGCCTCAACAACGTTGTATCCTCCAGTGCTCCTCCCCACCTTCCCACGGAGTTTCAGAGTTTATGGCGGTGCAGGTAGGCGCAGAGTTGTAACTGTTTTTAGCCCGCCTATACTCAGCTGGAAAGGGTCATCCTGGGAGGTGTGGCGGTAGTAATAGCGCTGCTCGCAATGGCCTCGGCGACGAAGCGTTCTCATATATCACGTGCCTCTTGTCACGTCGATTTCCGCTGGAGGTCATGGATTATTGGAACACTTCGAAATTGCAGTGACAATGCTACGACATTACTACCGAACGACCGTAAAATTTCCCTTTAGCAAATAGAAGTGGATAAAATTATTGAAACGTATAGGGACTGGTTCCTTACAATTAGGAGTTATACATTCGATGAAATTTTGAAGCCATTTCATATTTAGAAAGCACTCCTGTATCACGTTCATGCAAAGTACTCATTCTAAAATCCATATCACTATTAATATCGACATTATCTCTCGTGTTTGACCCGCGGTGTAGAGAGCACGCGAAGAGCTACTTTTCGCTGTTATTTCCGGCGGGATGGAGTTCTGGCTTCGATCCAAATGCTAGCAGACTTCCTCCTGGCTTGCTTCCTTCCGAACTGTGATGAATACAGCCGGAAGAGGAGAGATTACGCTTGAAGGAATATCGACGGGAGAAGGGAAGGTTACCAAAAAAAGATAAATCATAAAATAAAGGACCACACTCTTTTTGCCAAGAATATTATGGAGGTAAATTATCATGAGTATGATGTTAACATCTTTTGTTAGATAAATTAAGCAATAAAGCATCCATACTACCTTCTCCAAACTTCACCACTCCAACTGACTACCTTCTCCAAACTTCACCTCGTAAGGGAAATCCATTATCGAACCCGCGCTCCCTAACCCCCAGCTCACTAAGATTCCAACAAGTCCAAATCACAAGACTACGCATTGGCCACTTCAATCTCTCCCACATTCATCTAATAAAAAAAATCTGACCCATTACCCTGTCCTAAATGTGAATCCCAAGTATCTACACCTCAAATTATTCTGGAGTGCCCTGAATTAGCCCATATGTGACAGTCCTTTAAATTTAAACGACTCTTTATTTAATTCCTTCTCCTCCCCAGAAGAACGTATAAAAATCTTACAATTCTTAAAAATCTCATAAATTGACATATTAATATAAAGACCCTCATTTACCTTTTACCTACATCTCATCAACTACAACCACTCAAAAGTTTTATAAATAATAAAACAATTATATAAATGCATGTATCTTATGTGAATTATTAAGTATTGTATCTTATGTGAATCGTAACTTGATACGCTGGTCGCTTATGACCCTGTTGTTTAAAAGCTAACTTAAATAAATATTTTTTTAAAAATTCACAAAAGGGATCATCTTACAAAAGTAAATCCAAAACCCAATACATTTCTGTACGGAATTATTCTCTAGATAAAAAATTGATGAATAGAAATCAGTTGTTCAACGCGGAAACGAAATCTGTATACTGGGGTATTTGCGCAAATACTCTAATCAAAACGGCACGTTTAATCTTAGTGCTTAGAAAACATGAAATATTATACTCGAATCTAATATTTGATAATCGGAAAAGCATAGCGACATTTCTATTTTGGTAATTTTAAGAAGAGTAAAGAGATATTGACTCGAATTCTGCTCCGAGATAATTTTTTGATTTTATCAAGATACCAGCGGAAGAACATCCTATTTGACAAATCGCGACCTTAAAGTAAAAAGGTTCTATCTGCACCGCAGTAAATTTTACAGGAGAGCATTTCAAAGTTTTGTCCCTCTCTAAAACAAAAACTATTTTATTAAATGTATTGAAACTTTGTCAGTGTACTTGACATCCAAGCACAAAACTGTAGACTGATAATTATTCTAAAAGCATTGTAACTTTGGTAGAAACCAAGACCCTATTTTTACAGATAGAACCTTTTTACTCTCAATATGCATTTTCAAGTTCGAGCAAAAAGGGTCTATCTTTGTTGGTAGGAAAATTTGACTGGTATATTACTTAAATAATTGCAAATACACATGTAACTGTATCATTTATTAAATTTTAAAGAATTCAAAGAAATGTGCTTACATTTTAGTAATATTCTTATTTAGAGTACTCAATTTTAATTTCATGTCATTACTTAGACTTAGCCAACTAGAAGTGGAAAAAAGTAACATATTTTAAATTACTGAATTACACTTAAATTGGAAATGATATATTACAAACACATTAAAGTAAAATGTCGCGTAGCCATACTATTATTTTTGTTTAAGCAATTCTATGAAGTAGGTTTGATCCAGAGTTGGCATCCATTTCAACATGTATGCTAAATCGGCTACCTTTTCCTTATTCAAAAAAGTTTCTTTCGCCACGTACGTTTGCACAGGCGGATAGATGGAAGAAGAACTTTTCGTCACCCATCTTGTAGAAATGTGTGGTCGCACATTTACGGTGGAAAATTCTGAATCAGAATATACTCTACTTCAGCTTGTCTTTGAGTGAATTTTAATTGCGAAACTTGAGAGAAAGGTATTTATTAAAATGAAGATGTTTGCTGCTTTTATGGAAATCCTTAAAATGCATTGTTTTCATCTGAATAATATTAAGTGGCTTTTTTCTATTTACTGCCAAATGTATCCGCATGAAAGAAATCGGTGACCAGAATTCATTAGGTCTCAGAGCTTTCTCTATCTGGTAATGAACATTGTGTACTTCTGGAATACACAAGTGACCAGCAGTAGAGTATTTCAAAACTGTCATCGATTAGTGGGTGTTTTTTTAGTAAGTCCTTCATTGCCAGAGACATCATCTGATTATTGTTTTGGGGTACACAGCTGTCGCTCCACATTGTAATATGTTTTACCTTAGGTGAGTTTTGAATTACTTTTTCCAAAATTTGGAAAACGGTATTTGCAATGTCATTTCCAGAATGGCCTGTGTCAATTTCTGTCCAAATTGCGCAATATACATCTTTGTTTGGGAAAACATGAACTGTCATGTTAAATAAATTTAATTTTCTCCTATACTTGTTTGCTCTCGTAATTCCTATCACATTTTCTAAATGAAAGGACACTACAATTGTTTGTTCATGTCTGATTTTATGATCTTCCTCTCTTTCCTTTCTCCTGTTTTCCTTGTTATCTACGTTTTCAGTGTATTTTAATTTTAAATCATTAGAAATATTATTTTCCAACTCATTAATTCTGTATTCGCATCTATCCGCTTTTGGCTGAAAGAAATCCAAATTAAATTCTTCATTAAAAATATTCCGATATATAGATAATTTTACAAATTGACATCTTTCGTTTACACAACATTCCTTGTAGAGGTCGTACGTTTTCGTGATATTTAAGTTGGAGGCGAGGCACTCCTTAGTAGTAATAAGTCTACAATAGTGACTCTCTGTTTTAGGGAAAGATTTAATGTGTGCCCTCACTCTGTCTTTCACGTCTTTTGGTATTTTATCCTTAGTTTTGCTACATCGATCGTACAATTTTGGTGTTCCTGTTATTTTATCTTTGTGTAAATGTGCATTATTTATCATTCTCTGGCTTGTAGAAAGTGTGTTGAGGTAGAACTTCTTACAATAGTTTCTTTATTTGAAACATAAAACTTGTAAACGAATGTATTCTTCTTTCGAAGGTTTAGAATATTTTCTGTTGGATTTATTTTTTTCTGGAAATGATCTGATGTCCTCAGTATGTAGCTGACCTTTTCAGAATGAGTTTCCAATAAAACGAAATAATGTATCCATGTAAAACGAAATAAATAATCTCTCTTGCTCTTCTGGAGTGACATTTAGAGTGCAGTTGTGACGACAAAAATGTCCACAATTTGTAGTTTTGTTAAATTGTTAAGCTTGATGACCTTGCCTCTGTCATTTACATGTTCTAAGCCAGCTTGATGTTTCTTCGACCCTTGCACTTTTTTCCAATCCTTATTACACGATGCCACCAGATTGCGAAAACTTACAGCCACAACACAGCGAGATATTGAGTTCTTAAAATGGATTGGGTCTACTAGATACAGGCACTCCTAACGAAGGGTTAACAATACATTTACGTATGAACCGAAAAGAAGTAAAATCGTAATAATCCGGGTTGTAAACAGGATTTACAGGTAACAATTTTTTTTATATTATATCAACATGTGAAGTGGAGTACAAATAGTTTGTGTCGCATAACCTATAAATTCGTTGATTTAGCAAGACATTCACTAAGGCGTCGTAAGGAATATCCAAATACCCAATTTTGCCGAACTATTATAAATTCTAGATGGCTACCAATTAAACCCGATAAAGAATAAATAGTTCGATATTTATAAAAATATGTTTACCTTCTTGCAGAACTGTTTTGCTTTAACACAAACAGTGCTTACAGCACTGTTTTGCCTCGGTGTCTCGTCTTCTTCAGTACTGCTTGCCGCATTAGAATCGTATTCAGAACAAGAATGCTCAAAAACAGCATCTTCAATTTCACTGTCACACAACATTGCAATTAAATCTGCTTCTCAAAAGATCTTACAATACCTGGACACTTTGCGCAGCCAACAAGATAATGTCCACATACATGTAAACAGGTTGGTTTGCGCGGTGAAGCAGATAGAACCTTTTTTCCCGAACTTGAACACACGTTTTGCAGATAGAACCATTTTACCTTATCTGTATCTCAGAAAGTAAGCTTCGTAGATCAATGTAACTTAGAGGTTATGTAAATCTCATCGCTACCATTACAAATATAACATAAAGTCATTTTAGGAAAAAATGTTAGATAGAAACTTTTTACTTTAAGGTCGCGAAATACATGGCTTGTCTCAGGTCCAGACGGAATGATTCACATTAAATGTTGTTGAATCTGAATTTTTCTCAAACAGATTTTTTCAAAAACTTTTTTCAGTGCCTGTTTTCAAATTGTTTTCTCTCTACGAAACTGCGCACCACAGTGGGTGAGTGATTTGATTAGTTTTCTGACCTCCCAGTACCCAGGACGTGCTTTTATCTTAAGTCGGCATCTAGTTGCGGCATGTAAAAAACTCCCTACTGAAGGTGACCATCTTTTGAAATCATAAAAACGGGACATTTTAGTTTGTGGCACAACAATAAAAACGGTAAAAGAGGAAGTTTAACACTATTTTAGGACAAATATTTAGGTTTAGAAATTAAGATTAAGTATACTTAATCTTAATTCATTTATAAATGAATAAATACATAAATACATATAACTTTCATGATATAGTGGCATTTAATTCACGCCAAGCAAAGAATCCTTTAGAAAGGAAATCCTTTTGAAATAAAAAAATACTCATTTATTTAGTTACCACTTTCATTCATTACGAAGTAGGCCAGAATTTCTCAATTACGATTGCGTACTAAGTAGCACAGAAACTCTCAGAAGCGGAAGGATCGGATTATTTAATGTCTTCATAACGATTTCGTTAGCGATAAAACATATACAAATTGAAATGACACCACAGCTGCATTTTATCTTCCTAGAAACCACAACTGACTCTTTACACACTCCTGTTACGTCGCACATGAGCACACTATCTTGTACTTAATTTTTTATACGCAAATGCGAAGCAAACTGAATATATTATGATGAATTTAATACTGTTGATGGCATTTTATGCTGAGAAGTCATTGTCATAAAAAAGGGACATTTTAGGGCCCTATTTTCCTGTCAGAAAATATGGGACAGGGAATCAAAATAAGGAACAGTCCCTGCTAATATAGGACATCTGTCACCTTATGCATCTCAAAATTAAATCCTGCCGATCTCCGGTGGCCATGATCGCTAAATCAGTAGTGTAGCGATCTCGGACCGAAAGATCGCGGCTTCGAGTCCCACCTCGCGCATGGTTGTATTTGTGTTCGTCCTCCCTCCCCCCTATCATCACCAATCTTGTCATCTTCATAGTTACCGTAACGTTAAACGAAATAGTGGTCACTAATGACCTAGATGTTGATGCGACCTAAAATGATTAAAAAACAACTCCGATTCCCGTCGCAATCAGGTCCCATATTCGCTGATTCGAGTGGCGCCTCGCGTATTGGATTAATACAGTAACTCCCCGTTAGCATATAGCCGCTCAACACAAATTTCGACGTAATAAGAACGAAATAGAGTTAGAAAAAGTTACACTTCGAGCATCATCGCAGTCAGTTTCAGTGTTTCGTAGCGTTAACGATTGCCTCGCATTATGATCAAGAGTATTCAACTATTACTTCGTAGAAGTGCTCACGATTTGGGCATTTATGTTTACCTCCATCTGAGGAGCCACAATATTCAGTAAACCATTCTACCAATGAACATTTTACAGGATTAATGTTGTTCACTCTGGAAAAAAAATTGATGAAACTCCAGAGTAAATACAAATTCACTGCCAACTATCTCCAAAATTAAAGTATGCACCAAACACTTGGGTATAAGAAAAAATGTCATTTCCTATGGAAAAGCTGATTTCCATTGATGAAACACATATATTCTAGCCTCACAATTTAGAAGAGTTTTTTATAAGATAAGATTTTTTTATATATTTTATTGGGAGAGGTTTTTGTTTTGTATTATTAGTTATTATTAGTAGAATAACAGAAAATAATTTTATAAGTCCTTTCAAAACATTTCTATTATTGAATTTAGTGGCGTAAAAAAATTGAAATTAATTTCGATGATAATTTTGCCATTCATATACGTGCGTATTGCAGTGGAAATGCACTGTGGTGAGCCAGGGGAGATTTCAACCGCGTTGTTTAATTTCTTTAGAGCGCGCGAGGCTGCTCGATTCTATGATGGCGTGAGTTGTTTGATTGCTTTGCGGTTATGGCATAGCTTGTGTATTTGAATTTGTAAATTGAGGACCGATAATTATAGACATGCAGTAGCGAAGAAATAAACAAGAGCATCAATTCTTAGAAAGTCAGAGCTGGAAATGCGATTTTAAATTACTAGGAATATTACACAAGTTGAGAACATATGCACGTAAACCCAGAATACATGGTAACATATTGTTAAAATCTTGAAGTTTGCAATTTGAAGGAAATAGAGCAATGTCGCTTTACGGTGAGTGGAATCAAAATTACTTTTTATTTCTGAATTTTTTTTATTTTCCCAGAATGTATTATTTACAATTATGAGAAATCTTCATGTGCTTAATGTAATTGTCAACCTTCATTGCGTGTACTCACCCTAGTCCATGTAAACCCCGTGTTTCTTAACGTGGTTTTGGATTGGAATGTGATACGGACCATGCCTTGACGATTATGTCGCTCTCTCTATTACTTATTTCCAATATATGCAGAAATTGAAAAAAATATGCAGCCTCCAGCCATGTGAGACACTGTCTAGGTGCCTTGTTTTACTGAATACTCAGAAACTCCTAAATAATCCATAAACCGTATAATAATGACACACTTAGTGCATCAGTGCTTACAAAATGATGTTTCTCTCTTTCTTTCTTATAAATATTTACGATAAGTCAACACAATATCTGACATTTTATATTCAGCATAAAGAAAATATTCTGCATAAGAAAACATCAATTCAACAATCACCTTTTTATATTCTTGGAATTAAGGAACTGCTGGGCAATATTTGTGATGATTGCAGTTATTTTGAAGATTGTGTTAAAATATTTAATGTATTGTAATGTTATACGATAGTTCTGTATATAATTTGTTGCTCTTGAGCAGTGTGCATACGTCTTTTTGGAAATTAATTTTGTGAAGTTTTATTCAGCAGCCTTTTTTATTTCTAGAGGCCATTAATTATATTCTATTTCAACTTGATAAAAGATGGGGTTACAATTTTGTATGTTAAAGTGATTAAAAATTAAATTGAAGTTTGGATGTAGAGGTAGCAGGGACTGAGGAATACCAAAAAGGCTTCACACAAATAACTAGTGGTACAAGAGAATGGGAAAGATTTTCTCGGAATATTTATTTCCGAAAAAAAAAGTGCAAGAGATCAATTCCATGCGAACGCCGGAGCAGTACCCTAACAAAATGATTATGGAAAGCAAGCGATCTTTCCTTTCGCATAGTTATCTCCGCCTCTCGACTTAGAGCTAAGAGTACTACACTATCACACATTTCGAGAGGTAAGTCAGGAGTTTCCACCTTGTACAGGTGGGGAGGGGGTATGTAGATCTCTACAGGTAGGAGATACCTAGAGCATATATTCCGATATCTAGGTCGCCGCTATGTCCCCCATCCGGCAGGGAAGGAACATTCACCCACGGGAGAAATAATCACAGCACTTGAGCAGTTGATGCGCCAATCAACCTATCGTAGGACGAAGCGAACTTATTTGTGCAGCTTTGCGAACGCACGGTATGTGCAATACACGTTTACGCCACCGCGGTGTGACCATTCCTATCTCTTACGGGCATTTAACCGTTAACTGGTGACGTGCGGTCTCAACGACCGGCGAGGAAAAATAAACTCACTGTCCTCTCGACCTGTGCAACGCAAGAAGTTTGATTTACAGTACCTACTTATCTCTTTCTAGACAATGTTCGGGCGTGGGCTAGCTTATCTAGTTGCAGCCACTCGCTTCTGAGAATCAGTTGAAAAAGTTACGGATCGGTCTCGATGACCGCACCTCACGAGTAGTAGAAGTTTATGCTTGGTAATGCACGTTTACACTTAGTAAATAATTTGTATTTAACAGTGTAGTTTCTTAGTAAAATGAAGGTTGCTTTATGTAATCAATATCATTTCAAACCCCTTCTATGCGTATTTCAATGGTCAGCTGTAAAAAAAAAATATGGATTAATATTTGACCTGAAATTCTCTCAGTGAGTAATTAAAAATTAAATTATTTTCTGTTTATTTTATAAATTACGAACTCTTCGATATTTCTCCTTATTATGTCTCTGTTAATGTGAAAAAAATAGAGAATTCGATGTGAAATGAAATAACGAATAATCACTCTAAAACTTTCCCTGCGACCGCACGTCACCGGTAACAGAAGTTCGAAGGCACGTCACCAGCTGACGGTTAACGCCAATCATGCAACATAAACAGAAAAACAAAGGGTCAGTATCACTTTAGCCAGCCGGCGCACGCTCTGCATGTGCAGATACACAAAGTTTAAGTTTTGTTTCATTCCGCCGATTCAGTTTCCTTACTCCAGCAGTGTTTATGTCGCTTATACCTTTCACACTGGATTAAACTTCGCCCGTTGGTCGCGTTGGTATGATGCGATCTTCGAAATGAGAGTATTTTTCGAGTTATCTTATAACGACCTATTTTCGAAGTATAACAATGTAGGCTTTCACGGCCGGAGTTGTATTCGACGTTTTCTTCCGGGATAGGGGGCCGTGGGCTATTGGAAAACATACTTCCAAACGTTTCGTCCGCAACTGCGACGGACATCCTCAGTGACGAACCATCAAAGTGGATTCTTCATCCGAGACCACATCGCCACTGAGGATGTCCGTCGCAGTTGCGGACGATGTGTTTGGAAGTATGTTTTCCAATATACCACGGCCCCCTAGCCCGGAATAAAACGTTGACTATTTTCGAAGGGGTTCAAAAAGCAGCCCGCGTGCTTCCTCGCGAGTGGCCACCCCCGCGTGGTCGCAGGTGCGCGAGGAGGCGCGAGGGGGTGGGGCAGTATTGACGGGTTGCGCGATACCCCGACGCGACGTCTTAGCGAATCCCCTTGACGCCGCCACCTGGCACAGACATGTGACACATACGCTGCGCCGCCGCGCGAAAGGCCGGTATTACGCTGTAAAAGATATTGGACAAATATCTGTGACGAGAAACTTTGTGGAAGTTCCTTGAACTTTGACGAAGGAAACTTTAACAAAGAAATTTGATGATCGTTTTATATTTCGTCCAATATTTTATGAAGTTTTGCTCGCGATTCAAGATAGATGACGCACAAATAGCTGCGTTTGTAGTACTTTATGCTTAATAATAACTAATCTATGTTTAATGCAGAAATAAAAGGTAAAGAGGAAATGTTTGAGGGTGAGGCCATACAACAATGTCATAGTATTCATCCACGGTAAGACCACGAGTCGCACATTCTGAAGCATTATTTAATTAAAGAACTTAGAAATAAAGGATTATTTGAGGATGAACGAGGAAACATTCAATTTGTTTTGTCGTTCTTCTTCTTTCAAAATTGGGTCCTCTGATTTTGAAGTTAAAAAAACATTAACTTCATGAATTGGGCATTTTCCAAACATCACATTTTCCACTTATCGGGAAAACATGTCATATGCGTGGAGGAATAGGAATATAATATACCCTATGGTTTTATTTTTGTAGCCGGATGTACAGTACTATATAAACATTCTAATGGCTCAAACTCTGCAATTAATCTTTGGATGAAGCAATACCCCACGTATCGGACGCCATGTTACCAAATATATATGATAAAACTTGGACGTCTCTGGCTAAATTTGATCAAAGAAAGTTTATAAAAGAAATCTTTTATAAAACATTACCTATTACACTGTCATATTTCTTTGATAAAAATTCTTTGACAACGATCTTTTACAGTGTAACACCGGCCTATCCCAGCGGACTCCAGCGCTGTTCGTGAGGCTCAGGGGGTTCCGCAGGGCGCTAGATCTCGTCATCCGGCGGGGGAATATCACCGCCACCTCACGAGCTTGAAACATTCACTACACTTATGGGACCACTGGCACCAATTTCACGCGCCCGGAATCACTAATCACTAATAAATTAATACCAGGCGAGTGCCGTAGCAGATCCTTAACAGATTATGGACAGCGCGCGATCATTCCTCTATCTCCCCTGTCCCATCCTCATTCCTTACAAATATTACTCGTTCACTTTACATTTGCAGACGGAGCGCTGCGATCTGTTTACATGAGGTCACCGCCGACTGAATGAGAAACGCGCGTCTGCAATATATACTGATCGTTTAATATGATATAGATGGCGGTGAGCAGCACACACAACCCCGGCGGGGCAAGAACATAACCATTAAGCAGTAGATAAGTGCAAAAGTATTGTACGTGAATGTTGTGAATAGTGTGAGGTGTGATCTATTTTATTGTATATTATCTTAATCATTTAAGAGCGCGACTCCAGCTCACTGTCAGAAAGGCATAATTCGTCAGCTGTGTCCATAGCGCTTGTGCTGCCTTCGGCTGATTGGTCAGATGCTGATTGACATCGGAGCCATTCGTGTATTCTCGGTTGTGTGTTCGGGCCTTCACTTTCAAAACAAAATTAGTTCCTAATTCTGCCGTCTGCAAATGTAAAGTGAACGAGTAATACTTACACTTACATGCACTACACTACCACACATGGAGGGACAATAGACTGTGTGGCGTCATATGAGACGCCCGATATTAAATTCAGTACGTGCATTCAGAAGCCCTGAATTGCACACAGGGATGAGCGGAAATGGCGGGCGCGTCGAGCTGGCGCTTCGCAGAACAAAAGGGGTTTTTTTGGAAGACGGGGAAATCCAGGAGTGCAAGTCGGGGGTGAGACATTCCTAGGGTGGCGGTTGTGACGCGCGTTGTCGTGGCGCAAGTGTTGAGAACCCCGAAAGGAAGCTGGGGTTAGAATTCGGCTGGCGGATTCCTATGTGACGTAGTTCCGTTAGACGAGCCCAGCGGGTATAAAAGCAACGAGAGCAAGCGTCTCGTTCTCCAATTTCTCACAGGTCCGGTCGCGGCGAGTCGTGCGTGTGTGGGTGCACGGCGTGTGTAGGGCGAGTAGGACGAGTAAGGGGCCGGCGCTCATGCGTCGTGAGTGTAAGTTAGCGGTCGTGGTGGCCGAGGTATTTCCTTCTGGGACGGGACGGTCCGTCCGTCCACTTGTAAATATGTACATAATTATTCAGGTGTCGGAGTTCATTGAATAAATCAGTATTTGCAAACGTTCATATCTGTGGATTATTTTCTTTCTTTCGGCACAGGCCAAGACGCTACAACTGGAGCGTGTACAAGTTAGAGTGATGCCCTGATGGCAGATACGAGGAAGGTAACTGAAGGAAGGTTACCCTGCAAGCTGATGATATCACATTGGAGCGATGGAGGAACACCGCCACCTGCAGGAGCACACCGTATACTACTCTTAAGGGACAAGTGACAATAGCAATTAATGTGTACGAAAACAACATAATCCATCAAGCAATCAATCTGTAGGCCGCCACAATGAAATTAGTTTGCTGGATTGAAGAAGTTTGTAACTTCTCCTTCGTGCGTTAATTTACTTCATTAAAACAATTTTCTGGCGAGAGGTAATGTTCACCAAACAATGACAGACAAGTGGAAAACTCAATGTAATTTCAAGAAATTTATTTTATGATTTTTCATTCATGAAGCGATTTTTTTCATCAAATGGACTGATATTCCTTGTATAATAATTGAAAAACTTTGTTAACAAAGTAGATATTGCGGAATTGCTCTAAGAAGAGACCACTTTGACAGGTCGGGAAATAAATGGACGTCATGCAGGGCGAAAACATTGCAAGAGACAGTGATGAAGCCATTTACAAATGAGCTAATTGTAAACAAACGCATTGAGAAAATGAGTGCATGGACGTAAATTGAAGTTACATTGCCAGCTGTGGCCAAGCAGTTGCTGTCAAAACGGTCCCTTCTTATAGTAATCTCTCTATAATTCGGTCCAGTATTTTTTCGGTCTAGAATCATTAGCTGTTACGAGCTCGTAATTCAGTGGCGGCTCTACCATAAGGTCACATGGTCACGTGCCCTCCCACTTGTAAAGGAAAATATTAATAGTGGACTGAAATGCGTGTCATATTATCGAGTAATAATTCTACAGAATTTACGTTAAGGTTTTCACTGGCGATATCGATACTATTTCACAGCGCAGGTAACGAGGTAGTTGTGGCAACAGGGCGAAGTCCGCAAGCTTCGTGTGACCAGCTCCCTTCCGTTCAGCAAAGCTTTTCCTCATAATGCGAGGAAAAAAGGGAGGGGGTAATGCTCCCTTAAGGCCCTTCACGGTCACAAGTTTTTTGTGACTGCCACTGCAAGCGCCACTTTACAGATGTACAAACAACGCTCGTAGTGTCTGAGAAATGAAATGCTGATTAGCTCAGGACTCGCGTAATCTTCATAATATCGGCAGCTGTGATTCTGTGAGATTTTTTTTCTTGATCGTGAGCGTTTGTTGTTTCAATTGAATTGTTCTCTCTTCTCACTCAGCCTAGTTAATATGTGAGAAACCAATGAGGAATTTCAAGTGTTTTTCAGTTTACAGCGCCTCAACTTCAAAATAAAATTTTAATTAGTTATTTTCTAACTTTTTATTTTGTGCTCTACCTGTCCTGAAGTTTAGGAGCCGCCACTGTCGTAATTGATCCCTCTTTCAGCGGTACTTACGGAAGCTTTAGCTTAACTTAGGTCTTTCCTAGGCATAGGACCCATACCCTGGCCGGCTATGCGTTATTGCACGAGATGTAAGAAAGAAAAGTCTCAATTCGGTGGTGATAGCAGATGTCTTGTGGTAATCCATAATGGTAATGGGAGATAAGGGATAATCATCCACAACAAGAAGTTATAAAATTTATTTATTACAACATGCCCAAAGTCAACTTTCGGGAAGTCACTTTCCCATCTTCAGTGGGCCTCTTTCAATGGTTTTCTTTGTTAGAGAGAGTCCCACTGAAGATGGGAAAGTGTCTTCCCGGAAGTTGACATTGGGCATGTTGTAATAAATAAATACTATAACTTATTGTTGTGGATGATTATCCTTTATCTCCAATTACCAAAGAAAGGTCTCTTCGCTTTGACAGGCAGCTTCTTTCTAATATACCCATTTACAAATCATTATAAATGTCTGAATTTATTTTAAAATTCGAATAAATTGCAACTATTTTGCCAGGTCGATAGATCACTAAAGTGGATAAATCAGACAACAGTTAAAAATACACAATAAAACACAATTGATAAAAATTGTAGCAAATAAAACGAGAAACTCGACCACAAAATAATTTAAGAAAAAAAATATTTTCTTGTGTATGCTCATGCACAACTCACGCTCACTCACTCATGCACGCTCATGTCGTTAATGGATTAATCCTTAAACCCTTAATCCTGTGTTCCAAAGCAAAGTTGATCCGGTTTATTAAAGGTCGGATAAAAAAAATTAACGGCACATTTATAACTCAAAATAACGTGAATTCACAAAAGGTCGTCGTAGCGGCTTGTATACATAGCGAGCGACCAACTGAGAAAAACCCATGAAGAGACATAAAACAGCGCGCAGATGGCGCCAGCAGCCAGCTTCGCAGTGTGAGATCGTGCATAAAAGCAATCTCGAATACGGTTCCTTCGAAAAAAAGAAGCAAAAATAAACGAAAGTTGTATGAAAATTCTGTGGACCCGGGTAAAAGTTCCTAAGTCAGTTTTTGGCGAAACTGGGTTAAGTACTGAAACTACAAGTTAAGTATCTATATTTTATTTTAGTAAAATAACCGAATTCAAATGTTGCCTCCTTAACGAGAAAAAAAAGGGTTGGGAAATAGCGTTGAGCGCAGGAAGAAGCGTTGGCTCGATAATCTAACTCTTGTTTTCTCCAAACTAAGACTTTTGACTTAAGAAGTTTTACCCTGTGACCACAGAATTGTAATTGTTATTAACAAGTCACTTGATTCAAATGCAAATCGTTTATACAGCCATTTTTGCCGCAATGGAAGAAAGCCTAATAAAACATTTATGAAAAGAACGGAAAGAAACAGACACCATTATGTAAAAAGCGAATATTATTGAGGCAGGAGATTTACTTCGTCAGCATGCAGCCGCTGGCAGGGTGAATGCTCGCTCGACTTCTACCTTCCCTTTAGGACAGAAGAGGCCCCGAAAGGACGGTCGTTTGTCGCACCGGTGCGCAGAATCCCAACGGCCGGCCCCGGCGCGGGTCGGGGGAAGAACGACGAGGCCGCTCGCCTTACGAAAGGCTGAGAAATCGGGGAACGCAGAAGGGGAAGAGAGCGATGCAAGAAAAGACGGAAAAAACAAACTCGCCGCACCAACAAAAACACTCAGAAAATAGAACTCCCGAAGAGATAAAAAGCTGGGGATAATAGAAAAACCGGAAAAGATTAAAAAGGAAGAGAAATCGAGTTATAGAAGATAAGGAAATTAGTTGCGATGAAACACGGAACTGGTTTTCTCATTCCGTTTTAAATTAAAATAATTAATAGTACATTACAATTATGAACATTTAATATTTTAGCTGAATGACATTGATGTTCTGCTCTAGTTCTGAAGACTCGTTTGCTGTATAAATATAACCTATGGTTTAAAAATTGAAAGTGAAGAACTTTTCGAAAACTAGTGGAGCACAGCACATACTTTCTCGCTTTGGTTCTAAATTTGCAATTTTTGAAAATTAAGAGAGTTCAACGGAAAAAAAAGAAAAAAAAACGGAGCGGAAATTCAGAAAAAAATGTAAAAATTTGTTTTAAATTGTCTATTTTTCGCGCCAAATTGCACGAAAACTACTAATATTTTCGAAAAATTGAATTTAACTTATTTAAAGATCCGTCTTTAAGGAACAGATTTCATTAAGAACAAAATCTTTATCTGCAATATTATAGTTGTAGGTAGGCGCCCAAAACCATTGTATTTCGGCAATCTTAAAAAAAATGTGCGATTTCATGAACATCACTAGGCACTGGATGTTTAGGAAAATGCCTATTTTATTCTAATAAAAATATTTAAAGACAATTAAAACATGTATATGAATTATGGAAAACTAAACGTTCTGAGGAATTTTTATTTTGCCATTTTTTGGTCTTTTGTTACATAAATGCCTTTATAGACCTATACTTTTCTTTTAAAATGTTTTTTTCTTAAAAAGTATACATATTTATTTTTATTCTTGTTACAAACACAAGTTTAAATCATTTTAAGTTCCACTAATCATATAAATCGTCTACTGATAATTATCTCCATTGTTTCTCTCGACTGAAACTGTCATTTGAGTTTGCAGGCCACTGAATTTTTGGAACCGAGAAGCTTGCTTTGTGGCTTCAGATTGTTTTTTGGCATTTCTTTGCACAAATAAAATAAAATAAAGCGCTTAGCTCTGACTCGCGGTGAAATCAAAGCACTCAAGTCTGAGGGCAAGACGATGATCCCCACTTCCGACATTGATATTTTTCCGTGCCAGATGTTCTTCTGGGAAAAGGGCAGTACAAGTCCATCTCTACCGGGCGTGGGGTGCGTCTTCATTCTGCTCGCAGTTGTCTGAATTGTGCATCACGCGAAGTGCAGTAACCGAGCTCAATCGTGTAAAGATGCCAACGTCTCTCACTCACTAATGTCTCTCACGTTATAATAGTCTATTCTCTCATGTTATATTGTTCTTTGGTATTGGCTAATTTTAGATGCAAGTGCAGTGAAATATTTTCCTGTTTTTTCTTCCAATATTAAGTTTTCAACGCCTTTTTTGGTGTCTATTTAAACATATTTAATGCCTTTTTAGGCGCCTTAAACATAAGTTTTTAGTGCTTTGACATCCGATGTCTTTAGACATCGATGTTTAGAAACATTACACTTGCACCTTTCTCTTGAGCGTTCTTTACGCTCAAGAGAAAGTTTGATCATATAATTTGGTGCCATTTTTAGAAAATGTTGAAAATGTTTTTGAAACTGATGTCAAGTGTACTTAAAAATGAAAATATATTTTTAAAACTCTCAAAGCCCCGAGTTAATTTCGACCGATTCGGGAATATCAGTTTTGAAGCAAATCGACTGGGTCAGAGTGGATCTGTTTTCGACCGAAGAAAAGTTCGGCCGACTGATTCTGCCGACCTGAGTGGTCACACTGCATACGACTGCAATAAACATCTATCTGAATTATTGAGTATAAGTGGCATCTAATGGAAGCGAGATTACAACTGCTTGCTTAGAGCTCTGCTTGAAAATCAAAAAGATTACTGGGTGAACCCTACTTTCGGTTATCGCGAAAATATTGGTGAGTTTCATACCTTATATTACCAATTACTGGAACAACCAGTGAAATTTTTACAATATACCAGAATGTCGCCTAGTAATTTTGTTTATACATGGAGAGAATATCGGTTTTGAAGAACATCGACATTAAAAAAAAGGTCGAATTGTAGAAAATGCATTACTATAGAGGAACAACGATTCATAACGATATGGTATGTGAGGTTATGTCCCATTTTTAAAACACGTTTTGTACTAGTTTCGCCCATTTCCTCTGCGATATTCCATAATTCCTTAATTCATTCCATAATTTCCTGCTTTTGTCCCTGTTGTGATATCTGGAATCCGATGTCTTCCACGGAGCATCTCGTTCGTGAACAAGTGAAACCAGCTTTTCAACATCCATCTCCGACAGCTCCGATCGGCCGAATAAATCAAATTCATCGAGTCGGGAGGAAGCAAAGGTGTAGGCGGCCCGGGTAGGGTAGCGACGGCGAAGGCAGTGTGGTTGAGTTTGTAAAGGCGGTGGCGGCACGGGTGGGGGTAGCGAAGGCGGGGGCGGCGCGGGTGGGGAAGCTAAGGCGGGGACAGTGTGGGCGGCGTAGCTTAATTGATTGTTCGTATTTCCGGGCGCGTCAACTATTTGGTTATTAGTCCCGTAAGTGTAGTGCGTATTTTCTCCGGGGAGGTGGCGATGTTCTTTTCCCGCTGGATGGCAATCTGGCGCTGACCGACTGGCGGGGTTTTCCCCAACCAGGTATCTCCCACCAGCGGAGCACCGTCCCAGCCGGGACTAGCTCCAAACTACCAACCGCTCTCCCGGCATGTGTGGTAGTGCAGTGCATGTTAGTGTAGGTGTGTGTGTGTAAGAGGAGAGGATAGGTCAAGGAAGAGGAAGGAAAGATCGCGCGCGGTCCGTGGCCCGTTTGTTAGGGTACTGCTCCGGCATTCGCCTGGTGTTGATCGGAGAAACTACGGAAAACTACCAATCAGAGTAGCCGGCCGCTAGAATTCTCCCCCAGACAGCGACTCAATTCGACCTAGCTGACAAGCTGATGTCGAAAATCCTGCCGTCGTTGGGACCCGACCTAGGATCTCCCGGTCAGAGGGACTGCAGTGACAATGCACAATGACATCAATTGATGCACTGAGCCATCTCTCCCGCTGCGCCGCGGCGTAGCGAAGGCGCGGGTTGTGGAAGAAGCGAAGACGTCGTCAGCGAAAGCAGCGGCGCAACCGGAGGCGCAGCAGACGTGACGGGGGTGAAGTCCGCAGCCACCTGCGCCATCTGTCATCGTTAGCGGCGCCGAGCGCGAGATCCCCACGCCCTTGGGGCGGCGGCGCCTTACGACGCGACGCGCAGGGGCGTCGCGGCGCCCTCCCCGCACCTGACGCGTTCGTTGCGTGGCCAACCGCGGCGCGAAGCGGCCCTTGTTTTCGCTGACGCGGCACAACGCACGCGCCTCGGGGTCGTTGGCCCCCTGCTCTTCCGCGTGCGGGATCCATGCTCGCGAATCGGATGTGAGTGCCTGCAAATTAGATCGTTGTCAAGGTCGATGCCACGAGCGGGAGTCCGTGGAACCAGTGTCGTAGCTTCAGTTCGTGTCACCTGGGGCACAGCTAATGGTGACCTAAGTAGGGCCCGGATAATTAGGTAATTACATATTTCCGTAAGTTAACTTTATCAAGTCAAAATCAGAATATATTTACGTTTCATCGCAATTAGTGCCTAAAAAGGAATTTTGACGTTGACGTTTTAGTACATATATTTACATATTTTACCCGAAAGTACATATGTTTACATATTTTACACAAAAGTATATATTTTTAAATATTTCTTAATATTTTCGTTTTTCTGTATTCTTTTTGTATAATTCTTCATTCATCCTACATGTTTTGATAAGGAATAACCAAGACAAACAATTAAGCATTGTCAAACAATTTTTTACAGCCTCCTATCGAAATTGGCGCTATTGCATTGCGTAAAAATGTTGCACTCCAAAGCCGCATGCAGCATCCAACAAAAGGGCAAGGCGTTGTTGCACTCCAAAGCTTCCGGTGTGTAGATTTCAGCGCGAGTAAAGCAGAGAACAAAATACTACTCAGAAAAGAATATAGTGTATTAAAATGGTACGTCTGGCAAGCGATAACTCACGCCCTCAACGTGTTTTTCAGAGGTCCCCCTTGACCTTAATACCCTTCGCCAAAAGATACACACACCAACGCATCTCAGAAAGGGTCATTGACAGTTTTATTTCCCCGTTTGTTGCACTAGAGCTTAAACCCTCGTTTGTAAAGTATCTCTGTGAGGTGAAAATCTAAAGTAAAATCATGATGTGGCTTTTGGATAAGAAAACGACAGAAAATAATTCACGGCGATTGGCTTAAAGCCTGTGGTAACGCAGATTGAGAATTTGCCACAGGCAAAGTTTGGTTTACTTTTTCAGAGACATCTAGCAATAGTGTCTGGGGTAAAAACAGTATTAAAGAAAGCGGAATTTGTGCTGAGTCAGTTGATTATAAATGAACCAGCATTGTTTTTATCCCCTAATCCGTGAATAGTATTGAGCAGTGACGTGTTGGGACAAAGTTTAAATATACACCAGTAACTTCGAGCGACGTGGAACACTTAGTTGGTACAAGGCCCTCGAACAAATAATAGGAAAAATTTCATCCCAATAGAGGAATTGAGAAAACTCCTCGTGTGCATGCTTGCGGATGAGCCGTTCCCACGGGTAGAACACTTTCCGCACCAATCGAGACAAACGAGGTGTCATTCGACGCGTCTTCGCCTCCTAATGGGGAACTGATAATTTGTTTCCAGATATGACCATAACATTCTAAGAAATTTCCAAAAACGTGTTTTTTCATGTTTTGGCGCTGTGATCTTGTAAGTATGCCGGGAACTTAATTAACGCCACCTAACTAGATGTAGGTGGCGTTGATTAAACTCAAGTACCAATACCGACGAAGAGAAAGCTAGAGAGACGAGGACGACGAAGAAAAAGAAGGCGACGACGACGGAGACGAATTAGAAAAAGGAGACGACGAAGAAGAAAAAGGAGACGACGAAGAAGAAGAAGACAACGACGAAGAAGAAGGAGACGACTAAGAAGAAGAAGGAGACGACGAAGAAGAAGAAGGAGACGACGAAGAAGAAGAAGGAGACGACGAAGAAGAAGAAGACAACGACGAAGAAGAAGGAGACGACTAAGAAGAAGAAGGAGACGACGAAGAAGAAGAAGGAGACGACGAAGAAGAAGAAGGAGACGACGAAGAAGAAGAAGGAGACGACGAAGAAGAAGAAGGAGACGACGAAGAAGAAGAAGACAACGACGAAGAAGAAGGAGACGACTAAGAAGAAGAAGGAGACGACGAAGAAGAAGAAGGAGACGACGAAGAAGAAGAAGGAGACGACGAAGAAGAAGGAGACAATGAAGAAGAAAACAAAGAAGATGAAGACGACGAAGACGAAGAAAGACGAAGAAAGAAAGAAAAACAAGTCAAACAACCGAAGGTAGTTTAAAGCATCAGCGAAGTGACATTCAGCTACTTTCTAAGTATTTGAAACAAATATTTGTTTCTCATTGTTACGGAGATCATTGTAAATAACAGAATTGTGAGTAGTATTATGTTTTAATTTTGTTCTTTACGAGTATATAAGTCTACAGATCCACATTTAAGCAAAAGTATTTTATTAAAACGAATTTATATAATAATTAAAGTATTACATATTTCTTACTTTTTAGTACATATTTCTGTACATTATAATACATATATATGTACATATTTTCCTACTTTTTAGTACATAATTATCCGGGCCCTAGTCATAAGTATTAAAATATCTTTTGCTGCCTAGATTGTACATTATTGTATTAAAAATACAAACATATTTACACATGGTAGTTATAATATATTAAAAAATTCTATGTAATTAAGAATAATTGCAATATAATTGCAATTAAACCATCGTCTATACTTATGATTTAAATATATACCTATTAAATTAATAGAAATAACTTGGAACTAAACCTTCAAAATTATATCATTCCAACAATTAAAATTTTCAAACTACTAAAACTAGAAAACTAACTATTAATATATCAAGTTTTTAAGTAAATGATTCAAATAATATAATTCCAAATATAAAATATTTTAAATGGTATCACCCCTAGAATGGTGTCATCCGGGCCGCGCCGCCCCCTTGCCCCCCCACCTAGCTATGCCCCTGCGTGGCATGAGTGCCACGACGAAATCGCCTGCCCACGCAGTTCAGTACCCCGCCATCAGAGACAACGCCATCCCTATTGTAAAACGGCGGGGTTACTAATAGTTTCCTCTCCCGACGCTAGTTCTGCAGAGAAGCTAATGTCATGCCACGGTGCCACGACGCGTGCCACTGCCACCAGTAGGAGGCCTTGACTTCGCCGATTTATTGATTGTTTATTTCGTGTTTTCGGGCGCGTCAACTGTTATGGTAATTTGTCCCGTAAGTGTAGTGCATTTTCCGTCACGTGAGGTGGGGGCGTTCTTTCCCCGCTGAATGGCGCCGACCTTTTGCTTGTAGAGGATTTCTTATTTCCGGTCAATAAACAAGGAGAAAGCTTTGGCCTTGGAGACTATTGGGAAAGATTCTAATCTACATGGAAATTCAGATTGATCCAAATGTGTGCGTATTATACTAGATATATTTTCAGTAATAATTTCAAAGTGGTTCAGAAGTTGTAAGACAGAAATCTTGAAAATAAATGGCCCCTTTTTTTACTGATAAGTTGAGCTTGTTACTGCCTTCGATACGGAGCTCGATATGCAATGCATAACTCATCTGTATCGAAAGGATCATAGTTACATGGGAAATAGGAAAACAAATTAATAATGCTACAGGTTTTCTAATGGAGGAAATTATGAAACAATTGTGGGAAGGAAATACGAAAAAGACAAATCGATTCAAGTTTATTAGGAAATTAGTAAATGTGAATCAATAAAATTAGGTAAAAAATAAAATTATATATTTAACACGGACGTTAATTGGTTCTAAAGGCCTCGTACGAGAAAAATCCCTCGGGCATTTTGTTGCTGATTCGTGCATAAATAACTACTTTTTTATGTTATCCCGAATGCCTTTATTTTCTGAAAGAAGAAGTAAGTCATCGACGACAAGTCGATGACAGTAACTGTGATGTTCTGACGACTGACAAGTTACTAACGTAATTCCTTATCCAGCGATTGCACATTTCGGGGTGTTGTGGTGATGGTGTGTTAGAAATTGTACTCATTTCCTCTTAATGTCTTCCTTAAAGATAGGACCAATAGTTAATGATCGATAAAATTTCTTTTTAAAAATTTTAGTTGAACTTTTTTTTTTTAAGATGAATTGCTATTCCCGGACCCACCAACCCCTGAATGTACCCTCAAATATGAATAACGCTCTTGTGTGGAAGCACAGTTGAATTGCGGTATTTCAGGCCCTTAATTCGCCCTTTAACAGAGGCGAAGGTGATTTCAACAATGGATGGATGGATGACATCTATCACTGACCCAAGAATATACTTCCAAGCAGTGGCGGCTCCTAAACTTCAGGCCAGGTAGGGCACGAAAAAAAGCTAGAAAATAACTAATAAAAATTTTATTTTGAAGTTTAAGGGCTGTAAACTGAAAAACACTTGAAATTCCTCACTGGTTTTTCACGTATTAACTAGGCTGAATGAGAAGAGAAAACAATTCAACAAACGCACACGCTCAAGAAAAAATAACTCGCACAGAATTCACAGCTGCTGATGTTATCAAGATTACGCGGGCCCTGAGCTAATAAGCATTTCATTTCTCAGACACTACGAGCGTTGTTTGTACATCTGTAAAGTGGCGCTTGCAGTGGCAGTCACAAAAAACTTGTGACCATGAAGGGCCTTAAGGGAGCATTACCCCCTCCCTTTTTCCTCGCACTATGGGGAAAAGCTTTGCTGAACGGGAGGGAGGTGGTCACACGAAGCTTGCGGACTTTTTTTTTTATTTATTTACGTCAAAAACAGTTAAAAACTGCGTATGACGAGCTATGGGGAAAAGTGAATTTTGTGCACGTTTTCATAATTCTGTGGTCTCTATCCTAAACCATATTCTAGTCGAATTTTGAATACAGAAAAGAGAGGGTTTTTTTCGAGTTTTGTTGACAAAATATTCGCTCCTATATAATAAAATATATTTTCAAAGGTAAATTAGCTATAAATTCCTGCCCTGAACCCTCATGTTCTTCATGAAAGAATAATACTTTTTGCCGCGATAATATGAAAGACGATAATTTGAATAACTATATTGATAACTTTTTTTAATAACTATTTTAATAACTATTTGAATAACTATTTGAATAACTATATTTGAATAACTTCACCCTGTTGCCACAACTACCTCGTTTTCAGAGCTGTGAAATAGTATCGATATCGCCCGTGAAAACCTTAACGTAAATTCTCTAGAATTATTACTTGATAATATGACACGCATTTCAGTCCACTATTAATATTTTCCTTTACAAGTTTGAGGGCACGTGACCATGTGACCTTATGGTAGAGCCGCCACTGCTTCCAAGAATATGAAGAAACTATAAAATAAAAACCAATTTAGATGTTTAAAGACAGAAACATGTATTGGTAAGTGGATGGATCTCTTATGCGATTACGAAAAAGATGAGGCTAAAATGTAAGAAAATTACGTGTTTATGTAAATCTGGGACCACCTCTCATTTCACATCATTAGTATTAGAAAATTACATTATAGGATTTGGCTCTCAAACTATGCGTACTACCAAATCTAATAAATATTGTCGGATTCCCATTGATCAATTGCAATAGGTAACAGGCATTGTGCATACATGAAATCGTGGGGGAGTGGAGCATTTCCTGTCGATTCTACTCGACTTTCTTCTGTCTGCTTTTTCGTGAGGAGTGTGGAGCACATTCATCCGTGCGTTCAGCTGGTCTAACCTGTTTTAAAAAAGGAAGGTGTTTTGTGAACAAAAGAATACCAATAGCATCGGCATCCTCGAAATAAATCTTAATAAATTTGTAACACGGTTCAACCTTCAACTTTCTTAAAATTCTATACAGTGGAAGCAGAGTTTTGTCATGATGTAAAAGATTTGATATTTATAATATTTTATCTATTGTAGTGATCGAAGTTACGAATGAAATTGACAGACTATCTGTATTTTAGTTGGGGCAAATTCAAGTCCAATCATTATTTAACGAAATATGTACGGTCACTTCGTTAAAAGACGTCTTAACATTCTAAAATGTGAAGACACATCAGAATTGATCAATCGGGGATCTCAGAGAGACGAGTAGGGGTATGGGAGAGTAGTATTCAATGAGACATGTACGTAGTGAGGACAGGACTGAAAATTGGCAAAGGAATTGTGTGTATAAGTCAGGGGCGGATCTAGCCGATCGTTTTGGAGGGGGCCTTTACAGATGTTTGTTAAATCATAAACATATGTTATATTGACTGATGTTTTGGTCATCGATGTATGCGATATCTTTAAACTTTATTTTTGCAGATATCAGCTAGTAAAATTTGTGAAATGGTTTTACTTTTTTTTATTAATTATTACTCTGATGTTTCTTTAACAACTTAGGTTTCATACATTTAAGATTGTTATATAAATGTTAATAAATGCCAGTGTGTAACATAAAAATTAATTTAATTATTAGAGGAGAAAATGTAACTAATCAATGATTACGCAATGGGATTATTTTCATATTTATATGTATGAAACCTAAGTTGATAAAGAAACATCAGAGTAATAATTAAATTAAGAGTAAAACAATTTCACAAATTACCTGTTATTAGTCTCAGGGGGCCTACAGACACTACTCCGAAGACTGGAAACCAGGTACCCAGACTGGTTCGGGTTAGCAAAGTTGAAGTAAATAAGTGTTCTTTCCAATGAAGAAAGTATATTCGTATATTAAATCGTACATCAAGATACCGTTAGAAAACAAGTTATGCACATAAACAGGGTAGGGAACTCAGGTCCACAGATAAAAGGTCTAATATTTGTTAGGTCTAATGAACAGGAGGTCTATTAGGAAGTAGGTCTAAGGCGACCTAAGGTCTATGCGACAGCGGGTCTAATACCAAAAGAGGTCTACGATTAGAAGGTCCAATTAATGAGATCTAGTATAAATACCGAAGGTCTAATAGACCAAAAGTCTATATTACATTACTATATACAATTATCAAAGGTTGCCTTTTTCACTTTACCCCATTCCCAATTGGGATTCAACAGTTCGTCGCAGAATACAGCGATCGTCGCCGCTTACAAGTTCTTTTCCAAAGCGCTATCGTTCGACGGGATTCAGAGACGTCCGTTTGCATCGCCGCCAGTTTCAACCGGGTCAGTAGTCACGTGATACCGCCTTTTTTTTTTTTGGTCGAACACCAGCGGAGCCGCCTGCGCCAAGTGTTTGGAAGGCGTGCCGACCTTGAAAGCGGGCGGAAGAGGGAAGAAAGGACCCGCCTTGTTTTGATCCACGAACGCTGGCTCAGCGCGGAGACCGACGGAGAGGGTGCATGGGGCAGGGCGCGACTGGACTTCAACTTCCCCCCCCCCACTGGCCCTGGCGAGGCGGTCTTTTGTTGTCATGCGCGATGCACTCTACAACCCCGTATACACTCTATGACCCCGACAGCAGTGCTGTCAAGGTCGATGCCACGAGCGGGAGTCCGTGGCACAAGTGCCACGAAGAAATCGCTTCCCCACGCAGTTTGTTACCCCGTCATCAGAGACAACGCCATCCTTTTTGTAAAACGGCGGGGTTACAAATAGTTTCCTTTCCCGTCGCTAGGTGCGCAGAGAAGCTCGTGGCATGCTACGGTGCCACGATGCGTGCCACTGTCCAGTAGAACACCTTGACACCACTGCTCTACACCGCGGCTTTTGAGATTTTACGGTAAAGGGGGGCAGTATTTAAATGATTTATATTACTTTAACCTATGGAAGTAACCGACGCTTTGGCTGGTAACCTAGATTCCATACATGCATTATTCTATTTTCTATTCTGTTCAAGTTTTTCTTTCTACGGTCTTCTTTTTTTCCATTCATTCTCACTCTCATACCTTGTATGTAATTTATACCAAAAATGTAAATATAACCAAGTTCCCGAATGGATAACAGCGTTCAGCTGATGATCACGCCAACGAGGAGTCCGATTACCCTAGGGAACATGATTTTTACCTCCGGGAAGGTGAAGTGCACAACGTGCTCAATGTTATACGTACATAGAGATTAGGAATATCACAAAAAAAACCGTCATATCACGTCACAGTTTTTAAATACACCGTATCTCTATACCGTGTCATACCGTATTTTGCTATTATATATAATGCAAATACATTTAAATCGCACTTTTAAGTTATGTAGAATCAATAAGCAAAAAATATATTTAAAAATTAAATATTTTTTCAATTCTGCTATGCCACTTGCTTGAGGTATCAACAAAATTGGGCTTTCGTGTTGTTTGTTTTTTACCTACTGTATTCGAAGATTGCCGTCTATAAAGACGAGAATAATCTCGCGTCTGGTAGTCGCCCTCAATTACGAGTAGGTCTTAAAATTAGTTGTCCTTAGTGGATGCTTTGAAAACAAATCTCACGTATCTTTATTTCCTACTGCGCATCAGTCATCAAAAGGAATTATTTTAGTCCCTTACCTTATCGCAAGTATACAAGTATACAACTGTTGGGGTGGCAGATTCTGACAATGAGTCAGTCGGTGTCATGCGGAACTGTACCCGCAGTGCGCGTGAAGTTCGTGTCTGGTTTTCATGTGCCTCAAATACATTAAAACATTAATTAGAATTCTATAGATTTTATAAAGTGAAATTCGCTGCATGATCTGTTGAATTTAATCGATTCGATAAAATATAGATTGCCATTTTACATCGAAAGTGAACGAATCGACTTGATAACTTCTGTTACGTTTGTTTACTTAAATTTACAACCAAACTTCAAAGGAAAAAAAAATATAAATGAAATTACAAAACTTGAGTATTCTTTATACTTTGCTGTTGTGTTTGTGATCAGGAGAAACTATGGGCTGCTCACCAGTGTTGTGTTACCTGTACAACGAACTGTAAGTTGTGGTTGTATGGAAAACTCAAATCAGTCATTTGATGGACCGATGTTGTGGAGAATACTAACAGACCATTTTAAAGACTTCTACTTTCTCATGATAAAGGTATTTGGGCGGTCCAGATCAATTATTCACGTAATTCTTCTGCCTTACGACCGGTGTCACACAATGACTAATTACAAATGCCTATACCCGCGAAAACATGGTCAATAAATTCTGAAGAAAACTGAGGTTAAAACTGTGTTTCACCCAGAACTAGAAGCCTCCACTTCCAAAGTTCCAGACTACTTTCCAGAAAAATCCGACACAGGCCTGTACTTAGTCGAGAAGGAAGGCCTAAATGATTTGACACGGGACCTGAATTTGTCAAGAAAAAATAATCTGAACTGCTGGGCTCCAGATTACAGTAATGGAAATGTACTACTTGATGCCAGAACAAAATATACAGAGTTTAGAAACACACACGACCTTTGTGCAATGTTTTGCTCTTGTAGGTACTTTTTGTTTTTGGGCAGACATTAGGGGGTTAATAAGTGAATCTTGTGTTCTCTACAATCCAGATGAATAGTAATAGTTTACAAGTTCTTCAAAAACGTAGTTTCAAAGCAGTGAAATAAATCCACTGATGAATGAAGCAAAATCGAAGTAAAGAATTTTCATCGGTCTCCAAATCATAAAATTCCTATTCAGTGAAATATTCGAAGAAAAATTTAAAGACATTGAGTTAGCAGCTTGGCAATCCTTTGAGAGAGTTGTTCAAGTATTTCGCGTGTCAAAGAAAGAAGAAAATTATAAAACATTGCAGTAGAATGGTTAGAACGATAAAAAAATATGAGGTGTAGAATGTCTCTGAAAATTAATTTTCTTTATTCTCATCTTAATTTTTTCCGCAGAATGTGGGTGATATAAGTGGTGAACAATTTCATAAAAATTTGTTACTATGGAGAAGATAGAGATAGAGAGAGAGAGGGAGATAGAGAAAGATATATATAGAGAGGGAGATAGAGAGGTAGATATATAGAGATAGAGACACAGAGAAAGACAGAAAGGAATTTATCCCCCTAATGCAATAGGAATTTATCCGCCCAAGATGCTCCAGTATTAATGCATAAATGAGAGTATTCCATTTTTAATTTGTTCTTACCTCATATGAAGAATGCTAAAAAATTCGAAATATTAATAATATAACCGGAGAGACAATGCGGAAATAGGTATCAAATTTTAGAATACAATTCATATCTTTTGAACGCTGCATCATAGAAAGTTTTTATAATTTTCGAAATCAGTGTGATCGTTTTTTAAATCACCTACTTTCATCGTGAAAGTATGAACTTTTTTTTGTTCCCTAGTATTTGAGAAACGGGACAAATTCAGAAACTCGCGAGAGAGTGATCTCGAAGGAGTTAACTATTCGGACAGTAATATTTATCAAATACGAGGTAAATTGGATTGAGACGAGGGGGCGTAATAGCCTCATAAATTTCCCCGTTTTCTATATAAGGTGCCTCTTGAATTGATAATGAGAGAGGCGGCCCAGAGGCACTGCTGTATTCACTTCACACTTCTCCGGAGCTCTTTTTATTAAACTTATTTTTCGTACTTCATTGGACTTTGTTTCTGTACTTGGACATCGCTCACCACGCACCACCAGGGAACCTAGCCTGCAAACCCTGTACATTTGCACCCTGTACTGGAAGCACTTGTAATTGCTAGTAAGCACTGCTGCTAGCACAATAGCCGCATAAGAAAAGTCATTGGCCTACAATAATCTATTATCAATTCGGATTTCTCAAGATCTGTCTGAGGATGAATTTATACAGTGACGACCACGTAGCCGAAGTGATCTTTCTTTCGCTTGGTCAGGTCGTGCCTCCTTGAAAATTTGAGCGCCGCCCTCCCTGAGGGGAAGAGAAAAAAAAGGAAACAACTTCATTCGCACGCTGGGCCGCCGCTCTCTGTGAGCCACTTGCCCAGAACGAATGCTGTTCATAAACCACAAGTCCCCCTGTTCTCTTCAATAAGAAGAGACCCGTTCGTCGCCCTATTCATCTGCATCAGCAGTCACGTGATCTTTTGTAAAATTTTTTGCTTGAACGCGGCGCGGCCTGCGCCAGCCAAGCGGCCTGGCCTTTTGCGCAGGCGCAAGAGGGAAGGTACAAAAAATGAAGTAGTTTTGACCCGACGACCGAAGCAAATAGTGCGATTTTTGTAACTTTGCCCCTCAAGGCCCGTCTTTACGATGGAATATGTCAGGGTATTTCGCGACGTTTTCAGTCGTGCCGCTAGACATCGCATGATCGTTACCTTATCAAGCAGTGTTTGTGATCATGTGACATCTAGCGGCACAAGCTAGAAACACGCGAAGTGCCGCATGATATATGATATTCCATCGTTGCCATAGGAGCTTGAGGGGCAGAGTTATAAAAATCGTACCTGTAGCTTTGAGAAGGAGGTCGCACCAGTTAAATGATTGATTGGTTAATTGATATTTCCTGGAAATTAGTAAATGGGTCTACTGGTAATTAATTCCGTTAGTGGAGTGAATCATTATTATGCCTGAAGGTGGCGGCGTTTTTCCCTCGCTGGACGGTGAGATTCAACACCGTCCTGTAAGATGCCGTGTAAGGGATTTCCCCCTCTAGTTATCTTCTCTCATTGTACACTGACACGCAACACTCACCGTGCTGGATACTCGGATTGACATGAAATTTTACCAGCTTGTTCAGCACCTTTCAAAACCCCTACATACAAATTTGTACGTGCTATGGAGCATTGCAAGTAGCGGTTTTGCGACAATTAGTATTGAGACCTTTCGTGACCTAACCGCCTGTGGAAGAGAGGAAATCGCTGATCGGCGCTGGATCTGCAACCGTTACTCATACGCCGGTCGCCGCTATTTATCCGCAGGGTCACAGTTGCCTCGGAGGGCAGGAGGGGTGACAAAAACGAGTGTAACATTGCACGTTCAGAAGGACGAATAGGAAAACAACACATACAGGACTGATTCGAGTGCAACTATTAAATGCGTACTCACATTATTTATACATATGTATGATAGGATTTAAGTTAAAACTTAGACAAGGCTTATTAAATAATAAATACGTAAATAAATAAATGTACAACAAATCACATGTTTAACAAAAAAATGTTCGTGTGCTTACTAACACAGTCCAAAGGACGTGTGTCATCAAACAGCGATGGCCTTTGCCATTGTTCTTGAAAGAACGCGCTTGGAAATCTGACACCGGTGGATAGACGCCGCGTAACGTTCCAGGCGCTGCCGAAGCAACGGCTGCCCCGCTGCGGGAAGCGCGGAGGTCACGAAAGGTCCTGGTACAAAACACCTATAAAACGCTATTTCTAATACTCCATAGCACTTAAAAATTTGTATGGAGGGGTTTTGAAAGGTGCTGAACAAGCTGGTAAAATTTCATGACAATCCGAGTATCCAGCATGGTGAGTGTTGCGTGTGAGGCACCGCCTCAGCCGGGACAACCTCTTAAGGCTAAATGTACCGACACTACGTGATTATTAATTTTAATTTGTCGTTTTATTAAGTTTAATTTGTCGCCACCACGTGACAGCACCAAAATAAGCAAAATTTACTTTACCAATAACGTCTAAACCAATGGTCCGATTTTCGAACTGTAAACGGCATTTGACTTCTTTTTAAAAAGAATTTACGCTAATAAGCCCTTTATCAAAAAAAGCAAGCAGAAACTAATTTTTTAAATTTTCTTTCGTACTTCCGGGAACAATTAAAAAAATGTGGGCTGATAGCGCGGTGGCGACAAGCATTCTGAATCCAACGCCGTGTCAATCATGCAAATCGGATGAATAGGAGCGTCGTAAAGTCAAATTTTGGAAAACACCACACCCCCTTCCGCCCGTTGCGTCACCTATTCGGTGTGGGCCCTCTCCCCGCGCTTCGCCAGCCACAGCGGCTCGGCGGGAGGCCGTACTTCGTGGCCGACACGCAAGGCGGCTGTGCGACGCGGCAAGCGAGGCACGAGCGAGGCCGTGCGACGCGGGGGAGCAGGCAGTGCGTGGGAGGCGGTCGCCGCTCAAAGGCGCCGGAAACCGCGCGGGCGGCGCGGACGCGCGCCACGCCGGGCCTAGGCCTCCCGGGGACATGATTTGAATTTGCACTAGATTTGTGAATGAGGCTTCTTTAAGAGTTCTCCACTTGGTCAATGATGGCGGCGGCGCCGGAAACTCAAGTGTCAGCTAATAACTCGTCTCGAATCAAACTTCGGACCCCTTGAGACGCTGTACTTGTGAGAACGTGCATATTTGTGTTGTTTGTCAATGTTTATTCAGGTATAAATGAGTTTGGAGCTCAATTTTGCCCTTTTTTAAACATAAATATAGATTAGGCAAAGGTTACATATGTCTGATTATAACGTAGTTATTTCAATAATTGTAATTTTACAGATTTTTTCTCAAAATTAATATTTTGAGTGGGACAATTTGCTATTTTGTTACCGAAGTGAGGCAAATAGTAAACAAGCTTCATTCACAAGACTAGTGCAAATTCAAATCATGCCTTCCGGTGTCGAAGACGTCGCGGCGCCACGGACGCTTGAGTGAAGTCGGCGCGCCGTGACGAATAACAATGTGTAAAAAGTGTATATAGTGTAGTGAAGTGTGTATGAATGTGAATGAACGAATAAGTTTGTACATACAGCGTAAGTATGAATGCGAGAGTGAATGTACAAAAAGAAAAGAAGAAGAGGGAATATTAACACTAATAACTTTTACAACAATTTCATTACTTTATATAATTTTTACCTAACTAGCCTTAGCTCAAAGGGGCTTTGTAGTAGTTAGCTAGATATAAGTTTTTAATTAGTTTATTTAAGATAGGCCCGAATTCCGCTGCACAAGCCTAATCGGCTGCAGCCCAAATTGTACCCGAATAATTAATAAATTCCCGCCCCTTCAGGGTAACTGGAGGAACTTGAAGGAAAAACAAACAAACATACAAAAAACAACAACAAAACAACAAAATAATAACAACAAAAGAACGCCAGGCGGTTGGTTTATGCTTTCGTCACTTTGCATCTCAACATATGTTTTCCTCAAATATCAAAGTAGTGATGCTGTAACAGAGGCAAACGGTTCCTGAGCGGTCTCTCTTCACGAGTAACAGTATACTTAATATCAGAGTAAATGTATATGTGTCTGTAGGCGTGTATGTTGAAGTGAAGAGATTAGGACAAGGAAGGAGAAGAAAATATCGGAGGAGGTTGGGAGGCCGGATTCGGCGATCAAATAACCAGGTCCATAGTTAGCATAGTAAAATTGAAAAAAACTCAAAATTTGTCACTTTTTTGTCGCTAATTTGCTACGCAAAAATAACATTTGACGCTCTTCATTTGACTCTGCTAAACTCATTCGGCTAACTTGACATCAAATATTGCACCACAATTACAAGAAAACCAAGAAATTACAGAGATAAATAAATAATAACTACATGGGAATTTGTCGTTTTATTGTTGCTCAGTTCCAAAAAAAGAAATTTTGTGGCTCTTTAAATAATAGCGGAAATGCAATTTTCCGCTAACTGGATAGCAAGTTAGCACCGCAATTACAAAAAACAAACTAGAAATTTCAAAGATAAATTAAAATGATAATCCATGGGAATTTGTTGCTTAATTTATTGCCGCACTACTGTTTTGTAAACAGTCACAACTAAAATTGTACAGTTGTGAATTCAACTGTACAATGTACTGTACTTCAGAGTACTTGTGTGTACTGTACTGATTTTGAACATTGTTCTATAGTTTTTTGCAATGCAATCGCTAATTTTTTTCAGGTCAGTGGCATAGCCGGATAGCAGTTTTTTTTTTAAATTACTCTAAAATAGCGTATCAAATTTTCATTAATTCAACAATTTCACTAATTTTAACCATCTAAACACAAATAATTTTCAGAGTACTTATAATAATCCTCGCTATGCCTTCAGAGAAGTCTTTTAAACCAATTTTTAGTAACAATTCGATACATTTCCCAATTTCGCAATGTGCAGGCAGCAGGCTGTCTTAAGGTGAACAAATTTCGTCTTCGGATGACCTGCGTTGTTTCCAAAAAATATTGTTTTCTGGAATTGGGGCAACTTCGGGCAGCTACAACTAATTGTATGATTTAAAGCAGTGTTGTCAAGGTCGATGCCACGAGCGGGAGTCCGTGGCACGAGTGCCACGACAAAATCGCCCCTCCACGCAGTTTATTACCCCGCCACCAGAGACAACGCCATCACTATTGTAAATCAGCGGGATTACTACTACTCGTAATAGTTCCCTTTCCCGACGCTAGTTACGCAGTGATGCTCGTGTCATGTCACGGTGCCATGGCGGGTGCCACTGCCACCAGTAGAAGACCTTGACACCACTGATTTAAAGGAATAATAAAGCAATGTAATTCTGCCAGTTTTACAATTCCTTGTAACATTTTTATATTTCTGGAGAAAAAGTAAAGTAATCCTTCAACATTCGCGAGAGTTAGGTTCCCAAAAAGCATCGCTAATGTCAAATCTGCGAATGTTGAGTCTATCTTTTAATGAAGTTTGGCTTAGGTTCCTGGATATTGAAAAGCTGTAAATTGTTGAGAAAAAGTAAGAAAAAATATCTGCCAAACATTACTGTAGAAGTGAATAAGCGCTACTACAAACAGAATTCACAATTAACATCCCAAAGAGAAGAAATAAAACAATATTTGAACGTTTTCAAAGTTGAAAGTAATTGGATGTAAGATTTGGTAATTATTTTTGTTTCATTATCCTCAACGTTGTTCATCATCGGTGTTTCATCAACAACGTCCAAATTCGGAAGTGTTACTGCTTCTATTTCTCTTATAAATTTCCAAGTTATTTCCATGTTCGGATCACGTTCGTATGCCCTTTTCACCAGAACTAGTTGAAGTTTTAGAACGCCGTTAACAGTTTTGACCATGAAGTCATTGGTTTTGACACTGAAGTTGATCGAGGACGCAGTTTCGCTTCCGTTACTTCATCATTACCTTCGAGGAGGTTTTCTTCACTAATGATTTCCCGAGGCTCCACTTCAATGAGGTCATTATAATGAAGGTTGTGCAGATCCTCAATGGCTTTTATATTTATGTGGCCAAATACCTCACCTCCAATTTGACCGAACGGAATTGAATTATTTTACAATTTTGTTATTCTGCTAATGTGAATTGACATTCCAACTTTAATATATTTGCAGAACGTGATACTTTGATCTCCGGTGACTGCTGAGTTCGTTTCCGAGATGACGCGGATAAAGGAAATGAAATGTGTTCGCTTTCAAAAAATTAGCGAATTCGCGGATGTCGAGGGATCACCGTATTAAAGAATTTTATGAAAGCGTTACCACGTTGTGTTAAAATATATTTAGTTATGTGTTCTGCAATTAAAACATGAAAAATGAAAGTTTCAGAGTAAAGGGCATTCCATATTCTATAAAATTCAGCAAAGATTCACATAATCCTACATCAAATTCCCTGGGAACACGTCAGGGGCAGATCCAGCCGCTCATTTTGGGGAGCCATCTTAGATTTTTGTAAATAAATACATTTGTTATATATTGTATATTATTATTGTAGTGCATAAATGATACTGCACAATATCACTATTTAAATAAAGAAATAATTGTAACATACATATTTAAATCAATTTTGCCAAATATAGGAAGGTAACAAAGGAAAACTCTTGGGCCAGGTGTTCCAATTCGGGTTCTCGCGGGTACGGGCGCCCGCAGGCACGCCCGTGTGCAGTCGTGGCTAGGCCAGGAGGAGGTTGTGGTGGGGGAAGCGCTGGTTATCACGTTCGTTTGTCTTTTCGTGGAAGCAATATGGGTAGTGCTGTGATGTCCCCTCCTGGGCCTCTCCGGAAGCTGATCGGTTACAGTGTATTCCCAGTGAGGTGCAGGAAGGGTGATGGGGAATGATGATGATGATTGTGGTTGGTGGTTGTTATGATTGTTAATGAATTGAATGGGGAAAGGGGTCTGATGAGCCAAAATGTCTACGAGTTCAAATAATAATGTTTATTTACTGCATTATGTGATTACTAGAGAGAGATGGAAAAGAGACGGGGAAGGAGAGAGATGAGAACACTTAGGAAGACGAGGCGGGGAGTCGAGTTCGACGACGGCGTCTTCTTACCATATCGTTCCACTATTCACCCATTGCTCTCTCAGAAGCGGTGGCGGAGTAGGGCTCGTCGCTGACGTCATCTTCTTCTGCTCGGCTTCTCGTGGTAGTTTCGCATGGGCCTCCGGCGTGGCTCTCGCCGGAACTGCCTCCGGCGCGGCTCCCGAGGGAACCGCCTCCTGGCGTGGTTGTCGTCTGAACTCTGGCGTGGCTGTCGTCTGCACTCTGGCGTGGCTGTCGTCTGAACTCTCTCAGGAGCTTGGGCGGTCCTTATATATCGCCATGGCAATGGCGGAAATCTTCTGGAAGTTTTTAGAAAGGAAAGTGGATCTCCAGAGAGGTGTCAACATGTTTTCCAATTCGTAGAGTGGAGATTTTCCCGTTCGTTGTTTTCTTCCTCGTTGGAGCTCGAAGCCACATGGCGGTGAAATAGTTTATAATAATACAGAATATTGCCATAAATTAGATTTAATAAGTCAAATGTTAATGGTTGGCTCATCACAGTGCGATGGCTGGCAAAGCCACAACCCCTTTTTCTGTCTCACCAGATACCTTGCCATCGTCGATGCAGTTGGAGATACTAACAGATTTGCAGAACTCTCTACTTCTAAAGAACAGACATTTTAATACCCTTAATTTGTTACGATGATATCAGAATTCACACGTGGACGACTTCTCAAGCTTGATAAAATGCAGCTAAGATGATATCTATGTTTGCGTCAACATAATATTATTGTTAGCACTTTTCTCTGCAATGGAAATAATAAATATCAAAGAAAGAACCCAACTTCAGGACAAGACATTAAAGGGCGTTCTATGAATCGCAACAGCCAAAGGAGTGACAACAGACATTGCTTCACCTGTTAAGAAAAATATGACAAAAATTAATTTCATAAAATATTATTGAATTGAATCGAATTTTACGTTTCCTTTTAAACGTAATGATTTCTTTGAATATGAGCCCCGGCGTGCCCTCTGCTCCCCAAACTAACCGCTCTCTGCTTCGGCTATCAGCGACGAATTATCGCCAAAGGCCAAGGCCAAGTCACGCCCCGAGGGCTTAAAGTTTGCCAGGCGCCGACGGCGGTCATTGACCGCCAGTCTCCGCCATTGCACGCGTAAATGAGTTGGAACAGCCTGCTCTACACTGCGATTTTTCTAAAGTTGCCTCTCAAGGCCCGTCTTCACGATGGAATACCGTGTGGCTCACCTAAGATGTTCCCTTCAATTTTCTCCTGAACCGTTGCAGATACTGAGATGCGGTTTTCACTAAAGCTACTATTTGCAAGGGGCACATATGATCATGCATAATATTATTCTATTGCATTTTTTATTGCAGAGATATTGACCCGACTTCGTTTTTTTAAATGGAACCCGTTTGTTGACTTCTTTTATTTAGCGAAATTGATTTAAATATTTATTTACGTTATAATTATGTAACTATTTAAAACATAAAACTTATAGTATCATATATACACTACAAAAATAATATACAATACAATAAGAAATGTTTATTATTTAAGATTATTTATTTTGTCAAAAAACAGTAAAAACTGTATATGACGTGTGGGGAAAGAAATTTTTCTGCGCACATTTTCTTGAGGGCCAGAATTTTATTAAAAAAAAAACAAAAAAAAAAGAAACGAAAAAATTAATTTAGAAATTAATTATTTTAGAAAAATAAAGATATTTGAAAAATGTTTTTTCCCGAGTTATAGAAAATCAATTTCAACTGTAAATGAACTACAAGCAAAAGGAGTGCTCAACAAAACGTGCGCACAGTGAAGCTACATTTACGTCCAGAAGCAAAACAAGGGGCCATCTCAGCATTTGCTCAATGGATCAGGGAAACTGGACAAAAACCTGATCGAGATGGGGGTCGTTGACCCGGAAGCTGAAGTACATTACTTGTTACAGGCGTATTAAATATTTTTTTAAATG
Organism: Acheta domesticus; assembly: GCA_031308135.1. NCBI lineage: Eukaryota > Metazoa > Arthropoda > Insecta > Orthoptera > Gryllidae > Acheta > Acheta domesticus. Next base: position 16,698,331 of record JAHLJT010009355.1, on the reverse strand, counting down.
TATACAATACAAACATAAACTAATTCATTATATATCTTTGTTTTGTTACATTATTTTTCTTTTTCACGATCAGTATAGTCTCTAATTGTATAGAAACAGTTTTGCAGCAGAAAAGATTTTACTTTTAACTTAAATTTGTGTACCGACTTTAATTGTTTTATGTCATCTGGCAATGCGTTGTAAAGTAACGTACATGTATTGTATGTTGATTTCTTGTACTGAGCTGTTGATACTGACACTTGATGCACGTGATTTCTACGGCGTGTGTTGTAATTATAAATATCAATATTGCATGAAAATATGTTTCCTCCGTTAAGTAGGTCATTTTTGACAAATATTTATAATAAATAAACATAAATATATAACATAAATATAAATATAAAACATAAATATATAAATAAACAATTATTTAACAAAAATCTATTGCCCCCCTCCAAAATGATCGGTTGGGTCCGTCCCTGGCAAGGCATCTGTCCTCACACGCTCATGATTTCCGTACACCGAGCAGAATTTATCGGAAACAAAATACCATCGCACTTTATTTAGGAAAGTAATTTCATGTAAGTTTCGTTTCTGCTTTAAACACTTAACACAACAACAAAATTTAAACCTAATTTAAATAATTTAAACTATTCATATTATCTTTAGCTCTTATAGCAGCGTATGCTTTAAGTATACTTAAAGCATTCTATTACTTTGTTATCTAGATCTAATTTTTCGAAAGTGAGATTAGAGCTTAAAATGGCATTTGAAAGTTTAAAATAATTTTTAACACGGCAAGCAGTCTCAATCACATTTCTTGCAATCTTCTATTTATTGTGTCTAAATAAACTTTACCAATTTTCAATCAATCACTGTCTATCTATAACCCCATAACAATCATCAATGAAAGGCTCCTGCTTTCGCACGAAGAATTCGTTAAAATTTTACGAGATCATGGCAGTCCCCCTTTTGCTATATAGAGCGGGATCCTGGCCGCTCAGAAATAAATATCTTAAATTCTAGATGCTCTAGGTATGAAATTTCGGTTAAAGGCTGCAGCAGAAGACTAAATCCGAAATGAAGTAATCAGGAACGAATTAGAGATACCGAATAACCGAAAATGCGATCGACGCTAAAGAAAAATGAAGCGAGCACGTCTGTCGTATTCCTCCAGAATGGGTTTTAAAACAAGCCACGGAATTGAAGTTATTGAAACACTGCGGCAGCGTGGTGCACAGCGGATATCGTGGACACTTGCTAAATGTGTGAACACGTGCTAAATGGATCACAAAAAGGCCGGAAGAAGCGGGGGCGAAACCCCAGGGTGCAGGTGATGGCCGACTTGTGCCAGATGCATTGCCACCTAGCAGCAAAGGCGGGCTCTGAAAAGGGCCAACATTGTTCCTCAATTTTTACTTTCCCGTATACCCGGAGTGATATATGTAGTATAGGGAAAGTTATGTAATGCAGCGCGAAAAAATGGCCAATTTTTGGCGGAAAAAATTCATTGCCGGGCCGTGAAAATGAAAAAGTGGATAAAACCAATTGATAAATTAAGGGGGAAAAAATTCCTTAACTCGTGGTGTAGCCAGAAACCCTGTTTTCTAGGTCCTTGATACCGCAAAACCAATTGAAAGGAAAACGTCCGTCTGTCTGTCCGTCCGTCCGTCGGTCAGTCTGTGAACACTACTAGCGCCTAAACCATAGGTACGATTTCGTACAAAATGGATATTCCCCGGTCGATCTGTGTTTTTTCGCGAAACGCCAGTGTGCGTGGGAGGCCGCAAGCTTGCGGGTATGAACGCCAGGCTCATGTGACAATGCGTTGGTAATTAGCGGATGCTAACAGGGAGCAAACGCTCCTGTAGTAAATGGTACCTCACATATGTACATATATGTAAATAAACAATGTATGTTCCAAAGCAATCTTGTCTGTGTTTTACCCAACCCTCGACGTCACAGCCAATAATCCACTTGGCAAAAAAGTGGGGGAAGACAGAGGAAGAGATGATGAGATCAGAAAAGGTCTCAGAACTAATTCTGAGGAGACCGAGGTATTACAAGTTGCATCCAAGATTGTAAGCATGCGAACCGTGCACGACCTTGCAGCTTGCCGCTGAGAGAAAACTGTAGCATCAGCAACACAGGGACATCCCACGACGCCTATCAAGAATTCCGAAGTAGATTCCGAAGGACATTTATTGGCGAAGGAGATTGAAGGTTCCGCTGTTCTTACGTGGCTTTAGGTTGTGTGAAATTCACTATTTAACAAATTCAAGTCCTTAATAAACACTAATATGCAATTGTATCTTTGCGAAAAATGTTTCTCTTTTACGGGGGTAGAATTTTACATTCTCAACGCTCGTAAAGTAATCATGCTCACAAACCGAATTTTTATCAGAGGCAATAGCTTCTCACGAACTAGTAGTCCTGATCTACTTTATCGCAAAACATGGCATTATGAAAGCAAGCAAAACACCATTCAATTGTGTAGAACAAACTTTCCACAAGACATGCTGCCTTTACTTTTCCCGCGTCGATACTCAACGATTGTCAAAATAACTATTAATAAAAATTAATTAGGTATTGAATACACTTCTTTACAATCATAATCTCCATGTTTCCTACAGAGAATCGAATCGTTTAGCATATAAAGCGAAAGAGGTTTACCTTCCTGTCAATTCGGGAGCAAAACGCGTTCACCAACTATACGTTCCAAAAGTGGTCTTCCGACTTCCATCACTCATTTCTTCCCTTCGACTGAAGGGAACAACCACTAGGACGACGGTGGCCTTTCGCGATACGTGATTGGCTACGGACGTTTCGCAAGAGTCCTAAACTACAAAATGTAAGATACGATTTAGAAGAAAATTATTAATAAGCATAAATGGAACTGTTATCATATTTTTCACGTAATTTATTTTTATAGATCCACTTCAAAAATGAATGAGAGATATAGAAGACCTCCTTCCAACAATATTTAATAAAATTTCCTTTCGGGAAACGATCTGCTTCAATGTAATTTATTAACTTCATTTAATAATTTATTTTTTTAATTGAATAACTTATTAATAAACTGTGAATCTTGAAATTTAACCCAAACGGATTCCATGGGTTACCAATTTTTTGATTCTAGGCGTATTAATTCCATTCTAACAGATGTCTAATACCAAATCTAGTAAATATTTCTTTGAAAAGAAAAAAATGTTTAATCTTGTCTTGACAAAGAAATTACTGAAACCTTTATTAACAATTAATTTCTGATGTAATATTTATGACAAAGTAAATGTGTTATATTTACAGCTGGACGTTCATAATTACTACAAACACCTTGAAATCATGCAAATAAAATACTGTAAGCAGTATAGTCGTTGAACCCCTTCGTTGTTAATATCAAGCACAATAAAATTTAATCTGCAGTGTTTCATGACTATCTGTAGTGGAATCCTTTGGGTATTTCATTGGGATTGGCCAATTGATTGAAATTTCTATCAGTTAGCCGACGTTTCGGAGTTTTATTTCTTCATCCTCAGGGCTTGCTGTTTGTAGAAAATTACACAACCATCATACTTACTATAATACTGAGCGCCACACAAGTTGGCAAGGCTCATTCATGTGGACTACATACATACATACATACATACATTTGTATCCATAAGAATGGGTAATGCCAGTCAATGCATTTAGTATTTAGCATTTAGTTAATTTCACAGTTATAGCAATTTCCTCGGCATAGTTTCGTCAAAAGCTCTCCCAATATTTCGCAGCCTGAACACCACGTGTTAGAGGATTTTCCTAAAATTAGCAAGAGGATTTATCCACTTTAACGTTACCAGAGACTGCCAATAAGAATTTTACAGGCGAAAATTCACCGTTTTCAGGTGCACAATTACATAACTTTATCTTACGAAGAATTTCGTCAGGCGAGAAAGTAAAAATTATAATAAAAATACAATAAATATAACAACAATTAAAATAATTTGGTTTAGGAGCAAAACGCAATCGACATACCTGTTTCAGACAGAGCTTTTATCGAAATCCACTAACAAGCAATTTTGATGATATTAACCCCTTGGGGATTTATTCTGGTGACCGGTATCCAAAAAAGGTTTTATTTATGTAATTCCACCTGCATTAAATGAGCGTGATATTCAGTAACGTTGATGAAATGTATATACATTTTAATACCTCGTAATGTTTTAATCCTACGGTCTGGGTTTGTACTGAAGCATTCGCCATTAGCTGAACTACAGATAAGCCACCATTGGCAGCGGTGTATTATACTGATAGCATCTGAAATCCCATATCATCGATCGGTTCTCCATCCTGCACCGGAAAGAATATAATTCCTTTACGCCCGTGCTTAGTCACGTGCTGCCCTGGATACCAATCGATTTGTCGGTCGAGAGAAAACAAAAGGAACTTTTTGCACTGGGTAGCGTTTCTGCAATCGACTGCACTTCTGAGTTTCGCTCTGCGCATGCCAAACTCTTAATGCGAAGTGACAGCGGAGCCCGCTAATCTCAGGATTTAGTTGGCGACTTATACCGCATTCTATATTGCGATTTTTCTTTTTTGGCGCACGGGGGGGTGTCAATAAAATGGAATATCTCACGGTATTTCGCGTCGGTCTCGGTTGTGCCGCTAAGAGACGCATGATCGCGACTGTATCGAGCAGTGCTGGCGATCATGTGACTCCTGGCGGCACAACGGAGAACGAGTGATCGATTATACTGCGATTTTTCTAACTTTGCCACTCAAGGTCCGTCTTCACGAAGGAATGTCACGGTATTTCGCTTCTTTCTCAGTCGTGCCCCTAAATATCGCATGATTGCGACCGTATCAAGCAGTGCTTCCAATCATGCGACTCGACTTCTAGCGGCACGACCGGGAAAGACGCGAAATGCCGTGTGATATTTCATCGTGTCCGTAAGGGCTTGAGAGGCAGAGTTATAAAAATCGCAGTATAATCGATCACTCGGTCGTGCTATTTCTTATTTATTCCTAAATCCGGCTGTATAGTGTATTGATAACTGTGTATTCCTAGAAAGTCTATAGCTGTATCGCTCGCAAAAAAACCATCATGGCGGACGTACCTTGGGTGAAGCCTCGGAGGCTACCCCCACCCTGCGGCAGCTGAGATTTCCGCTCTCGGCGGTAAGAACGCGCGGAGGCGACAAGGAGAGGCGACTGCGAGACGCGGCGATCGCACTGGCCGTCACTGCCCTGAGTGTTAGAAGAGGAACTCGCACTGCCAGAAGTGTCCAAAGAAACGGCCAATTCATCAATGTGATGCTCCATCATATTGTCCTATTACTGAAACCCTTCTTCAAGAGACGACTTATTTTCTGTTGATCGTTTAAACAACCGCTACTGTAGAAGCCTGTAAGCTGCCTTTCGTCTGATCCTTCTCACTCATCAGTTCGTTATCGCAAAACTCGCCGTGTTGAATTACTGTGCGACCCACGATAGAAAGGCAGAGAGAGATCTATGTTGTGACAAAGAGCGCAGGTTTCCGGAGAAATGTTTGTATCTTTGGAAGTGGAAGCCACGTTGGGGCTTACGCAGTAGAAGGTGTTTTGTCTGGCAGAGCAATAGATACAGCTATAAATACTAGCGCATTCGATTGTTCTACGATCCCGCCATTTTATATTCACTTGTCAGGAGAATTGGAACTCTGTGGTATTCTGTGTATTGAGAACAATGAACCTATCCCAAACCAATATTAATATTCTTGAAAATGTCCAAAACGTTACCAATTGTTATAGTTTGCCTTCGACTTCAGGTTGCTGCCTAGCGGGATTATCCATCACCATTTAGATACAAGGCCTGCAGATTTTCAAAGGCAATGTGGTGGCTAGAGAAGCACGACATGTTCGAGTTGAGGCGATCCAGTTGTGTTCGTTGAATAGCACGTGCAGCTTTCGAGTTGTGGTTATGTAGATGTGGTCTGTTGTAGTTAATAGTGAGAATCATGGTGAATAAGGGCTGTGCCCCCAGGTGAGGGAATTATGATAAAAAGTGAAAAGTGTAAGTTGCTAAGTTCAGTGTTTACTATCAGATTGGTGAATTACACTTGCGAAGGTGGGAAATTGAAAAGAATTCAGTGTTCTATTGTGATAATTGACTAAAATCAAAATTTCTTTAAAATATTCACGACTGTCCCATGGAGCTATGCCTTCTTTATTGTCTAATAGCCCTACTTACTTGATTCGCCCCCGCACTTCCTACAGAGAAAGTCCTCAAGAAAAGAAATTGCGTTTAGAAAACAAGTATCTGCTTGCTGCGATTCAAGGAAGTGCTAAAGAAAACATTTCATTTTTTTTATTTATTTGATCAAGAAACAGTAAAAACTGTACATGACGTATGGGGGAAGAGATTATCTGCGCACATTTTCTTGAGGCCCAAATTCAATTTTTTTTCACATTTCTTGAGGGCCATTATAAAAGAAACAAAAAAGCAACGCGAAATTAGTAACATTTGAAATACTAGAAAAATAATTTAGAAAAATTATTATTTTAGAAAAAAAGAAATTAGAAAAAGTTTTGTTCCAGAGTTATAGAAAATCAATTTCAACAAAACGTGCAACAAGCAAAAGGAGTGCTCAATAGAACGTGCGCACAGTGAAGCTACATTTACGTCCAGAAGCAAAACAAGGGGTCACCTCAACATTTGCTCAATGGATCAGGGAAACTGGACCAAATCCTGATCGAGATGGGGGCATTACAAGCAGAGCCGTGTTAACGCACGGGGCCCGGGCCCAGCCCCCCCATAGTTCTTAAAAATATATTATTAGATATTAAAAAAATAAAAACATATATGAATGTGGTGTATGATTAAACTATACGCAAAAATTGGCATAACGGAGTGATGTGTCGCGCATTTATAATATGAATGTTGCTGGTTGATGTCTTTCAATTTTAAATTGTACAATTCAATAAAAAAGTAGTATTTTACCATGTAATTATAAATATATGTTTACAGTTTTTGTTTGAATTTTGTTAAAATGAAACACTAAGAAATTCTTTCGAAATATTAAAAGAAACAAAAATACAACGTGAATGGATAGAATTTTCTTTATATTTCCGCATCGAATTTGGGGGAGAAGAGATAGGTGAAAGCATAGGGGCCCTCAAATTAACTTAGGCTCAAGGGTCCCCCAGTGATGATAAAACAGCCCTGGTTGCGAGATTAAATGAAATATCTTTCAGTAGTTTTGATGAACTAGTAAGCAAACTGGAGTTAGTTTTGGAAGATTTATTGGTTGATCATTAATATGGAAGACAGTATTCTTTTTCAACATAGTCATTGTAACTATGTCCCTAAAATTATCAATTTAGTTGTGAATAAGGAATTGAAACTCAAGGTTTATTATTGAAAAAAAAAAAGATTAAAACTTAGGAGGCAGATAGTGTGTGTAATACATATGAAATTAGTGATGTTTTAAAAAAAATTCTCCATTTCGATCTAAACGTTGGGCAAAAACTTTCTCGCAACGCGAACAGTGCCTGCCCTGGTCGATATTGCTGTCGACTGTTGTACACTACGCCGGGCCATGGCGGAAACATGGTGAGTTACTCTGGAGCATCGATTTTTGCTCGTACTGTGCAACACCAGTTTGCGTCACGAACCACGTGACCAGAACACGGGCACTCCGTTTGAATGGCCAGACCAGACGCTGGCCTTGCATGGAGAGTGCGAAGTGTCGAGAAACATTTTGAAAGTGGCCTAAAGTGACAATTTGCAGCGATAACGAAGCAAAGATAACACGATGAAGGTGCACAAGATGCAATATTTAAATGAAATGCTTCTTATATCCGTTTCAATGGCTTGTAATAAGGTAATTTCGGCATCTGCATTTAAAATTCCCGCTAATATTGTGAGGCAAACTGTTTCCTGAAACTCATTGGCTGCAGTCTGATACCATGCACAAGAGCCCCCCTCCGCCGGTCTGAAAATGATTATAAGTATTACATTCGTTGGCGTTTAGCAAACATTTGGTTTCAACAATTCATTAGAAAGTGCAACGTCTCCCACGTTTTTATCATTATTTGGTTTATCTGATTCTCGCGACAGAATGCGAAGGTACTTACATGATGATATTCCGAAAAGAAAGTCGTAACCTAAATACTAGTAATCAGCGGCAGCGTAATTACGACCCGGACTAATGTAATTGCTTTATTTTTCGATTCGTTAATTTCCAAACCATTTATTTCGCCCTAACATTGCAACAGAAGCCTTATCAACAAGTTGTTTGACCTGTTTTATTGGACAATTAAATTGCATTAAAAGCAAACTCTTAGCTGAGTTTAATTGTATTAATTAATGAGTAAAACTAATGCCGACGTGGATGGCGGAGGTGAGTGGAACGTGGGCTGACTCAACGCCTCGATCGCCAAGGGTCGCGGGCAGTGTTGCCAGACGTGCCAGGATCCTGGTACTTTTAGCAGGATTTTAGTGAAGGTATCATGTACCAGGATGAAGCCATCATGGTACTTTTAAATACCAGGATTTTAAGTCTATGGTAATTGATGATGTACGTTTTAAGATTCGTATAATAATATTTTATTTAATAATTTAAAACGAACAGCAATATTACAAATAATGATATTACTGAAAATCTGCCGTAAAACATTAAGGGTGACCTAGGACGGAGCGTTCCTAGTGTATGCTGTAGTAGAAAAGGATAGAACGTCTTAGTCTTCCATTTAGTTTATCGATATAAAATAAATCGATACGGGGTTAATCGAGTTAAGTCTAACGAACTTCCTGTGCGCGTTAATAGGGAGTTTTTGCCACCTCGAACGGTAAGCAATATCGATCTTTTGCTCCTGCGCAGTACTCGTTTCGCATCACTTTACTGCATCTGCGCATGCGCAGAAGATAGTGCTTCACGTTCGAGCGTGCAAAAAAACTTTTGATTTGGTCAAAAAACTGTATGTGACGTATGGGGGAGACGTTAAAAACGTAAGACTTAAAATTTGAGCAATTTTAGAATTTAAGTCAATTGTCGTTGGCATCAGGCATTTTAGTGAAAGTACCAGCATTTTTGAAGGTGTGTACTAGGATATACTTTTAATCATTTGTCAACGCTGGTCGTGGGTTAAGAGTCCCGCCGTGGGCAAGATTGTAAGTCCTCTTTTCATGTGTGTGTCGCGAAAGCCCTTCAGTCTGCTGACAAGAGACCGAGGACCCCGTGAGTGTGTTTAGTTTAACGGTTAATATGTGTCTTGAAGAGAGAGTAACACGTTACGAGCTACGTAAATTTTAGTAGAATAAAAATGTGAATAATTTTAATATTATTAATTTTTTACAGTGTTTTCTTTTAAATGTCATTTTTCATTTTTTATATGCCTATTTGCAGCTACACTTTAACTATAATAAATGACTTTTTGAATGTCCATTTTAGTAAAAATAAATGCCTTTCTGCCTGCCTTTTTTAAGTAAATAAATGTCTGAACTTGGGGCTCTACGTATCACCCATAGACAACGTGGTTCTCTGTGGTATCACCATTGGCTTCCGTGCGGCAAGCCTTGGCATTTGCATTGGTCCGCTCTATCTAGCGGGCACAGTTATAACTACGTCCTACCCACAGCATGATGCAGTGTCGTTGTGCATGAAGATTGTCTTCCACGAAGTCTACGCGTAGACTTCGTGTTGTCTTCATTGCACTGAAAACAGGGCCCCCTCCATCTCGTAGCGGCCGGCGGCAATATCCATTTTTGCATAAAATCAATGAAATTTATATTTCTCAACCACAACTAATTGAATACCCTGAATTTTCAATAAATAGAAAAATTACCAAAATTGTGAGAAAGTGTTCCGTTGTATCAACGCCAGTTCCCGAAGTGAAAATATATCTCATGAATGCAGACAAAACATATAAAGACCATACAAAAACCAAAATTAGTCTTTTCTTTCACTAAGGATTCCACACTAAATGGATTCCACACTAAATACATAAATAAAATATGTTCAATAACAGTTACATTAATTTCCAATTAATTACATTTTATTAGGCACACAAACAATTATCAACAGAAAGATATGACATAAATCATCGGACACGTAATAATAACAATGGAAAACTGAGTAGACAAACACTTCCAAAACTTCAAATAAATAAAGCAAAACAAAGTTAATTTCGAGATTACTTTCAGTTGACTCGTGTGAGAGAACCACATGCTCCGCTCTGTTAAGCCAAGGTACGGTTAGCCAGTAAATCGCTCATTCAGAACACATTAGCGATTCAGAAAATCCACTTTTTGAATAAATCCCGAAATAACAGATTGGAATTATATTACCAAAAACCAATTGCCATCCCTGCTAAGATACGATTCTTTGTCATTCCACGTACCGAAGTAAAATTTAAAAAAAAATGTGGAGGAGCACTGTGCACCGTACATGTTTCCAACTTACAAACGCATATAAGCCTCTAAATTCGAGTCGGTCACATACCCATAGATAGGGCCAGGCACGGTTTCGATACTCTGGTGTTGAAAAATGTTGTCATTGTTATGGAGCGATGTGCGCCATATGCGATTCTGTCTTGAAATGACCACTTGGCCATTCTGTTTGGGACCGCCACATACTATGAGGGGCCAAGCAGGGCGTGGTTACCCCGCCTATTCATAATGCGAGGAATAAAGTGCTTGTGATGGAGCGATGTGCGCCGCAAGAGATTCTGTCTTGGAGTGGCCTTTTGGCCATTGTGTTTGGGGCCGCCACATACTATGAGGGGCCAAGCAGGGCGTGGTTACCCCGCCTATTCATAATGCGAGGAATAAAGTGCTTGTGATGGAGCGATGTCCGCCGCATGAGATTCTGTCTTGGAGTGGCCTTTTGGCCATTGTGTTTGGGACCGCCACATACTATGAGGGGGGAAGCAGGGCGTGGTTACCCCGCCTATTCATAATGCGAGGAATAAAGTGCTTGTGATGGCGCGATGTGCGCCGCATGAGATTCTTTCTTGGAGTGGCCTTTTGGCCATTGTGTTTGGGGCCGCCACATACTATGAGGGGCCAAGCAGGGCGTGGTTACCCCGCCTATTCATAATGCGAGGAATAAAGTGCTTGTGATGGAGCGATGTGCGCCGCATGAGATTCTTTCTTGGAGTGGCCTTTTGGCCATTGTGTTTGGGGCCGCCACATACTATGAGGGGCCAAGCAGGGCGTGGTTACCCCGCCTATTCATAATGCGAGGAATGAAGTGCTTGTGATGGAGCGATGTCCGCCGCATGAGATTCTGTCTTGGAGTGGCCTTTTGGCCATTGTGTTTGGGGCCGCCACATACTATGAGGGGCCAAGCAGGGCGTGGTTACCCCGCCTATTCATAATGCGAGGAATAAAGTGCTTGTGATGGAGCGATGTGCGCCGCATGAGATTCTGTCTTGGAGTGGCCTTTTGGCCATTGAGTTTGGGGCGGCCACATACTATGAGGGGCCAAGCAGGGCGTGGTTACCCCGCCTATTCATAATGCGAGGAATGAAGTGCTTGTGATGGAGCGATGTGCGCCGCATGAGATTCTGTCTTGGAGTGGCCTTTTGGCCATTGTGTTTGGGGCCGCCACATAGTATGAGGGGCCAAGCAGGGCGTGGTTACCCCGCCTATTCATAATGCGAGGAATAAAGTGCTTGTGATGGAGCGATGTGCGCCGCATGAGATTCTTTCTTGGAGTGGCCTTTTGGCCATTGTGTTTGGGGCCGCCACATACTATGAGGGGCGAAGCAGGGCATGGTTACCCCGCCTATTCATAATGCGAGGAATAAAGTGCTTGTGATGGAGCGATGTGCGCCGCATGAGATTCTTTCTTGGAGTGGCCTTTTGGCCATTGTGTTTGGGGCCGCCACATACTATGAGGGGCCAAGCAGGGCATGGTTACCCCGCCTATTCATAATGCGAGGAATAAAGTGCTTGTGATGGAGCGATGTGCGCCGCATGAGATTCTGTCTTGGAGTGGCCTTTTGGCCATTGTGTTTGGGGCCGCCACATAGTATGAGGGGCCAAGCAGGGCGTGGTTACCCCGCCTATTCATAATGCGAGGAATAAAGTGCTTGTGATGGAGCGATGTGCGCCGCATGAGATTCTTTCTTGGAGTGGCCTTTTGGCCATTGTGTTTGGGGCCGCCACATACTATGAGGGGCCAAGCAGGGCATGGTTACCCCGCCTATTCATAATGCGAGGAATAAAGTGCTTGTGATGGAGCGATGTGCGCCGCATGAGATTCTTTCTTGGAGTGGCCTTTTGGCCATTGTTTTTGGGGCCGCCACATACTATGAGGGGCGAAGCAGGGCATGGTTACCCCGCCTATTCATAATGCGAGGAATAAAGTGCTTGTGATGGAGCGATGTGCGCCGCATGAGATTCTTTCTTGGAGTGGCCTTTTGGCCATTGTGTTTGGGGCCGCCACATACTATGAGGGGCCAAGCAGGGCATGGTTACCCCGCCTATTCATAATGCGAGGAATAAAGTGCTTGTGATTGAGCGTTGTGCGCAGCAAGAGATTCTGTCTTGGAGTGATCTTTTGTCCACTGTGTTTGGGACCGCCACATACTGTCTACGTGGGGCCAAGCAGGGCGTAGTTACCCGGCCTGTTCATAATTCTTTCATGGTCTTCATGTTCAGTCTTGGAACGGCCAATGGACTGTTTGTTTGGGAGCGTCACATACTTTCGAGGTCGGACGTTGTTCTTTCGGCAGTTAAAGGTCCTGGAACAAAAATTTACTTCAAGTAATTTGTAATGTTTCGGTTTGAAATTGTATAAGCAATAATTTGTGTGAAATAATAATCTAGTGGAAAAGTGTTTTAAACAGAAAGACTTGTATTAGGTGTCCTGCTTGCGACACATTGATAATCTCTGTTCATACTTTGTGGGAGGTATTTGGGCAAAATCATGGTAATCACTAGGTTGCTTCCATTTGTGATTATGGATTTGAGAATCAAATTTTTTGAACAGTATCAGTCTAAAGTTTAAAAATGTCTATATTATAATTTCTGTGAGTTGTATTTGATTTTCTAAAAATGTCGAAAATTTAGTAGAAACTTCTTGTTATAATTATTTTTTTTAATATTTTGTTCGTAGGTTTTGAATTATTTGGCATTTTATAATCTCCTTAAGTAATGTTACAAAATTATTTCAGTTCATTTTACACATTTTGTTGTGATTGAAAGTATTTCAGAATTTGTTGTATACATATTAGATAATGGCATATTAAGTTTGAGACATGACTGCTAGCAAATCATCGAAATTTCATAACAATACGCCGATCGTTCCGTAGGTAAAATATACAATTTTCATTTAATTCTCATAATGATGAATTCAGAAATTCATATTGACTTTATTATGAATGTGCATTGGGTTATTAAACGTTCCCATACAAATGTGTGAAATATTCAGTAATGATATGCAAAAATGAAATGTGCAGTAATGATGAACAGGGAAACGAAGAATATAAGAATTGTGACTCACTTGTGGTGCTGCAATGCGGAGGACATGTAGCGATTTATGATCATTCATATATGATCTTCGGGTTTCGGTATTTTCGTCTTGTAATTTGATTAAATCGTGGGACACAATTTTATGATGATCCACTCATTCTGTTTATATCTTATTTTAACTAATTAGTTAAATGCATTGCGAAAATTTTCTGCAGAATGTCACATGGGTAGCGGACGGGTGTCTACACCCTCATATTGTAACTTTCTGTTTGATCATTTTGTTGCCTGGTAATGACAACACTAGATAAAGTTATTTGTCGGTGTATGTATGGAAACGGTTTAAAATCCGTTTGTAAGGTTAATACAACGGATATTTTTTGTTATTGTCTCCAGTGTGCGTTCATGCTCTCTACGATGTTGGAATGAACTCGTAATGTGTAACTACGTGGACATGTGCAAACATTCTGCACTTTGAAAGTCATCGTTTTTAAAAAGAAATTTAAAAAGTTCTGGATCCCACCTTTGCTGCTATCATCCACAATTTGATGATATCATCCAAAATGTAATAAAAGTTCTAAAATGGTATCGTTGTCTTGATTAGGGAATAACAAACATGATTTTCGGGGTCACGAAAACCAAGTTTTAATGCACTGGGATATTTCTTTTCGAGTTATGCATGAAGTGTGGGTTTGCAAAGTAACGTGTACTGTGGATTATGCGCCAGTTTTTCACATATATCGTAGTCTGTGAATGAGTTTTTTTTATCATCTACATTATTTCATGCTGATCTGGAGTGTTTTTTAAAAGAAATTTGGCAAAAATGCCAAATTTCCTGAAAACATGTGAGTATATACAGTGCCTGGCCATAATACGGAGATCACCCGCAACATTTTATAGTTCGTTTCCTTTTCCTTCCTTTCGTTAAGATAAAACGTGCTAGTACGTCAAATTATTGAGTAATGTCTACTCTTTTGTGAATATTTGGTATCCATTTTTTCTGCAGCAACATTGGCCCGAACTTTGGTTGGCCACATTGGTTTTATAAATGAAAATCTTCATATTTTTCAATCAAAATTTTTAAAAATTAATATACGAAGGCTATCCAGAAAGTAGATTACGTTTTGGAATAAAAAATAAACAAAGTACAGGAAACAAATTTTATTATATACAGATGAAAGCCACACTCAAATTCTACTTTTCTACATAGTCACCATTCAAATTAAGGCATTTATCGTAGCGATGTACGAGCTTGGAAATTCCTTCGTCGAAAAATTCGGCCGCCTGCGCCTTCAACCACTTCGTTACCTCTTCTTGCAGCTGTGCGTCGTCATCAAAACGCTGCATAGCCAGCCACTTCTTCATTGCTGGGAATAGGTGGAAGTCGCTCGGTGCTAGGTCGGGACTGTACGGCGGATGGGGAAACAACTCCCACTTAAAGATTCAAGAACTTCACGAGTGACATTTGCCGTGTGGGTCCGGGCGTTGTCGTGAATCAACAAGATCTTAGAGCTCAACATTCCTCTGCGCTTGTTTTGAATTGCTCTTCTGAGGTTTTGGAGAGTTTGGCAATACCTTTGAGAGTTTATTGTAGTGCCTCTTTCCAGGAAGTCCACCAAAATCACACCTTTTCTGTCCCAAAAAACAGTCGCCATCATCTTCCTTGCCGACATTGTTTGCATGCATTTCTTGGGTTTTTGGGGAGAACTTGTGTGCCCTCACTGCATTGATTGCAATTTCGTTTCACAGTTTACGTGTTTCACCCATGTTTCGTCACCAGTAACGATGCGATCGAGTAAAAAGTCACCATCCTTATCGTAAGCGTTCAAAAAGTTCAACGCTGCAGCCATTCGCTGATTTTTGTGGTCCTCTGTCAAGATTTTTGGAATCCATCTTGCACAAAACTTGTGGTAACCAAGCTTTTCGCTGATGATTTCGTGCAACAAACTTCGCGAAATTTGTGGAAAACTCAAAGAAAGTTACGTTATTTTGAACTTTCGATTTTCACGGACTTCAGCATCGAATTTTTCGACAAGTTCGGCAGTCACTATGCTGGGTCTCCCACTTCGATGTTCGTCGTGAACATTGGTTCGGCCATTTTTAAATCTTATGACCCACTGACGCACTCCACCTTCCGTGATAATGTTGTCCCCATACACTTCACAAAGCTGCCGATAGATTTCTATCGGTTTACAGTTTTTTGCAGTCAGAAACCTTATTACTGCACGCACCTCGCAGCTCGCGGGATTTTCAATTAACGCAGACATTTCAAACCGTCACAGTATCTTAACGGAGCACAGCACGAACCTCTCACTAGCACGGCTAGATGCCGACTGAGCTGCGCAACGCTCTGACCCCAAGATGGCCGCGCTAGCCCCGCCCCTAGCGGACACAGACGAAAACGTAATCTAATTTCTGGATAGCCCTCGTAATATAAATTAATCTTAAAAAGTGTGATTTAAAAAAAAATCACGTAAACAACAATTATAATAAAAAACAAATTTTTAATGTGTAAAAAACATAGTTGTATGAATTTAATGGTTTTAAAATAAATTAAATAGAACAATGAAGATGGTTTTATGTGGTTGTGGAGTGGGAAAGTGACTGTGCAAAAAATTATGGGCATGCATTTGAATTCTAAAATTGATAATAATAATAATAAGAAGAAGAAGAAGAAGAAGGAGAAGAAGAAGAAGAGATTTTCTGCCGAAAATTTGCCATTTTTTGGGAGCAGTATTACATAACTTTCTCTCTACTCCGTAGCGCGAAATTAAAAATTGGAGCCCTTCTTGTGCTAATTTTAAAACCGTTGAGGTTACATGTAACGTAACTCCCCCAAAGTCAAAATATTCGTTTCAAATTCGGAGGTCTTTCAATTCGACCAGTGCGATCTGAGAATGTAAATTTTTGACAAAATTAGCAGAACAGTTTAGGCGCTAGTGTTGTCCACAGATGAGCGGGCACACGGATGTACAGAGGGTTTCCTGTAAACCAATTGTTCGGTATCAAAACTTGGATTATATCTACACAATATTCTACATGAAATAATTAACGAAATTTAGAAGCAAGAATTTTTTTTTAATGTTTTGATATTAAAGACCCACAATACTAGTGTTACCGTCGAAAATTGCCACTCTCCGTTACAGAATTACAATTCTTTTCCTTTATTACGTAAATAATTAGTTGGCGAAAAAGTAAAAAAAATAAATCTAAAAATACTACTGGACGTAATTGAAAATATTGGTGGGAACATGAGGTCCCCTCCCCCACGCCGGCACGTCCGTGATATCATCCAGTTCTGTTGCTTCGTGACGAAACGAAACCTCTTAAACCCAACCGACGAAAGATACGAAATCATCAATTTGCTCCTGTCGCCAAAATGACAGCTTTACACAACGTCCTTGACGTCTGGAAGAGCGAGCAGCGCTCCTCTCTGCGAGATGGCGACTTCTGGCGGCTTTGTGTTTTTATCCCGCACCTCTGCTGCGCGCACTTTGATCCCGTCATGTTTTTACGACTCCCCGAGGGGGTGGGAGGGGGCGCCTGGATTTCATCGCGAGGAGGGGGGGCGGGGCTCTCATACATCGTAACCCAGGCCGCGCGGCGCTCCTGCACTTCGTCCTGGGAGGGCCGTCGCCTGTCCGCTTTAAAGCCACTTTTCGGCGACGTGTCGCCCCGCACGTCCCTCCGTCTGGGCGGCCGGAGGTAAAGCTGAGAAACGGCCGGCCTTCGCGCGGGTTTTCTTCGCGTTCTCTCGTCGAGAGCGACGTGGCACGCGTCGTGGCACCATGGCATGCCACGAGCTTCTCTGCGCAACTAGCGTCGGGAGAGGAAACTATTAGTAACCCCGGCGTTTTACAATAGGGATGGCGTTGTCTCTGGTGGCGGGGTACTGATCTGCGTGGAGGGGCGATTTCGTCGTGGCACTCGTGCCACGGACTCCCGCTCGTGGTATCGACCTTGACAACACTGGAGAAAAGTATGTTTTATTTTTTAAGATACGCGCGATTTTGCACAATGGGACCACATTGTCTATTGTCGGAATATAAAAAGTATAAGTGTTTATTCTGATTTTAACCAAAAATACAAAAGAATAAGTAATTTTACAATAACTTATCTATGTCCACTCTTAAGCACCTAGAAAAGACGTAATTAGTATAATATGTGTACATATTAATAAAATATGTATACATCAATATACACATTCAGTATAAATAGAAATACATCTTAATAAAGAAAATATGGTTGTTTAAAAAAAACGGTAATTTCTAGACAATGTTTATAGAAGTACTTACTCAACAAAAATTATTTGTAGCGGTTTTCTCACATTCATTAGTGGATAGCAGGGAAAAAACGTACTTAAGGGTGGGACCAATGTCAACTGGCTTGAGTAATTTCCGTGAATGACTCTAAGAAATGTCTTGAGTGAAATTTGGAATTCCAACATTAATTTTGAAATTTAGAACGGGAACGATGGTGGGGTAAAGAGAAGTGTGGTAAATGAAATGCTGACATTTTCCGACTGTCAAGAGAGCAGTATGTCAACAAAAGGGAAGTAAAAAACATTTTCGTCACTTCGTAGGAAGATGAAGTTGCATGCCATTAGAATTAGCAAAGGATGGAAATTAGATAGAAATCAGTCACAAGTACAATTACCATTTATGACGTTACATGGGGAAGTGCGTTACAAGGGGGAGGGGGTGTTGAAAATACTCGAAATTTGCGTTAATTTATTTATGGATGGCCCCTTAGTAAATTGTAATCTGACGAATATGAGTAATGAGAAAAGTTCATGAAACTATATAGTCTTATCATTTAGAAGTGGATTTACAAATTAAATATCGAGGATATGAAATTCACACCCTGAACTCCTGTCTGGCAGATCTATCGACCTACGAAAGTAAGTCTTCTAAGACCATATGTGATGCCCACTTCAGCGTAGAAGTATGGCATTTAAATGTTCATTAGGAAAATGAGCGAAACACGGGCCGAAAAAAATATTATAAAAGTATTAATAAATTATTTTAATAAAGGGAGTATGGTATCGAAGATCTCAATGTGAGAGTAGTTTTTGTGAAATCATGTGTAAACAGAATAGTTACTTTTTTTAAAATTTATGTGAACAAATTTCATTAAGATCGTAAAACTGTGTATTTGTATGAAAAAGACAAACAAATAAACATTCTTCTTTATATCAAACAAAACAATAATTTAAAAAAAGTAGCCTACATTACATCAATGCACTTTACCTTTCAGGGAAAACCGTACTGAAATCGATTTAGCCATTTCAGAGATTACCCTGGACAGGCAAGCAGATAAAAGTGGTAAAAGTAATAGAATTGTTTTTATATCGTCTAAATGAGTGTATCAAACTATAACAACACAATTATTTTGAAATCACTTTAAATTAATTTACGTGGTTTGATCAGTAGAATAAGAAAACTAATTTTAACATTTTATATTGTTACTCTGTTAGATTTTTAAGAGGCAAACAGTATTTTCTCCTTGTTAACGGATGGTAAATCCCCACATACTTCTCCATACCAGTGTGTTAGACGCAAGGTATAAGCGCCTTCAGTGGAGTGACAGGTGTCCAGGATACGTTGAGTGTTTTGACTCGCTGTCTCTCAAAGTAACGACACAAACAACTTTCTGTCCAGAGCTGCGTACGTATCGAAGGTGTTCATGAAGATTTAATTATTGATTTTCCAAAAGTGTATTGCATGGCTCAAAATACTATATCCATATCAGGCTGAAAGCGTGACGTTGATCAATTAGTGCGAACAAAGAGACGCGAAAAGCTGATTTAATGCAATCTGACGAAGGGATTCGTGTAATTTCATTTAATAAATTCAATTTATAGAGCTTCAAAAGGCATGTAGTAGTCTTTGAATCTAGCCATAAAAACGAAATCGAAAAAGGTTCTCTTGTCGTATACATGGAGAAGCATGGAATATGAAACCAAAAAATCCGAATTGGCGTAAAAATACCGAGAGGTGTGATGTTCTTTCAAAACGCCGATCACACTTCTAACGTTCGGTAATTTCCTTCATACTCATAAACGGACTCACTCTCTTCACGTACCTAGGCTATTTTCAGTTTTCGGCATTCAACTTCAGGTAATTCGACACTATTCAGTATTCATGATGTAACGGCTGTGAAAAGGTTGATGATTAGTAACAAAAGACCTCTGACTACCTTCTACAAGTTTCAATTATCTCATCCTAAGCACTTACTGATGATGGTTGCTACATAGTCTCCAAAAATCTTTTTACTTACGAGTACAAATAAAATTCCATGGTATAACAAAACCATTTTTTTACCGTTGCCGCTACTTCGATGGCTCTGTATCGGACGGATTCACGTCTACACGCGTTACCAGATTTCTGGATGTAGGATACAGTCATTGAAAAATGCAGGATTACTTTTAATAAAACATGAACTAATAGTTACTTCATATTCAATTCAATTCAATTCAACGATGCCTTATTTTACGTGGCGAGACTCAGGCCATCAGGCCTGCTTTTCCGTCTGACTACGCAAATCTCGCAACGCTCATTTCATCGTGCGGGGCTGTCTGTATGAATGGATGCGTCACACATAACTCTGTCACGTTAGAAGCTTTTGAGATGAAATTCGGTAAATATGTCAAAAGCAGATTTAATTGTACCGTTCCAGAGATTACGATATTTTAATTTTGGAGGCTAATTTACATAGAACCGCCATAGTATATTCAAAATTTTCTAAAAAAATATTGCAATTAATTTTTTTGGAAAATGGCTTTCAATCTTTTGCTGCAGTAGAAGAAAGTTCATTTATAAAAATAGTATAGTTACAATTTTCATTAATACTTATTAAATTTAAAAAATTGGGAAGTTCAAATTTATTTTCCAACCTCTTCTGAATCTCCACCATTAAAGACAGATTTCTTTCTCAATTCAGTTCATCCCTCTGTTTTAGATCTGTAAATGAAGTCATGCAATGTTTTAAAAAATGTGAGTAATTGAGCAATAACTAGTGCAGGGTTGTCCAACTGGCGGCCTGCGGTACAATTTATTATGACCCACGAAAGGTTTTTAGTCAAAACTGAAAATGCCTTGCATCCACGTCGGACGAGAACATGTGCCGAGCGCATGGGCCCTGTCGTGGTAAAGCTCCCCTTAATGTAAAAAAATAGGTTAAATTTAGATTGATGGACTTTTTCTAGTAAAATTTAGAAATTAAAAACAAATTCCCTAACTGTTACACTGCGTAATGCATGGTACGGCGTGATATCACGCATGGTTCCATCCCCCCCTCCACCCCGTTTCAGAGCAGACCCGGCAAACTGTCAAGATCAGCAATACGAAGAAGTTAGGTGTTACTCGCCCAAGTAATATAAATATGGTTCACAATCAAGAAGAACTATAGACAGTCTCTTGTACAGTTATTAAGTTAATAAAAGTTCCATATGATTTTCAGTCGTAATGTTTATTAAAAGATATACATTTAATGATTCACTTCGCTACGTTTTGGAGACCAAATGTGTCTCCGTCATCAGGCCATTAAATATAATATAATGTTACTTAGTTACATGATGTCAATCATAACATGAAGCTGTAGAATATAAACAATTTTTATTTGGACGATAGAAGAAATTTATTCTTTTCTTATTCTTCCGCTTGCTCAACTCAGCTCATTATATGTATATCTTTTAATAAACATTACGACTGTCTTAAAATCATACGGAAATTTTATTAACATAATAACTGGTTCACAATCATATTAAAGGTTTTAGTTGTGGCCTTTGAAGCCTTACAAGTTGGACACCCCTGAACTAGTGACACTAAAGAGGGATTGTTTTGGTACGGCCACATTGGGCTGAAATGGCCCGAAATGCGCGCATTGGGAGAAAAAACAAAATTTGCAGAAATGGCAAATAATATGACTGTGTATGCTATTTATGAGTTCCTGAATCCAATTTCAAGTTTTATATCACATTTTAATTGCGATATATATAAGAAAAAAGCATTCAAAACGAAGCATTTTTGTCAATGAAATTAATCTCCATGTTATTTAAATGGGAAAATAGGTCTCACTTTAAAAGGCTGTAACTTTTTTTCTCCTCCGTTCTCCTCAATAGGATTTTTAGGAAAAGAAGACTATTTATATAACTACATGTTACGATTAAATGCAGCTGCGTCCACCTGCGTCCGTGAAAATGACAGCGTTTTGTAAAAAGTTTAACACACCAGAAAAGCCACGCGCCATGCTCGGAACCTGCGCATGCGCGTGAGCACACGCGCGTCTTGCTACCAGTGGCTATCATTCCAAATTGGAGCTCCAACTTTTGAATTTTGTTTGAACCTACATTATTTAATTCAGAAGATATTGATGGTAACAAGCTAGTGAGGGAAGTAACAATATCTAAAAATTACGACGAAACAATACATAAGAGCGTGAAAAGAGATGCACATATTAATTTTAATATCGTCAACATTAGGTTTATTTCTCCGATAGAGTTGGTAACAAGAGTTACATCCTTTACTTCGCTCTGCAAGTTGCTTTTTAGAGTATGACTGTCATACATGCTACTATTTTGTGCATGATTCTTGTGACACGTTTTTCAAGAAAAATTATTTGTTTCATTGTTTGTTTCAACTGCAATAATTGAAGGAAAAAGTGTATAGTTTATTTTCGAGTTAGTAGGACAAAATTGTATCAAGCTATTTAGTGTTTAATTGCGTCTTCACTAGTGGAAGATAATATATCACAACTACTTTTAGCAATGTGTATTTTCGATCTTATTGTATTATGTTATACATTGCAGTTGCAGTTATATGATTTTGTAACTTAATTGTGTATGTCTTACACAACATAACCTATGAAAAGCAATCTAATGTTTTTTTTCTGGAAATAACATTTGCCAAGTTGCTGTAAGCAAATGCAAATGAAAATAATCCATGGTGTCCGGAAAAAGAAAAATATCTTATTAAATCAGCCTCTCACATTTGACCAAGTGAAATATAACCCGTAAGTTGACGTTTGTTTCTCATTGTTTTAAGAACCATACAAAAGTAATGATAGCATTTCTTCAGAATTTTCCATGTTTATGACTATCAAAGACAGTAACATTCTAGTTAAATTGCGGAAATTGATTTTATAGGTTCCTCTCTAAATGAACAGAAACATTACGGAAAGAAGCAAGATCAGATGATCATCCCAAAGAAGTTTTGAAGAAATCTTATGTTCACACTGTGTGAATAGATGTAAAGAGTGTTTGCTTTAGGAATTTATGTCAAGCTATTTAATTTGTTTTCAGACCAATGTTGGGGCTTGAAAAGAAGTTTCAAAATCTTTGTTAGAAATGTAGCAACATACTCTTCTTTGAGGTATGATTTTGAAACCATACATTTTTGTTTATTCAAAACATTTTAAAAATTATATGCTGAAAAACAAAAACAGACATGGTCTCAAATTTAAGGTCATTCAATCAATAAATCTACAAAATATATGGGAACATTCTGATTGTCTCTTTCTAAAAGAAATAACATTATTTATCTCTTTAGAATTCAATGAAAACCTTTAAATATAATTATTTGGAGGGTAGTACTGGGTAATAATCTAAAGTGTTTACAGGAAAATTAAAAAATATTGTACACTTTCAAAAGTTGTAAAATTTGTGCATTGTGATTCTGACGTTTTGAAATATGTAGTCATTGTTGCACATTGTTGTCAATAATGTGTATTGTTATAACTGATTTTCTCATACATGTGATGTATTGCTTTTGTTACATGTTCCCAATGAAATTATTCAGTATGCTGAGATATAAATATAGTAATAAATATTGTGCATTGTTTGTTTTGTAGTAAATAAAATTACTTTTAAATAAAATGTTGTTACTGCATAATCAATGAAACTGTCCCCAAAACTTCTGCAATGATATTTTTGTGCCAAAAAATATAACAAATCTCCCAAGAAAATTTTATTTGTGATTATAGAATTGATTTTTTTGTTAAATGACTGTGGAAATTACTTTTGATAAGAACTTAAATATTTAATAGTAATTCTTTAATTTTTAAATTAAATTTTAAAGAATCAGGCTGTGTTGCTGAAGTTAGTTATCAAGATAATGGTAAAACGTCTTATAAACTTGGATTTTTGAAAAAATAATGAGTTGCACCACTAAAAACAATCTTTAAAATTAACTTCCATTATATAGGGAACTAAAGGGCATCACAAGTACGTCTTCAACATTTTCCAAGTTTCTCTATCCTTTTATTAAATATTCAAGGCAAATTTTGGTTCAATTTTCTAAATATCTTCTCTAAAACTATTGGTGCTAAAAAGCACATATTTTCTCGCAATATTTGCAATTTGAAATTTCCAAAAATTCAGAGAGTCCAATGAAAATTAGATACATGACATTCTATTAAAGTCTCACTTCTCTCCGTGGGAAAAATTTATAAAAACATTTTGAGTCTTTTTGAATTTTTTTAATTTCACAAATTTCAAGAGCAAATTACGCGAAAACGACTCGTTTTTCACAAAATTGTACAGGAACTTTTTGAAACAGCTTTTGTTTTCGTTCAGATCGATTGGGAATACCAATTATGGAGAAAATCTGCTGAACGTTTAGGCGCTAGCGTTGACCACAGAGACAAGCGGACTGACGTTTTGTCGTCAATCGATTTCTAGGTACCAATGACCCACAAAACATGGATTCTGGCTACATCACGTTTTGGAGGAAGTCATTTACTATCCATGATTTTCGTTATCAGGGACTAGCAATAAGTGTTATTCTGCCGAAAATTCGCCATTTCTTACGCGCGATTACATAACTTTCTCTTCTTACGAAGTACTATAAAGTACCCCCAAAATTTTGAGGAATGTCTTTCAAAATCGCGACGCCTGGAGTGCAAACAAATTGGCTGCGGAATATTAATTTTGGAAGAAATCGTACTTATGGTTTTGGCGCTACGATTGTTCACAAACAGACATTTGGACGGACGTTTTGAAAAGAGACACATTTTCGGTATCAGAGGACTCCAAAACGTGTATTTCCCTTGATATCTCGAAATCGATTTTCCTCAGCATTACATAACTTTCCCTATACTACGTATATACTTCGTATATACGTACGTATACGGAAAATTAAAAATTTATATTTTCAATATTGAAATTGTACGAAGATGATAAAAACCTTTTTAATTACGATTACGATTTTTATTAATAATTCAAATTCCACTGATCATGTATTTAAACTTAATAAATGTCATTAAAAGTACTTGAACGTGTTGTAATTACCATTTAAATCTTAACTTTCTTTCTTTTGACATATAATACATCACTCGTCCAAAATTCCAAAATATTTAATTTTGGGAAATTCGATAACTTTTCAAATTTTGATATTCACTATTTTACAATTTTTACAGCAAATTCGCAATCAACGCTCTCACAAACCCTATCATATGTAGTTTAGATAATATTGAATTATTCATATTATATATTAATATTATGAATAATATGAATATAATATTAGAATTGAATTCCGAAAATTAGGATCGCCATTTTGAATTTTACAATCTGAGATCAAATTTGCAGTAAATTACCCCACAATTTTCATGGTATACTTTTGGCAAAACTGAATTCCAATTTCAAAAATAGTCACCATTTTGGATTCGCCATATTGAATTTGACTATTTTGATAGCAAATTCAAAATAAGCATCCACTACAATCCAATGGTACACATTCCCTTACTATATTTTCTAAATCTGTCTATTGCTGTCATGCTTGTGTGTTTTTCTAATCTCCGCCGAAACAGCATGAAAATAGTTATTGAAAATGAGGGTGGCGCTATTTATAATTTGCAATTGTTTACAAAATTTAGTTATTTTAGATCTTATATTAAAGATCTGTAGCGCACAACAACATTTTGGAGGGCTTATTTTAAAATAATTGCTCGTGAAACCCAATGCGCGCGTTTCAGCCCACTGTGCGGCACACATTTCCGCTTGTTTAAAAAGCATTGTTTGTGGAAATTCATGAATGCTAAATATTACCGTTTCAACATTTAGATAGACAAGAAATGTCTTACATTTCGTGATATAATTTAATATGTTTTTTATTGCATTCATTTATCATGTTCAGGTGAATTAATACGAAATTATTGTTCTTTTGCAATAAAAATATATTATTTTTATGAAGCACAATTAATTGTCTCCAACATCAATGTCATTTTATGGGACAGATTTTGATATCGTAAATGATTACGTCATCACACATTCAGCGAAACGCAACGAACGAATCGTGGAGAGATGACGGCATAATCCACCAGATTATACGTACAAAAGTCAAACAGCTTGACGTGATAACACCGACGTCCACGTTGCAAACTACAAAACATTACGTAAGAAATTTGTTTCCAAAATAAACTTTGATTCTTTTATAAATTTGTAACGCTGTTATACAAAAACGCAGCGTATGCAACTCATTTTATAACGCTGCTTTATTGTATTCGCAGAAACCTCTGTCCCAACATCGCTCGTTTTCAAAATAAGTACTCATGTAATAAAGCTTCACATTATAAACTAGTTGCACAGTTTACTATTTCTAAACTGTGCACACGAGACAATAAAAGACATCGCGTTGGTTTAAACAGGGGACCAGCGTCACTGACTCAAGGGAATCTTGATATCGCTCCACCGATGACAGAAATAAATTATCTCCTTCGCTGCTTCACTCTGGTTTCTCTTAGGGCTTGGCGAGCGGGCCTACGCTGCGACCCTCCCAACGGTGCCCCGAGGGAGAACAAATACGACCCGCTAATCCCGCTTTCCATCGGCGCTGTTTTCTACCTCCCACCCTTCCTCTCCTCTCCGTCTCTCTTCCACCACCCTCCCCTCTCTCTCTCCCTCCTACCCTCTCTCTTTGTCTCGTCTTCCCATACACATGCACTTTTGCTCCGTTCCCTCTTGGTCCATACGACTGATATCGCAGCACTACGTTCTGCGAAAGTATTGTGGAGTGAAAACGATGTTCAAATCCTCATAGTGTTAAGCGTAGCAATTGTTCAACATTTTCAAAGTCGGGAAGGTTGAGTTTAGCTGTAAGGCTGGTGATAGAGGGTTAACGTGAATGGCATACTAACTCTTAAGAACATGCTTTCGAAGCCCAGCTCGGAGAAAAAACGAGCTGGTTGGAATACGTTTTTCAGATGAAGTAATATAATACTGGAAACTGTTGTAATTAATGTGAGAGAGTACGTGCTATTTTAGCACCACAAGGATAGTTTAAAAGTATGTTCAAATACCTATTTCGAACAGTCTCGATTTGCAAAGAAGACCCACGCATTGGTGCGTTGTCAGAGATAATACGTAATTGCATCTCACAGAAAATAACACTACTTGGCAAAATTGAAAAATTAGTTATAACGGAATGGTTGCTAAGACTCACAACCTTGCTAATTAATGGCACTTCGCTCGTATTACACAGTCCAGACATACTAATGTGACTACCTGGCAAATCCTGAATAATTCCCTTTTGCAGCGCTGACTGCTGTGAGAGTGCAAGAAGAGAGTCAGTTAGGTTCTGGATGGTACCGACTGGGATGTGGAACCATTCCGACTCTACTGTCGTGGCCAGTTGGGCTAGGTTCCTCGGTTGCGGATCCATGGGTCGAACAGTTCGATCGAGATGGTCCTACAGATTTTCGATTGGGTTTAAATCGGCGGAGTTTGGTGGCCAGAGGAATACTATAAACTCATCCTAGTGGTTTTCGAACCACTCACTGCGAGCTGAATGACACGTTGTATTGTTCTGCTGGTAGATGCCATCTTCTTGAGGAAAAACTATCATGCTTGGGCATGGCATCCAAGGATGGCTGCTTACTTCCGTTGATGCAGTGTGCCTTCCAGAATGACGAGATCCCCCACGGAATGCCACGGATATATTCCCAACACCATCAGGATCCCTCCTCCGGTGAATGTTGCAGGGTGTTTGCGTTCAGATGTTTCACATTGTATTCGCCAACGACCATCTGTCATATGAAGCAGAAAATGTAGTTCATCTCAAAAGGCCACCTGTTGCCACACATTGGACGACCAGTTACGGTACTGGCGTACGAATTCCGGTCTACGTCGCTACTGAACAGCAGTTCGCACGGATGCTTGAATCAGGCACCTGCAGAAGGAGGCCTATGATCACTGATGGGTGTGCTGGCGTTGCGTCAAGCCAGCTCACACCCGTTTTCGCCCTGAAGATACGTGGCAATTAATTCGAAAATGTGGCAATTAATTGGCAATTAATTAGCAATAAATCATTAGACATGTTTCATTCCGGTGAGCTGACACGGCTGTTCCAGCTTGTCGCAGCTTCCATGACTTCTTGGCTGTCCGGGAGACGCCGCGTCGTTGGATGAGAGGCCAAACGTATTCTTTGGCCTCTCAGCCAACGACGCGGCATCTCCCGGACAGCCAAGACGCCACTCTGATCGGTTGCTGAGGAGACCCTTTTGGTGACCGTGTGGTTCATGTGTGGTCAGTTGCTCTACAGTTGCAAGTCTATCCACCTGTACGCATTCCCGCAGCCGTTGTTCTCCCCTGTCATCCATGGCCCGCGGTGCGCTAGAGAGGCCTCGGCGCTGGTTTTGTATATCGCAACTTGCCCATGCACGGTGCACTTTAACCACGAGGGCATGCGAACACTTAACAAACATCCGTTTAAGAAATGATATCGCCCATGGCCCTTAATCCAATGATCAATCCCTTTTCGACGTATGATAAATTGCTCTGATTTTGCGTTGCAACAACTACTGCACTGTTTTCCGCTTCCATCCGGCAAGCTTTATGTACCCTCCACTGTGAGTTCTATCACCTGCTGTGTGTGAGAGGTTAGTGCACTTTTATGTCGAACACAGGCGGTGATCAATTAATGTGACTGGACTGTGTATATTGTTACACCGCTCTACCTCTTTACCAATCAACGCGTTTGCGTCTTGAGAATTCGGGGGTCTGAAGGGAACGGAATATGTCCAGGTATTCCGGATCGTGTGATTATGGAATGAAGTGCCCGTGATAAATGGAAATGAAAACGGAAGCGATAGTCACAAAAAGACGATATTATTAACGTTATTATTAATATTATATCATCTTAAACATTTTCTTACGTTTTTAACAAGGTACATTCTGTTGACTTGTGTATATTAATTTTTTGTAATTCTTCTGTTTTGTACTTTTGCATTGTTTTATATATTATAATTATTTATTTGTCACCTGATCATGGAAACCAGCTGTTTACGAATCGTTGTGTGAAATTTGTATTCTTTTTAATATATAAAACTGTTATGTAAAACATTTCTGTCTTGTAAATGGTGGACCAACTGATTGATATGTATTAAAAATATAGACAGAAACGGAAAATATTAATTACATTCACCAACAGTTTGCTGGGTCTTCAGCTAAATAATTCATTGACATTAATTTCTTTTTCACTGTCCGAGATTTTAAAGTTTATATCAAACCAGGTGTCCATTATTTTATATTTGACGATTATATTCTAAGAGTACATTATTTGTTGCTTTGTTGTGTTTTCTTACAAACTGTTGAACGCTAAACAACTATTTTAATTGTTTTCTCCACTTTATTTAATATAAAATTTATACTTGACACTAATATTTCAGTCATTTAGAATGACGCTTTGGTCTTCCTTGGTTTTATGGACGTGACAAAGTGAAAATCAGATCACGTTCTATCCTCACCTTACTCTTATCCGCATGAGATGGGAAACTAGCTAGACGTATAAACATGAAACATTAATTAATGCCAATAAACAACGTTAATGAATGTCAATTTGATGAGTGCTTCCGAAAGGCGGAAAATGCAACTGTTGCGTTAAACGGTGCAATGAATTACGGGGAGGGTAGCGAGCGTCCTAACTGCTTCGCTATTGCCGCACACCTATCCATTTAGATTCAAAGCTCCCTGCCACCATTCATCAGCTTTCGAAACAGTGTTCGTGGACACGTTGCTAATTTCCGTGGAGAATCCACCTTCATTCCTGGTGATATATCATTCCATTTGCTCGGAGTGACCCATTTCATGCAAATATGGTCTTTGCAATTCGCGAATCACTAAGCGAAGCAATAATTGTGCCATTCAATCAAGAAACGATTATTTCTGAATTGAAAAGATAAATCACAGGTGCCAAACACGAGCAGTCAGTGGCTTGGAATCTGTTGGATGAAATGTCTGGCGGAAGCACATTAAATGTCGCTGAAGCCCGTCGCACTATTAAAAAGTGGGATCTCCACCATTATTATATTTATACTAGGGTTCGTAAATCCCCGTAAAATACTAGATCATCCCCTTTTTGTGAGTTGTCTCATAAAACTTTGTCGGGTCGCCGAAAAGTCCCGTATTTTTCATCGACACGTTTTTCACAATGGGTTGCCATGACAAAAAATAGTATTTATATTTTTTTACGAAATATCGAGCGAAAACAAACATGGGGCTTTTTAAAGTCCGCTTAGCACATCTCGTAGTTCAGGGGCCATTAAAATATTTAATCCTTACCTCTTCATTGCAGCTCTGAAGTGAAATTTTTTTGTGACTTTTTTTATAGAAAACTGTGCAATGTAGCGAACGTTACTGTATTTAAAATGAAAATTTGCCCAAGAGATTGTTTCTAACCATTAGTCTTCCTCACTGATTTCCAGTTATTTGCTGCCAAAAATCGATGTTTTTCAAAAAAAACACTTCAGAGTCACTTTTTGATAGACATTGCCTTTTAGTACCTCAACGCCTGGTTTCAATAATCTAATAGTTGAAGTTGTAGAGAATTAAAATTATTTTAAAATTTATTTTTCTTTGCTTATTTATCTTTAAATAACCAGAGTAATTGAAACGTCTGGACAGTTCCAATTATTTTTTTTCCTGCTCAGATCTCAAAAGCAAAATTTTGAGCGTGTGACAGAACTTTCTTCTATTACATCGCAACAAAAGAAAAGAACATCTATATCCTGAAGACACGAGTCCATTCCAGCAGTGTTATAATAAAAATATCAAGTAAATGATAGCATCCAATAAATAGACATATGTCTTGATATTTAGCAATACTTTCGGGAAGACAAGAAATTCTACAACAGCATATACTTTCTAACATTACTGGAAATAATTACCTAATATAGAAATATTGTAATTTTTGACATACTAAAAACGCAGTTACGACTGGAAAGAGTCCAATTCAAATGAAATGTCTGTGCCAGGTACAGCTCTCATTTATAACTTTTACAAATGAAACAAATATTAATAAATTCAACTATTATTGTGTTTGCACCACATACCAAAAAGAAAGAATAATATTCCACACAAGATTGTCTTGTTTACATTGAAGTGAGCTAAGAATTTCTGAAAATCATAAAAAGAGATCAAAACTTTTTAAAACAAAAGAATTTATTTGTTAGTTCTATTAAAAATATTAAATTCCTTCAATCTATTTCCTTTCATAAGAATGTTATTTACATCGGATGACTAACACGACGGGAAATTATTTTGTACGTTCTCCAGATATTGCACTCATTTCACCGGTAAAAAAAGAAATCCTACTCCGCATTCGGTAACATTATCCTCCCAAAATTCTTAACTTTGAGATACAAAAGGTCATTGCATGCTCTTGTTCGACGATCGACGAGAACGCTTTTATTTTCGGAGATGATTTTCACTGAAATGTCAGCGCTCTAGCGTGTTTTTAAATCAAATATCAAAGAGTTTTTTGAGTGGACAATTTTATATAAAAAACCTGGGCCGAACATTTGTGTTTGTCAGCATTTCAAACGCATATAAACAGATGAAATACTTCTAAACATGTTAGAAAAATAATGAAAAGCTTGGCTTTGTCAATATTTTGACTGAAGAGTTTTGAATTTTTAACACCATTTGAGATTGATAATTTTATGTTTATTTTTGAGATTTATAATGAATATATTTTCATTTTTTCGCGAGTAGTAAATAAAATATTTTTAAAAAATAATATAGTACTGTAGACTACAATCCATCCGTTAATTAATCATTATGCCATGGGGGCACCTCATTAAAACCCATTATTTACATATCAGACTTCAAACATTTTATTTACATTGATTTTACGCCATCATACAGGAAGGGCGATTTAATTTTATGTATATAAAATGTGTATTTGTTTACCATATTGTAATATATTACTAATTTTAAACGCTAAGTACAACCAAGCAAACATTTTGCGTGGAAAACCGTGAAATTAATGAAAAGCAACCGTATTGCAAAGCTTATGGGCCATGTAAACGAGCAGTGAGGGGCTACTTTATAAAGCTTAATTCACTTACTGCGGGTGCAACTTACGAACGCTCAAACAAACAATGCTCACACAAGCCGAAAGTTTTTTAATAACGTCCTACCAGCGTTGATTACCCTTCACCACAAAGGACTTTGGAGGTTTCGAGCTTAATTCCCTAGAGGACGCTGCATTTCGAGCATTTGGGTCTGGCAAGAGACGAGCGACCGCTCCTCCAGCGTGTGGCATATGAATGAAAATAAGTCTTTCCCATGTGTGAAGATTAGCTCACGGTCAGCAGCCGAGAATATAAGTAGAGACAGGATTTCCATGCACTATCAAATGCTAAAATATGCATGCAAACATGCACTGTCAGATGGCCAAATATACACGATGCAGGGTAAAAACACAATCAAATTTTATTTTACTTTAATTTTTAGCTACATTATTGCCTTTTGTAAAAGTGAACAATTAACAAATTTTCTAATCTGTTCTACGTGAAGTTCATTCTTTTGTCAGAAAAAACGTTTTTGAATGCAGAAAATGACCTTTTTACATTAGAAGACATAATTGGAGCATACCTCAAAGACGAAACCTAAGCCAATGTGAGGTCGAATTCTGTATTTTCTGATTTTTCACCGCAAATGTGCTTTTTTTAAATTCTGGAGAAATTTCATGTCACGATTTGAATTTAACACTTTATGTAATTTCTCTGTAACAGTCCCACCCACATTTTCAAACATTAATTCCAGACACTTTCACGTCTTCAAGAATTTTAATGACTCCACTAGAGGAAGACCTACTGATTCTAATTTCTGAAGATAAGGAAGATACTTTTTTCTTCGTGTATATGGATCTGAGATGTTTTGTCGTAAATATTTCTCTAGAAATCCTTTGAACGCTGGATTTGCTACTTTTTCGATCGGTATATTTGCCCCTACTAAAGCAACGTACACGTCCATTCAGATGGATTTGTTACAGGCTTCAACGTTGCCTCAGTAACAGAAGTTTGCACCAAGTTAAAAAAATACATTTTTTTCGGCGTCTTTTTACAACTACAATTATAAAAATTTTTCTTACAGAATCGTGTTTATCAAAACAATCTTCAAATAAGGTAATGTTTAGTTTTTTCGAAAATACGAGTACTTTTGCGAAATTTTGTCTCAAACAGGCAATTTCTGTTTTATTTAAACCGTTTTTCTTTAAAACGGGACAAAATGTAGTGAGTTGGACCTTGGGTAGCGTAAAAGACACTGGAGAGAATAGTGCAACTGTGAAGATACAAATTGTTTCCTTAATGAAATGTGTTCATCAAAAACAGATCATCAAATAAGGTCATGTTAAATTGTTTTCCAAAATATGAGTATTTTTTGTGTAATGTGGAGTCAAACATAGTCGCTCGCTTGGAATTTTCTCCTCTTTTTTGAACGAAATATGATTTGTTTCCAGGCTGTTGGATGCTAATAAGTTAGAATTTGTATATTAGCTATTCCATATTTCTTTGTTCGTTTTTTACATTCGAGCTTTTTTTATACGTTTACCAATTAATTTTTTAGAAATTTATTAAAACTTATTTGAAATATATGAAATAAAAATTGCTAGCTCTCAGGGAATATCAGATTGGAATGCAACAATGGCATTTCGCACCGCGAGACAGCAGCTGAATTTCTGTGAATTACGGCTCAGTGTTGAGACACGATTTAGTACGAAAAGTGGTTATAATAGTCAAATTTGTGTTAATATTTGCTTGAAAACATTAATTTTTCGCACCAAATGTTCTACGATTTGTAATACGTTTTACAAAAAATGATGACAAATGTTTCGGATGATGACTGAGAAATGACTGAAAAAATGACAGATGTTTCGGATGACTGAGATGATTCGGAGAGAATTTGTGTTAAGTAAATAGTATCACATAATCCTTACTTAGGCTGAGAAATTAAGTGCAGTACTACTAGTTTATTTTGAAATTGGATGCGTTTAAATTTAATAAATCACTAAGTTGCCATATTTCAAATCTACGATGTACGCCTTAGAATCATCAGACCCTAAAAATAAAAATATTTTATAACAATTAATATAAAAGATGATAAAGTATAAAAATATTTTTCTCCCCATGAATTTAATTTATTAAATGGAAAAATAAGAACCATCACAATAAGCACATTTATTCATTCATGCAATCATCCATTCATTCATCCAATTTTTGGGTAAGGTTCCGAATATTTTTAACATTTTCTTTTGTATCGCGACACGACAATCCGGCTCGCGACACGCTGCCGCCGGTAAGTGACCCACTTGTCACTTGCCGACGCCAGCGTTCCGATATTATAAAAGGGCGAGGGCTCCTCACCTCGCCCTCGTTCAACCTCTCACTTCCGACCTGTGAAGGCCGGAGCCGCCACCGCCCTCCGCGAAACCGCTCCGCTCTAGGAACCTGCGCTACCAAGGGTGAATAAAAAATGATCTCATTATTTTTCATTGCCCGAGTCGCAGGGCCCTCCTTCTCCCCTGCAACTCGACAGTTTATAAATATTTAAAATTGATTGATTGATTCGTGTTTCCGGGCGCATCAACTAATTTGGTCATTAGTCCCGTAAGTGTTGTGCGTGTTTTCCTCGGGAGGTGGCGGTGATCTTTTCCCCGCTGGATGGCGAGATCTGGCGTCGACCTAACGTCGACTAACGGGGTTTCCCCTCAACCAGGTATCTCCTACCAGCGGGGCACCGCCCCAGCCGGGACAAGCTGTAAGCTCCAGACCGGTCTCTCGGCATGTGTGGTAGTGTAGTGCATGTTAGCGTAAGTGTGTGTAAGGGGTGAGGATAGAACAAGGAAGAGGAAGGAAAGATCGCGCGCGGTCCGTGGTCCGTTTGTTAGGGTACTGCTCCGGCATTCGCTCGGTGTTGAGGGAGAAACCATGGAAAACTACCGATCAGAGCAGCCGGCCGCTAGAATTCTCCTCGAGACAGCGAGTGAATTCGACCTAGCTGACAAGCTAGTGTCGAAAATCCTGCCACCGTCGGGACTCGAACCTAGGACCTCCCGGTCAGAGGGACTGCGGTGACATCAGGTTGATGCACTGAGCCATCTCTCCCGGTAAATATTTAAAGTATTTGAATATTAATTATCAAGTTCCAAACTTCATAGTTTATTTTCGTACTAATTTTCAAAACAATTTTAAAAATTATTACGGGTTCCTCAAGGTTTGTAGTCAGTGTGGTGGCGCGTCGTCTGGATTGAGTCTTCCTTCGGTTGGTGCTCACCGCACACTGCTAGGAGACCGAGGGCTGAATCTCTCCCTCCACAAAAATGCAGAGCATCGTTTCGTTCCCTCGCGTGGCGTTGAACTCGAGGCGAAGGCGACCGTACGGCAGCGTTGGGAAGCGCGCCGGCTTTGTGCGCAACGTGAAGTTCAACTTGAAGGAACCCTGCGAACAAACAACAGATAATATTCGTGGTTTTCTGCACACTGTATGTCCGCTCATGATGGAAAGTCTTGGTCATTTAGATTATTATTTCACCGGCTGGTTATCTCACTTTATTGATTAGTTATTTACGTACTTTTTTGCCGTGCGAATAAAACCTACTTGGTGGTTGCCCTGAACTGGGCGATCTGTAGCCGTACCATTCGCAAAAAAACCATCATGGCGGACGTTCCTTGGGTGAAGCCTCGGAGGCTTCCCCCACCCTGCGGCAGCTGAGATTTCCCCTCCCGACGATAAGAAAGCGCGGAGGCGACAAGGAGAGGCGACTGCGAGACGCGGCGATCGCACTGGCCGTCACCCGTCATCACTACTCTTATTGTCAGAAGAAGAAACCCGCACTGCCAAGTGTGTCCAAAGAATCGACTAATTCATCAGTGTTTTGGTCCATCAGATTATTCTATTTCGGAAACCCTTTTTCAAGACACGTCTTATTTTCTGTTGATCGTTTGGACAACCCCTTCTGTAGAAACACGTAAGCTGCCTTACGTCTGATCCTTCTCACTCATCAGTTTGTTATCGTCAAACCCGCAGTGTTGAATTACCGCGCGACCCACGAGGGAAAGACAGAAAGCGCAGGCTCTATGCTGAAACAAAGAGCACAGGCAGGCGGGGTAATATTTGTAGCTTTGGAGGGGGAGGCCACGTTCGGGCATGCGCGGTGGAAGTTTTTTTGACTAAAGGAAACTTCACAGAGGTATTTCTGCCTTCACGAAACACTGTCGTCCCGTCGTCCATCACGTCCCTGTAAGCTGCATCGTCACAGCCTTGTGGAACGACGCTGGAGACGCTGAAAACACTGGATCATCCGATCGTCATTTGAATTTCCATAGACCCACCAATGTGATTTTTGTTATTTTGTGATCAAACCGTTCAGGTACTTTTATTTAAGTAAGCACGCCCTTTTCATCACTGTTTGGCTGCAAGCACGTCCGATATTTAGGCAAAAACCCATTTTCCTATTTTTTACGTAGCAACTCGAAATTAATTAACAACTCTTACCATGGTTTTGCATGAAGGACATTCAAAATGCCAAAAATGCCTGATTCGAGCCAAAACGTGCTTTTTTTAAGATTTCAAAGTTGCCTCCCCCGCCCCCTACAGGGATATTTGGTTTTAGATCAGGTAGATTTTTCCAATGGAGATATTAATTTTTTGTCTGGAACATGTCTGAATCGTCTCTCTCGATCAAAAAATTATTTAGACCAAACTTATGTATTTTTAGTGTAGAATCCGAATCTGCAATAAAAAGTGGAAGTTCCTATTTAAGATTTCAAAGTTGACTCCCGCCTCACCTTCAAGGGGCGAGCGGGGAAGTTTGATTTTAGGTCTGGCAGATGTGTCACTTAAAGATATTAATTTTATACCGTCGACATTTTCTTGTACGTTGCGTATTTTTTGAATTATTTTGATTTGTCAAGTTAAATGAGACACCTGTATAGTTATATAGCTGGGTTGAATTCAGCAGCTGCAGCGCGCTGCCTGGAGGAGAATTCCAGGGGCCGGCTGCGCTCCTCGGAATTTCTCCGTTGTGTCTTCGACCAACACCAGACGAATGCCGGAGTAAAACCCTAAGAAACGGGCCACGGACCGCGCGCGATAATTCCTTCCTCTTTTTTGTTCTATCTACCCCTCACACTCACATGCACTACACTACCACCCATGTTGGGAGACCAGTCCCGAAGTAGGTTGCCCCTCTTGGGGCAGTGCCACGTTGGTGGGCGATGCGTGGTTGGGGAAAATTCCCTCAAGCCGACTGGTAGATTGAGTCTGGATCTCGTCATCCGGCGAGGGAACATCACCGCCAGCGCCCAAGACAAAAACATGCGCTTCACTTACGGGACTAATGACCTTAGCAGTTGACGCGCCTGGAATCACGAATCAATAAAATGTTACTCACCGCAGGGAAGGGGCACTGCACAGGAACTCTTGCGGCCGCTGCAAACGTCTCAAATATTTCAGGGAAGACGCCTTTCAAGAATTCGCAAGCATATGGGTCCCCATTCCTGGCCAAAAATTTCCAGCCGATGCTCGACCACTTGAATGCGGCGCCGTAGAACTAAAACAATTATTTAAATACTTTCTGAAAGCTTTCATTTACGAGTATTATTACATACTAACCGAAGAAAATTGAAGTTTTCCTACAAAATTCATTCAAGAGTCGCATGCCGAAACCAGAGATGCTGGCCACGTGAAAGGATCTCATTCTATACAGTATTCATGGTACAAAATGGCACGGACTTTCTCGTACTGGCTAGTTTTCTCATTTCTTTGGTCTCTGCTGGATTTTCGGTGTTACCCCATCCGTTTGCCAGCTGCCATCTATTAGATTGCCAGCTGCCGCTCAAAGTGCGTTTAAAAATCAACTCAGTTTTTCGGTTCGCTAATGGAGGAATAGAAATAGTACTTTAATTACATTATAAAAGAGTTAAACCACATCCTAAATGGAAATTTTCGTTGAAAAGTTTCGAGCCGTTTTAAAGAAAATGCCGTTTAAGCATCACTGTAAAAATTCAACATGACCTTTTTGAATATCTGTTTTCGATGCACACATTTCATTTAGAAACTAGAGGTGCTATAGAATGGCACAGACTTTCCCGTATTAGTTTTGTATTTCCTTCGGTCTCGGCTAGCTATTCGGACGTGACACATGCTTTTGCCAGCTGCCTTCTATTGCCGCTCAAAGTACATTTTTTTTTACATTTTCTTAATTTTCCGGTTTCCTAATAGTAGAACGGAAATATTATTTTAAGAATAGTAAAGATTATTAAAACTTGATCCTAAATGTCTATTTTCTTTCAAAAATTTGGGGCTGTTTTTAAGAAAATGACGTTTAAGCATTACTGTAAATTCGAAATTTGAAGCCCTTTTTCACAGAAACTTTTTATCAATAATAAAACGTATCCAATTTTTATTAATGACAATCCTTTATTGTTATATCTATATACTGAACACAACGTTTCGTAACTAGTTTTAGTTACATCTTCAGGCGGCTCCTAAATTACGGGATACAGAAATAAATTTTATTCGCTAATTCAATTAATTTTACATAGTCACTTAATTAAATTTATAAATGTAAAACACTGAGTTCAAATGCAAAACACAAACAAAAACAAATTAATATAAACATTATATCTCAATGAGACACTCACCTTAATAAAGGGAACTGTTGTTCCATTCTTAACTGAAAATCACTCGAGGACACAGTGAACTCACGGGTAGATTCATAATTTAAACTGATTGTCATTAATAAAAATTGGATACGTTTTATTATTGGGAAACATACACTGACGATCAAGAACAATTTTCAATTGGTATACAAGCTTTAGAAAATTTTTATGCTTTCGGAAACCTTCATTGGGTCTGTAATGATAGGCATACAGACAAACGGACGAATGGACGGATAGACAGGACGGATAAACAGACAGACGGACAGATAGACGATCATACAGACAGATAGTCGGACAGTAAGGCACATGGACAGACGGAGAGACGGACGGACGTTTTGAAAAAACAATAAGTTTTCAATATCAGGGGACCCCAAAACCTTTATTTCCGTTGAAATCTCGAAATTGATTTT
The DNA here is from genome assembly GCA_031308135.1 of Acheta domesticus. NCBI lineage: Eukaryota > Metazoa > Arthropoda > Insecta > Orthoptera > Gryllidae > Acheta > Acheta domesticus. Next base: position 16,659,566 of record JAHLJT010009355.1, on the reverse strand, counting down.
GCGCATTACATTACTTTCTCTATATTACTCCGTATGTACTGAAACGATGTCTCGTACACGTACGTATACTTGTAAAAATTGAAACCATTTCTGAGAAAGTTTGGAAATGTTTAGGCTTGATGTAACTTACCCCCAAAATCAAAATATATGTTTCAAAATTGTACGATCTCGAGTTCGGTCAGATCGAACGGGGAATGTCACTTAGGGAGAAAATTGTCTGAACGGATTTGTCGCTAGCGTTGTCACAGACGGACTCACAGACGCTTTCCATCAATCGATTTTCCGGTATCAGGAACCCACAAAACACGAATTGTGATTCCAGGACTTGTTGGAGAAAGTAATTTACTTCGTGTAAGGACAAGATGTATATCCACCTGTCTGTGTATAACGCAAAGCATTCGCAGGATTTTCACCAAATTTGATACTCCTTAATCGATCTGGCTTGAATTTGATAGTGATATTTTCATTTTTGAGGGTACTTTACACTGAACCCAAATACGTTTTCAGTTTTCTTATAAACACGGATGGCTCCACATTTGTTTTTTATTTTTTTCTAGAATCCATTGCGTTCACAGTAAAAACAGAAAGAGAGAAGGACAACAAAAGAATGCCTTTGAGACGGCGAGACTAGATGGGCAAACTGGTTCTAGTACATGAATTTCCTGGAATGAGGGAAGTATCAGAGATTCGAGTGTTAAGAAAAATAGTAAATAAAACGCTAAGGGATAAAGAACGCAATACTAACATAAGACAAACCTGTCAAATATACGAGTACTTCATAACATACTGGGTTCCTGAAAGAAGACAATGGAATGACCACATAGACAGAATGGAGGAAGATAGACTGGTGAAGGTGACAAGAGACAGAAGATCTGAAGGAAAGAGAAGAGTGGGTCGTCCAAAAAGACGATGGAAAGACACTGTAAATTTACGGTAGTTCGAAACAACGCAGAATGTGAACTCTTGAAAGTGGTTACACGAAATGGAAGTTGTTTTAAAATCCATTTCCTTTGTTTAAGAAGACTGGCTACAGCCTAAAATAAAAGAAAGAAGAAGAAGCAGACCCTTGGGGCAGGAGTTTCTATTTTTCGTGAAATCCACCTCTGTGGAGAACACATTGATGTTGATATTTCAGGCGCGAAATGACACACTTAAACATTCAATTTAAATTTTACAACGCTCAACGCATGACAAAGGTACGCCGCATACTTACGCCAACTGTTTCGTCCATATCAAAAGGAAAGTCCAGTTCACACTCCACATAGCGACCCCTGGCGAGCCGGTGCACATTAAAGGAAGCATGGACAGGGAGATTTTCGGTCCCCGGACACAGTCCAATGTTTGTTCCATCAAAGTACTCGTATGGTCCCTAACGAAGTTATAAACTCGGTTAAAACACAATATTTATAAATTTCAGATTCTTTTGTTTGTTTTAATTTAAACCAATAATCGCGAACTTTTAGGATCCAAAACATTTTAATATGTAAGAAAAATAGTCATTTAAATGTTTAAAATTGGTCCTTATTAACATTATTCACAAAATGTTCATATATTTAGATACACCTATATTTCATAAAATTAAAAAAAGATTAAAAATGTGTACTCATTTTGTGCCATTTGATTCCGATTAAGAACAAAATCTCGTTCTCCAATTATAAATGTGTATATGTGGAAAAAAGTCAAATGTTTGCAATTTTCGAAAATTCGAATGTTAAAACATTGCCACATTTGTATGTATAGCAGAACCCAGCAGGCATCCCGCAGTCTCTCTCTTTCTGCCTTTTCACTCTTTCCCTCTCTCTCCCTTTCCCCCTCCCATTCTTTTTTCCTTCTCTCTCTCTCCCCTCTCTCTGGTAGACGTCCTGCTCTCTCCTCTCTAACTTTTTCCCTCTCCTCTCTCTGTTTTCCCCTCTCGGCCTCTCTTCCCACTCTTTACCCTCTATCCCTTTTCTCCCTCTTTCACTTTTTCAGTCTCTCCTCTCTCTTTCCCTCTCTCTCTCTCTCGTTCTCCCTCTCTCACTATTCCCTGTCTCTCTTTCCCTTTCTCTCTTGTTCTCTTTGCCTCTTGTTCCCCCCTCTCTCCTTCCTTCTATCCTTTTTCCTTTCCCTCGCATCCCTCTCTCTCATTCCCTCTCTTGCTTTGAATCACTCTTGTTCCCTCTCTCTCTCTCTCTTCTCTCGTGTCTATACATCGCCACCTGCTCCTCCGGTCCTCGTTCTCGCCCCGCGTCACACGGCAACGCCTAAGAACAATGAAGCCCAGGTGGATTGGGAATTGCATTTAACTGAAACGCCATCTTCTGCTGCAGCTCCAGCTAGTGGAATTACAACAAAGTGAACAGCATAAAAGCATTTTTCATAAAAAAATAAAAAACAAAAAACAAACAAACTAACAAACTCGTAGATATACCAACTTTAATACAGGTCGATCAAACGGTGGCAGAGTTCATCGATCTGGTATGTACCAAAATCCATTTATATATATACACACATTTGATCAAAGAATTGAAAGAAAAATGTTGGAACATTTTTAGATAATTTTGAAAATGTCTAATAGGCTCCATATATTCTAGGAGAACTTGGATACAGTGAAACAAAACAGTTTTCTCGCAAAGTATTTGATTGATTGATTGATTGAATAGGGTTTAAAGGGCGCTTCGACTGCTGTGGTCATTGGCGCCATACCAGAGTATTTGGAGAAAAGAATATTCAGTGTTGCATATGTAACTTACTCACTGTTTAAAAGCATGTACATGGGCTAAAAAGGAGGCTCGAATTCTGCATCAAGTATACATGTAGAAATGGCAGAAGGAAAATAGAAAAAGGGCGCGTAAAATTTATCTTAAAACGTAAAATTGGCTGTAAAGGGGCCAAAAAACAACATAAAACATTGTTCTTTCAAATAAAATTATATATTCTGCTTTCTCTCAAAAAACAAAAAAGTTTTGAGAGCGCAGAATCGTCATCCCCGAGCACCACTTGTAGCGAGTTGCCCAGGTCATGTCTTCGTCGACTGCCAACAAATTTCCTACAGTACAGCACGACGTGTTCCACGGAAAGAACAGTCTGGCACGAGTCACAGATGGGGGGAGTTTCATTTCGAAGAATGAAACCGTGAGAGAAATGGCAGTGTCCGATACGAAGACGGGTTAAAATAACTTCCTCGCGTCTACAGGACCGTGATGAGGAGCGCCAGGGATACACAGAATTCTTTATCGCACTTAGTTTGAAAGTGCTATTGTGCCACTCTGTTTGCCACGCTCTAAGCACGGATCGTTTCAAGAAAGCCTGAACATCGGATAATGGCACAGAAGGGATGTCGATACGAGTTTTACGAGTCGCTGATTTCGCCGCCTGGTCGGCCAGTTCGTTCCCTCTGATACTCACGTGGCCTGGGACCCAACTAAGTACCAGGTCATAGCGGCGGGACAGAAGACGATGAATCAGGCTTTGAACGGATAAAGTCAGGTAGTCTGACGAAGGACGGGAGACAGCTTGAAGAGAGCTGAGAGAATCGGAACAGATAACTACTCGCCGCAACGTCGCTGATTCAATGTATTTTAAGGCCTCAAAGATTGCACACATTTCGGCAGTGAAAATACTGCATTTGGAGTGAAGCCGAAATGATTTGGTGGCCCTGATACAGTAAAAACCACATGCCACCGCGTCGCTGCACGATGAACCATCCGTGTATAAGAATAAATGATCCGGATAGGATTCTCTCATATCCAGAAACTGCTTCTGGTAAACCAGAGGACTAGTAGTTTGTTTGGGTAAATGGGAGAGTCTGAAGTCAATACTGGGAAGGAGGAGTTTCCAAGGGGGGATCCGGTCACTTGTGGGTCTCACAGGGGTGGGAAGTTCTACATTTAATTCCCGGAGAAGATTTCGTAATCTAATACCTGGGGGATGGGGTAACGAAGTTCGAAGATTGTACGAGGACTCATACTTTGGGTGGATGATTATACGACGACAAGGGTGGTCAACCAGTCCCGACACTTTAGCCCCATAAGAGGCTAATAAAATATCTCGCCTTCGGCTCAGAGATGGTTCTCCAGCTTCGGCCAAGAGGCATTCGATGCGACTCGTGCGGTAGGCGCCTGTACTAATTCTTATACCGGCGTTGTGAATGGTATTTAATGGCCGGAGGGTTGATGGTGACGCTGACCCATATACAATACATCCATAATCCAAAATAGAGCGGATGAGGGTTCTATACAAACGCAAGAGACACACACGGTCAGCTCCCCAAGAGCTGCCTGTAAGGGTGCGAAGGAGGTTCAGAGGTGAGACACATCGGCTCTTCACTTTACGTATATGATTTCGCCAAGTTAGGCTCTTATCGAAAGTAAGCCCAAGGAAAGTTGCAGAGTCCACAAAAGGTAGAAGATGGCTTCCAAGAAAAAGATCGGGGTGGTTATGAAGATGATAAATCCTGCAGAAGTGCATACAGCTAGTTTTTGATGCGGAGAATTTAAAACCTGTCGCATCACTCCATTGCTGCAATTTGTTGAGGACAAGTTGTAATTGTCTCTCTATCACTTGAATACTCTTGGAAGAGCAGAAAATGGCAAAGTCGTCAACGAAGAGCGATGCTTTCACCGGCTCTCGGATTATCGACGCTATACTATTGATAGCGATGGCAAACAGAGTGACACTCAGAATTGAGCCCTGAGGGACTCCGTTTTCTAAATGGTGGCTGGCGGATAACCTGTCACCAAGGCGAACGCGGAAGTATCTTGAGGAAAGGAAGGCTACTAAAAAAAGGGGGAGCCGGCCCCTAAGACCCCAAGAATGGATGGTGCGAAGAATGCCGTACCTCCAGGTAGTATCATAAGCTTTCTCTATATCAAAGAAAATTGCTACCAGGTGTTGACGTAGCACGAAAGCAGTGGAGATCTGTGTGGTGAGGGTGACAAGGTGGTCCATGGTTGACCTGTTCTTCCTGAAACCACATTGGATGGGTGTAAGTAGGTTTCTCTGCTCCAGGTGCCAGACCAAACGCGTATTCACCATTCGCTCCAGAAGTTTGCATATACAGCTTGTGAGCGAGATTGGACGGTAGGTTGACGGCTTTGTCCTGTCCTTTCCATCTTTAGGAATAGGAATAATAATCGCTTCGCGCCAGGTTCTAGGGAAGGTATGTTCCATCCAAATCTTGTTGAAGATACGGAGGAGAAAGATACGTGCCTCTTCCGGCAGGTGTTTTAACATTTGGTTGTGTATTTGGTCTGGTCCTGGAGCAGAATCTTTCCCACGGGTGAGCGCACAGGAAAATTCATCCATGGAGAAAGGGGCGTTATAATCTTCCTCCAGGCAGGTAGAGAAGTCCAATCTGCATTTCTCCATTCTACTCTTCGTTTTCAAGAAGCTAGGGGAGTAGTGTAAGGAACTGGAGGAATTTTCATAATGACAGGCCAATTCCTCAACTACTTTTTCTGGAGAAGTAATAAGATTTCCATTAATAAGAAGTCCTGGGACAGATGATGGGGAAAATCTTCCTCCGATCTGTCGGATCTTTCGCCATACTACTTTAGGCGGGGTATGGCAAGAAAGAGAAGAAATAAAGGCTCTCCAGGAAGCGGTCTTACTTTCCCGTATTACTAATCTGGCTCTGGCCCGCTTTCTTTTGAAATCGATCAGGTTTGATGCGGTGGGGAACCTATTGAGCCTCGCGAGTGCTTGCTTTCGGTCACGCACCGCGGTGGCACAGTCAGCATTCCACCAAGGCACCGGGACGCGTCGTGGCCGACACGTAGACTTAGGGATTGCAATGGTGGCTGCGCGAAGAACGGCGTCTGTGAATTGGGCCACCAAGGTATCGATATTATTTGAGAAGTGGTCTGGCATTATAATTTTCTCGCTGAATGTATCCCAGTCGGCTCGATGGAATAGCCAGCGAGGAGGGTAGATGACGTCTAAATCAGGGACATTAAAGTGGACCAAATGGGAAAATGGTCACTCCCATGTAGATCATCGAGTACGGTCCACTCTACCATGGTAGATAAGGATGGACTGCAGAGTGCCAGATCGATTGACGAGAAGGTGTTTGACGCCATGGAGTAATGAGTGTGATTCCCGGAGTTCAGAAGAATTAAGTTTTGCTGGTCAATAATATTTTCGAGGATAGAACCTCTCGGGCAGGTCCTCGTGCCACCCCAGAGGGGATTGTGGGCATTAAAATCCCCCGCAATAAAAAAAGGGGCGGGCAACTGAGAAAAAAACATCTTCGAGTTCCTCTTGTGACACGACTTGGCCAGGGGGAATGTATATACTACACACCGTAAAAGAGAAGGATGGTAGGTGTACCCGTACGCACACTGTTTGGAGGTCGGTTCGAACGTTGTGTTCCTCCGAGAACAGGGAGTCGCGGATGAGTACCGCAACGCCGCCGTGAGCACGAAGTCCGTCGTCTTGATCAAACCGATAGATGTTAAATCCGCGAAGAGACAGGGGATGAAGAGGGAGAAGATGAGTTTCCTGAAGACAGACTATAAATGGTTTGTGGCGAGAAATTATTAATCTTAATTCTTCTGAGTGAGCACGAAGACCATTTAAGTTCCATGAGAGAGCCATTATGAGAAATTATTTCTTTGGTTGCTTTTTTTTCTTTCTCACCTTCTGAAAGGTTTTAGAGGAACTCTCGTGGGGTTCCTCATCACCAGCAGAGTCATCCTGACTGCTGCTGGATAAGGTCGTCTGTGTCGGGGGGATTTCCCGACTTTTGGCCACGGGTGACCGAGATCTACAAGAGCTGGAGGATCGTCCGATGTGATTCTCGGAAACAGAAAGAGGAGGACGGGATTTGGATGACGTATTTTTCCTGGGAGGCGGTGTCTGCTTAAGATCGATTTCAGTAGAAGTTTCAGTTGAGGTGGTCGATGTCTGGTGGAGTTTCTGGACAGGTTTTTTGTACTTTGTGGGAATTATAATTTTCCCACCTTGGATGCACGCCGAATCTTCGGGGAAGTCGACCGGCGACACCTGACAACTGAAATGTGAGACTACCGTTGGGGTACAGTGAGTTTGACAACTCGCTGTTACCCCCGGGGACTTAGGTTTCACAGCACTGGAAAAGGATCGTGATAGGTCCACTGGATTCCTGGTTTGGAACCTACGCTTCGCCTCAGGGAAGGAAACCTTTTCGGTTACTCTTATTTTTTGGATTTCCCTTTCCCGGAGAAACGTGGGGCACTTGTTGTCGTTGGCTGGGTGATCGCCTTCACAATTCACACAGTGCGGTGGTTTGTCGCAGGGTTGTTGGTCGTGAACTGACGATCCGCACTTCCCGCAAACCGCGTTTACTGACATACATCGCTGCTGAGTATGCCCAAACCTTTGGCACTTGAAGCAGCGCAAAGGGTTCGGCACATACTGCCGCACACGGAGGTTGTAGAAAGCGGTAACGATCCTTTCCGGGAGAGATGGTCGGTCAAAAGTAAGGATCAGGGTAGAAGTAGGGATCACTTTCCCCTGCTCCTTCCTTCCGATCCTGTACACCTGAGTCACGCCATAGGTCTTAAAAAAGTTTAGAAGATCTTCCTCCGTTTCTGAAGCAAAGTCCTCGTGATTTACCACGCCCTTGCACAGGTTCAAGGTGGGATGGACCGTGACTACTACCTGGAGGCCGGCAATCTGCTTTGTATTTTTAATTTTTCCTATTTGCTCGTCGGTGCGTGCTTCAAAAAGAATCGTTCCGTTCCTCTGACGCACGACCGCTTGGAGCTTCCCGTAAGCCTCTTCTATGGCTCGCGCCAGACGGACAGCACTTACAGTTTTAAAAGTTTTACCTTCCTCAGCGCATGACATGAGGAGGAAACGAGGCATCTTGGGTCGATCTTCTTCTCTAGAAAAGAAACTATTTAAGTCAATGGTTCTTTCGGCACATCTCCTCTTCCTTGCGGAAGAGGGCGGGGGGAAAGGTGAAATATCCATATAGATGGAATAGGTTCATCCTCGTGGTCCCCACCCACCACGGAGCCCAACAAGGGGACACTCCATCGGAGTGCCAGGGTTGCCACGAGGATATAGTGGGGGAATAACACGGCGCTGCACCGCCGTGGATTCCCCCGCTCACCCTGGAGTTCAGTACAAGACCTAGTCCGAGCCGATTGATCGGGAGTGGGTTAGCTCCCGACCGCCCGTCTAGAAGAGTCCGGGGCCAAAGCGAGTGTGTTGGAACCTACAGGGAATGTTTCCCAAAATACGTAACCAACGTACCCCTTAGTGCAAGGCGAACAGTAGCACTAGGACTAGATAGGGAAACAAACAGGTCCCTCAACTGCCAGGACACACATTCCCTCCGACACGGGTCGCCATGCACGGCAAACACATGGGTGGGCGTTCAGCATACAGAGAAGGCCAGTGAGGAAGAAAAAGGAGTGAAAAGAACGTACATGACATGAAATGAGAAGCAAGAAGATGAAAAAATGGAGAAAGGAACACTTGAGAGCCTTCTCTGCATCCCCCCGTCAGGACGTGGACCAACCCACCTCGACGGGCAAAGTATTTGAATTTAACCAGTGATGCTCCTAGTGAATAACCCTTGAGTTAACGGCCTGCTGTTGATTTGGTTTTGAAATGGCTGACATTGAATAGAGCTGCGTTAGGTCAGAGTGTTTGTTTTTCCAGGTAGAAAGTAAATCTTTGGCGCTGTGTAGTAATCTGAACCACTCAACTTTACTGGTGTTTACACAAAAATGTGTTATATACAATGCCGTTTGTGAAAATTGCAACACCCAGTAGGAATGGTCGAAATAACTTAAAACAATCGGTGGATGATAGAATAGTGTATCGATAAGAAGTGATTGAATTTGCTTAGAGATCGAGTACACGTTGGCCTATAAACGCCCTCTTTTTTCTGACAGTTCAATGCTAAGCCACACTTAGTCGGTGTAGAGCCATCGTGGAAACGTGCAAGCAAATGTCAGCATGCTTCGTCGACGTCAAAGGAAGTACAAACAGGATCTGAGTGAGTTCGAACGGGCCAGAATGATCGGCCAACGGGAAGCGAGTATGTCATACCGTGACATTGCGGCTCAAACGGGGCGCGCTATTACGACAATGATGCGTGTCTAGAACCAGTGGATAGAGGAGGGTCGTACACAGCGACGAGCGGGTACAGGACCACACAATGTGACCACAGCGCGAGATGACGGCCATCGTGTCCACATAACTGTAACCGACAGAATGGCGTCGTCCACAGTGTTGGCTTGACTTTGGAGCACAGCAACTGTGTGTAGTCATGTCTGCGTCGACAGTTCGACTAGTCTGCTGAGGGCTGGACTGATGGCATGCATGCCAATCGGATTCCTTTGTACAGAAACCACCAAAGCTTCAGGCAGCAAAGGGCACGTAAACGTGTTCACTGTGTGCTGAGTGGCAAAATGTGGTGTTTTCGGATGAGTTCCGCTTCTATTTGTGGTACAGCGAAGGCCGCGTACGTGTTCGACGCTACCGTGGTGATCGCAATCTGCCAGCCTGCTTTCTTCCGAGCAACAGCGGACAAACGCTAATTATGATGGTTTGGGGCACCATTGGCTACAATGTGCAATCTCGCCTCATACGTATTGAGAACTCATACGTATCTGAACAGCAACCATTACACTAGGGAGGTTTTAGAGCCCGAGATATTGGCCCTCCTTTCAGCAGCTCCACATGCCATATTTCATCAGGACAATGTCCGACCTCATGTAGCGAGGGATGTCCAAGCTTTCTGCGAAGAACCACGAGTACCACTGCTTTCCTGGCCCGCACGATCGCCTGACACGTCGGCCATCGAACATGTCTGGGATATGATCGGTCGGAAACTTGTTCGTTCTGCTCCTTCTGCAGCCACTGTCGATGCTTTGTGGTCACGCATAGAAACCGCGTTGAGGTGTGTTCCCTAATTACATATCCAGGCTCTCTCTGAACTCATGCCACGACGTCTAGAGGCTCTGATGGCAGCGCGTGGCGGCTTCACACCGTACTAAAGGTCTGAAGGTCTCAAGGTCAAAATGTAGGTACAATTCTGTAATTCCAATCATTTGTATATTGTGATATTCCTAATCTGTGGTATAAATTCCATTGTAATAGAATTTTCCTCTTGGTGTTGCAAGTTTCACAAACATCAGTGCATTTGAGAACATTGACTGAAGTACAAACACAGGAAAGTGTCATTAAGTTTAATATTAATATTAAGCCCATACAATCCATTTCGGGCAAAGGCCTCTCTAAAGTCAGGCATAGCTTCTGAGTAGCCATCAGAGCAGCCACCTCTGATGTTATGAGTTGGTAGAATCTGTTAATATTAAATCAAATTTTTTGAACTTTCGTTAGCAAGCTAATAGTAATAATGTTTTTTTTACAAAAATAATAATAACTCACCAATAAACATTAACATCATTAAAACTATACAAGCCTACATTATTATTTGTTTAGTCTTTTGGAATTGAACTTTTTTAGTTCATTTGCATGTATTCAGTCCTATTTCACTTGACATCACTTCTCATTTATTACTCACTTTTATTACACAAATCGTGGCTCTTTTCCTTCCATCCTAATCTATCTTGTGATAGCCAAGTCAACTGTGTCCCTGTTACACACTGTATTTCGCAGCATCATCGCGTCTTCGGACTTCCCACACTCGTTCTTCCGATTCGAGAATCCCACATGGTGGTGCTGGCACGTAGCCAGGGGAGGGGCTCGAGGGGCTGAAGCCCTCCCCGAAATTCTAATCTTTTTTTCATTCATTCATTAACTATTTATTTATTTGTTTAAATTTATCCAAATATATCGGAATGCATAAAAGTTCAGACAGACAGATTTACTTCAAATGAAGATATTCTTCCAAGTTTCCAAGTGCTTCTTCCAGGCTTTGCTTCCATCCACGAAATGAACACGTTGGAAAATTTAGCTCCATACTTTGATAACAAAACATTCTCTACAGTAAAAGCTGAGTATGAACTATGGTGTAAAAATGCTTCCACCATAAATGCTAACCTCGAGGTGCTGAAAGTCTTAGAGAACTGCGATCCAGTATATTTACATACTATTACTTACTATCTTAGCTACCTTGCCAGCAACAACTGCTAATGTGGAGAGGTCATTTTCTACAATGAAGAGAGTAAAAAGTTTTATACGTAGTGTAATGCGTGATAACAGACTCAATGCACTAGCCATTATTTCAATTCATAGGGATATCACTGTGGACAAAATGATTGATATTATGGCTGGGAAGAAGATCAGAAAATAACTTTTGTAGTTGACGCTTCCTGTAGTTTGGATTATTGGAATAGAAAATAATACATTAAATATTGTGTTTAAACTTTCGAAATAATGTTATGTGGAAATAATGTTTAAATATATTTAAAATCATGTTGGTGTTTCATTTTTTAAGAGAATCTCTTTTAAACAAAACCGATAAAGATTTTATAATAAATCTCGTACTATCCATTTTTTTAAATTTTGGAAGCCCCTCCCGAGAAATAATCCTGGCTACGTCCCTGTGGTGGTGGCATCGGCCTATCTAGCTGTCTCCATCCTGGCAACGTTTCCTCAGCACTTCCATTGCAAGTTCTTTGCCATTGATTGGGCCAATTTTTGTTATTATTTCGTTTACCTTTTGTTGGATCTGTATTTGTAGGATTTTTCTTTCCATACTTCTTTGACAGACAGCAATCTTTTTTCCTTGTTTCTCTGTCAGGGCCCAGGTTTGTGCTCTATACATCAATACTGGTAGAACAAAACTATTCAATAATGAATAAATATCCAGTATTGTTTTCTTTGTTTTAATTTTTTTGAGTTTTGTCTAGAAGTATAAAGGATAATGTCCAAAAATGTATTTCATACCAAAGCAATTCTCTTTCTGTTCTTCGTCAGATGTTGTGAAATGAGAACGTCGGTCCTAGATAAATTTACTTATATACGTCTTTTTTTCGTCCGCATTTACTTCTCTCTCTTTGTGATTCGTCTTTAACACAGTTTTACTAGCGTTTATGGCCAGACCCTCTGTTTTGTCGTGATTGCATAAGTCTATCAACATTGTCTCAAGTTCCTTGGTTGATTTTGCGAATAAAACTAAGTCATCCTCAAAAACGCAGGTGTGGCAGTTTCCTTCCATTGATTTTGATCCCAAATTTATTTCCTCAGTTTAAATTCCAGAACATTTCTTCCAAAACAGAAAAAAACATTTTTTGGTAGCATAGAATCTTCTTGATTAACTCCTCTTGATATTCTAAATTTATCTACAAGTTTTTCTGTCTTCATTTTTGCCTCGTTATTATTGTACATTTTAGTTCAAATTTAATATACTTGATACTTCAACACTGTAGTGCTTGAAGGGCATAATGCGGTTCAACTGAATCGAATGCCTTGCCGTGGAGCTTTAAATTGAATTATTTGCCTTCTTCTATTAAATTATTTTTTTTTGTCTGTAGATTTAACTACTTTGTCAGATTGTTTTTGGTGTTTATTTTATAGACAAATTGTCTTCTGGATAGCAGTTATACATAAAAAATAAAATATGTTTGCAATATTCTAAAAAAAATATTACATAAATATCAACGCTTCGGAAATGATTATTTCCATCTTCATGCTGGAGTTAAAATGTGAAAACAAATTAATAAAATATTTTAAATAATGGTGAGAATTAAAACAGAATAATTACATGATATCAATGTACACAAGTCACTATACGGAATGCACCTTGATAAAAACATTTTGAAGTTCCCAATTAGGAAAGTATTGAATCACATGTATGTCCTAGGAATAAATAAACTAGTGGTGCTACGGAATGGCACAGTCTTTCTCGTACTAGTTAGTTTTCCAATTTCTTTTGTCTGGTCTCGCTTTTCGGTCTTGCCTCTTGTCAGCTGCCATCTAACGCCCTCAAAGTACTTTTTTCTCTCTCTCAATTTTTCGCTTTCCTAATGTTAGAACCGATTTATTACTTAAATAATATTAAAGTAGAGTAAAATTTTATCTTATAAGGCAAATTTCGTTCAAACATTTGGAGTAAGATTTTAAGATTATGGCGTTGAAGCGTCATTGTAAGTGCGAAATTTGAAGTTCCTTTTCGTAGTAATCTCTCGAGTCTTTCAAAAACGTCATATTACAGAATGCAATTGGGACTATCCTTTGGAAAAGTTTGAAGAAAATATTTGGAGTCACTTTTGAGTAAATGGCATTTGAGCGTTTCTGAAAATGCGGAAATTTGAGCTCATTTTCACAGAAAACTGTTGAGTTTTCGAGAAAATTTATATGACATTATTTAAAGCTCATGTAATCATAAATATAGTAATGTGAACAAATTACCGCTAATGTTAATATTAACGATGTGAGAAACAAGTCAAAAAAGTTATATTTTTGTAATTTTTGAAAAAACTAAAGGATGAAGCAATATGCCGTGTATGTCATCATATACAGCACATTAGCACTATTCCTACCAAAGGTGTACAGAAAAAAATTGGAGTCATTTTTATAAAATCTGTTTTTTTTAATATTTCAGGTATTCTACGCAATATTGCACGAAAACGACTAAAATTTTGAAAAAAATGTACAAGACCTTATTGAAATTACTAGATATGGAGAACAAATTTCATAATAAGGAAACATCTCTATCTTCAATTTTGTAGTTGTAGGAAGACGCCGAAAAACCTTTTGCAATTATGAAAATTCGGAGTTAACAGTGAAAATCCGACCTATGCCACCATTATAAGTGTATTTTACGCTATTCTTACAGTAAATTTGAAGTAAAAATTAGAGCCACTTTTGAGGAAATTTTGAAAATGTCCCAAGGGCTTCATGTAAAGTATCCCTAAAAAGTAACGAGTGCTTTTCAACCTCCCAGAGCTTTGAGAAAGTCTATAACGACTAGTTAGCTTCATTATTGTAAATAAATAACATAAATGTAATTTTTTTAAAAATATCTCCCATGCCGTTAGTATGCACATTTCCAGCAATTTGTATTCATTGTTTCATTTGTGGGTGAAAGTTCTTCACATGACTTCCAGTAAATTTGCTTGAAAACTCAAAAGGTTTACGATAACATTCAAATAGCCCCAAATTTTTGAACGAAAATTGAACTTTTTTCTGAACGAATTTTTTTTTTGTTTGAAAAACGGCCCCAAATTTTTCAACGAAAATTTCCATACGGGACGAAGTTTTTTACTCTTCTTTAATATTCTTAAAGTAGTATTTCGCTTCTACAATTAAGAAACTGAAAAGTTGGGTTTTGAAAAATGTGTACTTTGGGCGGCAGCAGATGGGTGCTGGCAAGAAAATGGAGTAAGGCTGAAAAGCCTTCCCAGACTAAAGAAATAAGAAAGCTAACTAGTACGAGAAAGAAGGAAGCTAACTAGTACGTGCCATTCTGAAGGACTACTAGTTTATTCTTCTATTGTGAATTATTCAAGTGTTTATATTGAAAGCCTAAGTAGTCTATTTCATTTCAGGGTGGAGTGTTCTCTGTCCTACAATGATTATACTATTGTTTTGGGGTAAGTACGGATACATGATGCAATTAAAAATGTGCCCCATCAATGTTTCACTGTGCCCCATCATCTATTTCAGTGTACCCATACTGAAACAAATAGAAGGCTGATTTCAAAGTATAATTACAGATTATAGAAAGAGTTATAAGGTCTCAAACTTGTATTCTACAATGTGCTAACACGTATCCACATATCTTGAGTATTACAATGTTATTTTGATAAATGTATGAGGATTTACAACTAAATTTATATTTTTGTTCACTCTGCCCCATGTTTTCTTACTCCTCAATTATCCATGAAGATTAATCTCTTAAAGGGAAATGAAAAATAAACTATGTTAATTAAGACGTTACGACTGAACAAACATTTTAAAGTCAGCTTGGATAGCCGAGGTCGCTAAGGCTGAAGGAAGGTTGCTGCCTCGGCTCGAAGGGTTGCGGGTTCGAATCCCGCCCAGGGCGTGGATGTTTGTGTGACTTCATGTTGTCCTTATGTGTTCCCCTTACAGTCACCCCAAACATGTGGCCGCTAATGACCATGGTGTTAATGCCACCTTAACCACAAACAAAATTTTAAAAAATACACAAGATATGAGACTATGAATGCTCTACAAATTGTGTAGACTAGATTTTCTTAAGCTGTGTCAAAACCTACTAATTTCGAACGGCGCGCCGTTCGAAAAGAGGATGTTGAATAATACATCATATATTTTAATTTTTTTAGCGATAGCTTTCGGAAAATAACTTACAAGGGTCTTCTGAGCTGTACCCAGTCTCAGATCCACAGCAAGTCGCATAATCAGCCACAAACCTGCAATCTTCATACTCCACTGAAGCACTTCACCGAACATCTGCAAAAATGGTTGTCGGTCTTCAGGGATAGGTTCTTTAAACTTGAAAAGAAGGATCAATATTAACATTTATTGTTAAAAAAAAACAACCCTCGATTACTAACTACCTAGGATAATGAAATACACGCTCATTTGCTATCCAGAGAGTATTATGGTGCTGCTAGTTGTGTGTTGCTATCTGTCCGGAGCTTCTGCGTTTTCTGGACCTACAGAATTCTTCAATTGACTAGTCAATTTCAGTCGACGGTACTAAACACACACGGAAAGTCTGTAAATACAAAAGAGGCCTTTGTGGAGGAAGTATCGTAAATTACTATGAATTCACCGGATGCAGAGAATTGGATGTAACGAACGGTGCATTTCATGTATGTTGTGTGAGATCGTAGCTGTCAAATAAATCAGAGATGTTTAACACTATTCTTTATAAATGACTTGGCTCTTTTATGAGTATCAAAATGGCAAATATAGTTTTTAAATAATTTTGATTATTCTTCGCAAATCGAGGTCAATCTTCTTATTGAGAGAGTGTTCTTATTATAAACCCAAATATTCTACTTTGTTCAGTTCTTTGTTCTACAAATTGTTCTTGAGCTTTTAGTTCTTATTTTCATGATGTCAATTGAGATAAAAATGTCAAGAAATCATTAATCTTCGTAAGTCCGAATTCGGTATAGTTTTTTTAGAAGATCATGCTATTAGTAGACGAGAACAGCTTTTTGCAAAAGAATGAGGAACACAAAAAATGAAAATGTGTATTTGGAGTGATTGGATGATTCCGAGAAGAAACTCAATCAGCAAAACAATTTCATTACTTGGAGTGTTAAGGCTTAATGAAACTAGTGGTCTTACAACAGCACATACTTTCTTGTGTTATTGGAAACAGCTACGTAATATTGAAATATTGCATTTTCTGCGCTACTAACACCTCAGCTATTATTCGAAAATGTGCAATTCATACAAGAAGCGAGCAACGCACGGTTACCACTGTGGCCAATGTCAAAAAATTAGTAGCCCATTTACTAGGCTACTAATATCAATGTAGTGATTAGAATATATGCATTTGAAATCAAAATAATTACGAAAATTCTAGCTGCTCACTCTTGAGTTGCCTTTCGTTGTAAGATAACAGTTCCGATAGCGTTTCATCCTTTTCTTTTATTCAATACGTAGTATAATAATAATAATAATAATAATAATAATAATAATATTCAACTTGGTCCAATATATTCTTGAAACAGACTTATAGACTTAATATATAATAATAATAATAATTCTGAATAAAATAATTTTGAATGATGTAAAGAAACGAAAACGTAATTTAAGCATGGCTTGGATTGACTACCAGAAGGCCTTTGACAGTGTACCACACGATTGGATTTTGAAGACCCTGGAGATCTATCGATTTCATCCTAGACTTGTTGAGTTTTGCAAGGCTAGTATGAAGTCGTGGAGCACCAGGTTACTAATCCACAGCGGAAAGGGAGTAGTAGAAACAAGAAGTATTCAGATTAACAGGGGTATTTTTCAAGGAGATTCACTATCCCCTCTGCTGTTTTGCATTAGTTTGATTCCTCTATCAAGACAGCTGTCGCACACTGAGTTTGGTTACAAGCTCCATGGTGATGAAAGGCCAGTATCACATTTATTTTACATGGATGATCTTAAAGTGTTTGCTAAGAATGAAGCGATTCTCTCCCAAATGCTGTCTGTCATCAATGATTTTAGCAATGACATCTGCATGAAGTTTGGTCTTGACAAGTGTGCAAAAGTCAACTTAAAAAGAGGCAAAATGACAACGTCAGAGAACATTGAAGTTGATAGACACACTGTGATTCACGATCTTGAGCCAGGTAAAACTTACAAATATCTGGGCATTGAAGAATGTGAGACCATCTCGAACGACACAATGAAAGAGAGACTTCGCAGGGAGTATTATAGACGAGTGAGACTTGTCCTAGAGTCCGCTCTGAACTCAAGGAATAAAATATCAGCAATAGGTAGTTTGGCGGTGCCTGTAGCCGAATACAGTTTCAGACTAGTAGACTGGACAGAACAGGAAATTAGCATCATGGATCGAAAAACCAGAAAACTGCTTACAATGCATCATGTCGCCCACCCCCGAGCTGATGTACATAGACTTTGTTTCACGTAAGGAAGGAGGAAGAGGCCTGAGAAATTGAAGCCTCCTGGCACAATGCAATAGTCGGGATGGAAAAGTATGTAGTCAGCCATCAAGATGATCCACTAATGAGGCAGGTCATGAAATCTGACCGAAGAATGGGAAACAGAGGCATTGTAAGTGTAGCAAGAAGCATTGCGAACAAGACTATGCAAGACAACCAGAATGACAGAGACACTGAACTTCTGATGCTACTTAACATGAAATTTGAGACACAGAAAAAGTTAAAGAAATCGTGGAGAGACAAACCACTCGACGGACAATATCTAAAAAGAATGGACAAGGTACAGATCAATAAAGATCAATCATTTATGTGGCTTAAAAGGGGAAGAATGAAGACGTCCTGGAAGTTAGCAGGTCCATTTCATCCAATCACAAAACTGCATGGCTCATAATTTGCCGATTTTTTGCCGTTTTTGAGATGCGAAAACCAAAAAGTTGCCGCGAGCCATTTTCCCCCAAAAATCAGTGGTCCTGCTAACTTCCAATGGAAGTTAGCAGGTCCATTTCATCCAATCACAAAACTGCATAGCCCATAATGATCAGCTATTTTGCCGTTTTTAAGATGTGAAAACCAAAAATTGATATCTCCATTATTTCAAAAAATATTAAGAATTAAAAAAACATTAAAAATACGTTCAATATAAGAGCGCAATCAAAGAAGTAAAAGGACGTCCTCCGTACAAAATCACAAATAACAACTCATAATCGACGCCAAAATTTCCCGAAAACTAGTGAAAAACAAAATCTGTAATAAAAAATTTGCCGCCAACCGGTTAGACACAATTACCCGGGTTCGAATCCCAGATATGCACCTCTTAAATTAGCCCCATTAAATAAATAGAAGCATTCTCTAGTAAACCATTAGCTTTAACAATTCGTACTGTGCGCCCGAAATTAGCACCAACCAAGTGGCAAACATAATCATTAATTAAATAATTTGCCGCGGATCGACTAGTTTAAATTACCCGGGTTCGAATCCCCAAAACTTATATTTTGAAAGCCCCTTTCAAGGAAACGCGCGGTGTCTCCAAAACCATTAGCCATAACAATTCAGTATGAGCGCCGAAATTAGCTGCATGAAAGAGTAAAATATTATCTGTAATCAAAAAATTTGCCGCGAACCGGTTAGTGACTGTTTCTTGAGTTTTTAATTCCAAAAATTTATCACTTCGATCGGCGCCTTTCTGGAAAAGTGCGCCGTATCTCCTAAACCATTGACCTTAACGATTCACGTTCTGCGCCTACATCTGCTGTGAGCATGTGTAAACAATAATCTGTAATCAAAAAATTTGCCGCGAACCGGTTAGTGACTGTTTCTTGAGTTTTTATTTCCAAAAATGTATCCCTTCGATCGGCGCCATTCTAGAAAAGTGTGCCGTATCTCCTAAACCATTGACCTTAACGATTCACGTTCTACGCCGAAATCTGCTGTGAGCAAGTGCCAAATATAATCTGTAATCAAAAAATTTGCCGCGAACCGGTTAGTGACTGTTTCTTGAGTTTTTATCTCCAAAAAATGTCTCCCCTCGATCGGCGCCTTTCTAAAAATGTGTGCCGTATCTCCTAAACCATTAACCTTAACGATTCACGTTCTGCGCCGAAATATACTGCGAGCAAGTGCCAACTATAAAATGTAATCAAAACATTTGCCGCGAACCGGTTAGTGACTGTTTCTTGAGTTTTTATTTCCAAAAAATGTTTCCCTTCGATCGGCGCCATTCTAGAAAAGTGCGCCGTATCTCCTAAACCATTGACCTTAACGATTCACGTTCTGCGCCGAAATCTGCTGTGAGCATGTGCCAACAATAGTCTGTAATCAAAAAATTTGCCGCGAACCGGTTACTGACTGTTTCTTGAGTTTTTATCTCCAAAAAATGTCTCCCCTCGATCGGCGCCTTTCTAAAAATGTGTGCCGTATCTCCTAAACCATTAACCTTAACGATTCACGTACTGCGCCGAAATATACTGTGAGCAAGTGCCAACTATAAAATGTAATCAAAAAATTTGCCGCGAACCGGTTAGTGACTGTTTCTTGAGTTTTTATTTCCAAAAATTGTTTCCCTTTGATCGGCGCCATTCTAGAATAGTGCGCAGTATCTCCTAAACCATTGACCTTAACGATTCACGTTCTGCGCCGAAATCTACTGTGAGCCAGTGCCATCTATAATCTGTAATCAAAAAATTTGCCGCGAACCGGTTAGTGACTGTTTCTTGAGTTTTTATTTCCAAAAAATGTTTCCCTTCGATCGGCGCCATTCTAGAATAGAGCGCAGTATCTCCTAAACCATTGACCTTAACGATTCACGTTCTGCGCCGAAATCTACTGTGAGCCAGTGCCATCTATAATCTGTAATCAAAAAATTTGCCGCGAACCGGTTAGTGACTGTTTCTTGAGTTTTTATTTCCAAAAAATGTTTCCCTTTGATCGGCGCCATTCTAGAAAAGTGCACCGTATCTCCTAAACCATTGACCTTAACGATTCACGTTCTGCGCCGAAATCTACTGTGAGCCAGTGCCAACTATAATCTGTAATCAAAAAATTTGCCGCGAACCGGTTAGTGACTGTTTCTTGAGATTTTATCTCCAAAAAATGTCTCCCCTCGATCGGCGCCTTTCTAAAAAAGTGTGCCGTATCTCCTAAACCATTAACCTTAACGATTCACGTTCTGCGCCGAAATCTGCTGTAAGCATGTGTCAACAATAATCTGTAATCAAAAAATTTGCCGCGAACCGGTTAGTGACTGTTTCTTGGGTTTCAAATTCCAAAAATATCCCTCTTCGAACGGTCTCTTTCTTGAATAGTGCGCCGTATCTCCTAAACCATTGACCTTAACAATTCCCGCTCTGCACCGAATGATGCTGTCAGTAAGTGCCAACTACAATATGTACTCAAATAATTTGCCGCGAACCACTTAGTTAGTGTTTCCCGGGTTCAAAATATCAAAAATGTACCTTTTCGAACGGTCTGTTTTGAGAAAAGCGTGCCGTGTCACGTAACAATTGACCTTAATAATTCCCGCTCTGTACCGAATGATGCGGTCAGTAAGTGCCAACTACAATCTGGAAGCAAATAATTTGCCATGAACCGGTTAGTTACAGTTTCCTGGGTTCAAAATATCAAAAATGTACCTTTTCGAACGGGCTCTTTCCAGAAAAGTGCGCATAATCTCCTAAATCATTGACCTTAACAATTCCCGCCTTGCGCCAAAATTATCTGTGGGCAAGTCACAACTATCATCTGTAATCAAAGAATTTGCCGCGACACGGTTAGTTACTGGTTTTTGGGTTCAAATTTCCAAAAATGTACCTCTACTAACGGCCTCTTTCCAGAAAAGCGCGCTGTGTCTCCTAAACTATTGACCTAAACAACTCGCATTCTGCTCTGAAATCAGGTGTGAACAAGTGATATATATATACAGGGTGAGTCACGTAACTTTAGCACCTCCTGTAACTTTTGAACGGTTGAAGTTATAGCAATGCAGTTTTCACGAAAGTGCATGAGGGAAAGGGGCTAATTGATAGTGCGTTAATTTCTATTTTATCACTTGTATTTTACGAGATTTTTTAGGTAACTTTGTTTTTTCAAATGGAACTATACATATTTTTTCAGTCCACCATGACGAGCGTAAAAAGACGAATCCAATGATGTACATATTGTCATATGTTAGATAAGGATTTTTTTGATTAATTTTGATTTTTGCGACCGGGGTATAACGGACGTTTTGAATAGTCCATCACACAAGGTCATGCAGCGCTCCACCAGCACACGTGCGCCCGGCGAAGGGAAGGGAAGGGGAGGGATCTTATTTGAAAATACGAAACATAGTATTCCAAGTATTCACAAGTTGCAGTTTTTTCCTGAACTGTGCTTTCCATCCTTCTGCATTTCCACATTTTCGTCTTTCTTTGATTGAAGGAATTAAAGGATGGAAAATAAGAATTTGTCATAAGTTTGTATTGTAATAAAATTGTTTATAACTTCAACTCCATTTAATGGGATTTCATAAGATACGTAGTAATGGGATTTTGAAACAAAGCACAATAAGAATAAATAATTAAAACTGTACAAAAATATATTGTATATTTTGAGCAAACAATTTCAATGTTAATACGAATATAATAATAACTTAGGGATAGAAATAATCTTATTTCAATAAATACTACTTAAGACAAATCCGTATTTTCAGTCCCTAAGAAACCCAAATTACTGAAAATGGATTAAGATGAAAAGGAGAGTTCAGGAAAAAGTGCAACAGTTTTGTGAATATTTTTCGTATCCTCAAGTACTTAAATCTCTTCCCTTCCCCGACCCCGCGTTTGCTGGGGGAGCGCTGCGTGACCTTGTGGGGCTGACAGTTACAATGAAAATATCCGTTAAACACTAGTCGCAAAAAAATCACAATTACTCAAAAAAATGCTTATCTAACATATGACAATATTTATATCTTTGGATTTGTCTTTTTACGCTTGTCATGATAGACTGAAAAAATATGTATAGTCCCATTTGAAAAAACAAAGTTACCTCAAATATCTCGTAAAATAAAAGTGATAAAAGAGAAATCAATACACATATCAATTAGCCCCATTCCCTCATTCACTTCCGTGAAAACTGCATTGCAATATCTTCAACTGTTCAAAAGTCACAGGAGGTGCTAAAGTTACGTGACTCACCCTGTATAATCTGTAATCAAAAAATTTGCCGCGGGCCGTTTTGTTACAGTATCTCGGGTTCAAAATTTAAATATGTATCTCTTGGAATGGTCTCTTTCAATGGAAACGCTTCGTGTCTCCTAAACCAATAACCTAAACAATTCATCCTCTTCGCCTAGGGGCAATAATCATCTGTATGCCGCGGGTATGTTAGTTACAGTAACCGGGGTTCGGATTCCCGAAATTTACATGTTCCCATTTGAGGAAAAGACGCTCTGTCTCCTAAAACATTGCCCTTAACATTTTATACTGTTCGTTGGAATAAGCTTTAACTTAGTGTTAAATATAATCTTCGAGATTTATCGGCGCACATTTTCTTGAACGTTGAAATTGATTTTCTATAACTCGGGAACAAACATTTTTCAAACATTTTCATTTTTCTAAAATAATTACTTTCTAATTTCAGTTTTTTCGTTTTTTATTTTCGTTTTTTTTCTTTTAATTCTGTCTCTCAAGAAAATGTGCGCCGATAAATCTCTTTCCCCACACGTCATATACAGTTTTTACGGTTTTTTGGCAAATAAATAAATAAATGAAATGTTATCGGAGCTCTGGGATTTGTTCCGCAAAATTTGATTAAGAACTTGTCTAAACTCCCAGGTAATCCAAAAGACTTGGAAGTGCAAGAAATCGCTTTATTTGGAACAGCTCACTTTTTGCGCAAAGTATTGTAGAGGCACCGACAGTCCCTAGATCTACCCCTTAGGTAGCTGGTTGCAACCTGGAGTAGATTTTATATTCAGCCGACACATAACATCTATAGTCGTGATTTAGAGGAATAATAATAATAATAATAATAATAATAATAATAATAATAATAATAATAATAATAATAGCTGAACAGCATACTAACGAGCATTGAATATATAGTCATTGATTTCACACTGTTTTCTTGTTTTTAATATATACACTTATATTTCACTTTCTCCTAATTGATTTCACACTTTATATGACGTTTTACCATGTACACTTTTTTTCACTTTTCACAGTCTTTCTCACATCATTTTTCCTGTCATTTGGCGGCTGCATACTCTGTGATTGACTGTACTCTGTTCGAGCACTGCTCCACGTGGTATCTGGAACAATGTAGGTCACAGAGTTTGCATCTGCATTGCTCATTGGGTTCGTGATAGAATGTATTTTTGCACAGCATGTGATGGAAGCCGTGAACTGAGAGTCTTGTGAGGACGTGACGCTTTTCAAAGTTTGCCTCCGTCCAAGCGCGAACTATCATGGCTCCTGTTGCATAGAATTCCAGCCATATCTCTTGTCTCTTCTTGATTAATTTCGCCAAGAATTCTTCCAAGGCCGTAGTACTTGGTAGTAGGTAGTAGTTATTCAATATGCAGTCGAGTCAGTCAATAATAGCAAGATGACCAATCGTCCTCCTTTAGGGGGGACAGTCCTTCCTTGATCGGTTCTGTCCTTCCTCGAAATGTGTCCTCCTTTTCGATACTTTAAAATGAATCTGTTAATCTAGTGTTAATGTACTAATCTAGTTAATAAAGTGAGAAATCAAGATTGAATATTGGTACGCTAGCTGCAGCACTTACCATAAAATCCAGTCTGAGGGATATTTCTTGGACCGAAATTTCCAACATATTGTTAGAACATGATATATAGACAAAAATAATAATTCAATGGAAAAATACTCGTTTAATTAAATAATTAAAAGAGATGAAAGCATAACTAGTATTATTTTGTTTGAGTTAATATCATGTTTCATTTATTTTTCTACTCCCATTGTATAATGCTGTCATTGGATGGCTGCAACCAATTGCATAATGATAGTCACTTCGATACAGTTTTCATTATGATACAGTTTCTTGTCCAATCCAAACAGTTTCTTGTCCAAACGCTTACAAACCAAGTATTGTCACTTCATTAATCATTGAGAATCGTTACAGTAAATGTTTCGTTCGAGTTTGTATATTAAAATTGCATTTAATATTATATTTTGCTTCTCAATTTTAATTTTATTAGTAGTAATTTTTACGTGAAATATTATTTAAAATACATTGGATCGTAATTTCACTTTGATCCTATTTGACTAACGCAGTGGTAGTTATTGCAGAGAACATTTGAGTGACGTTAAGATCTGAACGCAAGTCATTTTGTGTTATTTGTTGCTGCCGTATGGTTGTCCTTAAAAAACGCTCAATTTTTTAGTTTAAAATATTAATTGAAAAGTGGTTCTTTCTGGTGATGTTGACGTTTCCAGAAATGAGAGAAAATGCGAAAATTGTGACTTCGGAATCTTATTCCCGCAACTTTTGTAGTCCCTTGCAGGCGCTATGCTAAAACAAAGCCACCTGCGTGTGTGGGGTAGAAGGGTGTCCGATAGGTGGCCTTGGCTGAATCTTGCATGTCGACTGCCACGAAACGAGTCAGAGCAGAAGTTTAACTTATAAAAGTTACCATAAGTCGTAGAAAAAAGTACCGTATGAAACTCGATGTAATGGATATTAATACACTGGTGTGAAGTTTATGATGCTCGCTCCTCGCTCGTATCGTAATATCACACACGTGCATTAATACCCATCATTAGATCATCGTTTCATAACATACTATTACGTTGTGGTGTTTTCTTAATTTATCGTCCTCCTCTTATTGTAAAAATATTGGTCACCTCAATAATAGTCGAGTTTCGACCGCCGAACCGTTTGCATTGCGGAGCGCTCGTAATAGTCGTTTCTCTAACCGCCAGCCATTTCCAGTGACAATACTGCTTTCTCTTAATCTACTGATAAGTGCATATGGTTTGAATACTGAGAAGAAAGTGATTCGATGTACTTCGATAGCTGCCCCGATACGGGGCAGCATATCGTTTCAGCATATACGTTATCAACATATATACGTATCAGCATATACGTTATCAACACTAAATAGTGACGGAACAATGGAAAGTGAAAACATTGTGAACTCAATGAACCAACCATTATCACCACCCTCACAGCAGATTCCAACGATGCAACAGAACATTGCTCAATTGCAACAACTGATACAGCAACAGCAAAAACAACTAGAAGAGTGTTCGGCAGAAGAAAGACAACGCGCGCAAACACGCTCGTCGCAGTCGCAGCCTTAAAATAAAAGTAAGGCGCGAGAGGACAGGGCCGAGGAACTTGATGAGTCATCAGTAGAGGGCAGATTTTACCATATTTGCATATTTTATTCCTCGCGACCAAACGATATGCTTTCTGCAAGACAATACGATTCTGACCCCAAGAAAGGTATATACGAGACGTCGGGCAAAGAGAGAAATTCTAAAAAATAGCTTTGCTCATTGGCAGCTTGTCGACTTAGAATACAAATATCAATATCTGATGCGTCTGGAGAAGCACTATCAGCTGCCCTGAGATCCGTTTACCGGGGGGCACAGCAATCAGTTGGGAGAAATAGCCTCACCAAAGGGAACAAAATGAATCGTAAATTCATTTCATCGCAGTATTTAGAATTGTGCTGATCAGTGGGAGTATTTCACTACGGTGGCGAAGAACAAATCTTCCAGAAGCGTTTAGCTTCAAAAATGGATTCAAGAGGACGCCACTCTGTCAACTGATGGGTGTAAATAAAAAGTGACTGAATAAATTAGTACATTATGAAACGATGATGTAATGATGGGTATTAATACACGAGTGTGAAATTACGATACGAGCGAGGTACGAGCGAGTATCGTAAACTTCACACGAGTGTATTAATACCCATTACATTGAGTTTCATACGGTACTTTTCCTACGACTTATGGTAACTTTTATAAGTTAAACTTCTCCACTGAATCATTTCGTGGCTGTCGACATGCAAGATTCAGCCAAGGCCACCTAGCGGACACCTCTCTTCCCTACACCTGCAGCTGGCTTTCTTTACCAGAGCGCCTGCGAGAGACTACAAAAGTTGCGACAATAATATTCCGACGTCAACATTTTCGCATTTTCTCTCATTTCTAGAAACGTCAACAACATCAGAAAGAACCACCTTTCAATAAATATTTCAAACTAAAAAATAGGGCGTTTTTTTAAGGACAACCATACGGCAGCAGCAAATAACACAAAATGACTTGTGTTCAGATCTTAACTTCACTGAAATGTTCTCTGTAATAACTACCATTGCACTTGTCAAATAGGATCAAAGTGAAATTACGATCCAATTTATTTTAAATATTATTTCACGTAAAAATTCCTACTAATAAAAGAAATTAAAATTGAGAAGCATAATATAATATTAAATGCAACTTTAATATACAAACTCGAACGAAACATTTACTGCAACGATTCTCAATGATTAATGAAGTGCTAATACTTGGTGTGAAAGCGTCTCTGTGATTGGTCAAGAACCTGTATCATAATGAAAACTGTATCGAAATAGCTATCATTATGCAACTGGTTGCAGCCATCCAATGACAGCATTATACAACGGGAGTAGAAAATAGTACATTATGAAACGATGATGTAATGATGGGTATTAATACACGAGTGTGATATTACGATACGAGCGAGGTACGAGCGAGTATCGTAAACTTCACACGAGTGTATTAATACCCATTACATCGAGTTTCATACGGTACTTTTTCTACAACTTATGGTAACTTTTATAAGTTAAGCGTCTCCACGGAATCGTTTCGTGGCAATTGACATGCAAGATTCAGCCAAGGCCACCTAGCGGACACTCTACCCTACACCCGCAGTTGGCTTTGTTTTACCACAGCGCTTGCGAGCGATTACAAAGGTTGCGGCAATAATATTCTGACGTCACCATTTTCGCATTTTCTCTCATTTCTGGAAACGTCCACACCACCAGTAAGAACTACCATTCACTAAATATTTTAAACTAAAAAACTGGCCGGTTTTTAAGGACAACCACACGGCAGCAGCAAATAACACAAAACGGGTTGCGTTCAGATCATAACGTCACTCAAATGTTCTCTGCAATAACAACAACTGCGCTAGTCAAATAGGATTAAAGTGAAATTACGATCCAATTTATTTTAAGTAAAATGTCACTTAAAAATTACTACTGATAAAAGAAATTAAAACTGAGGAGCATAATATGATATTAAACGCAATTTTAATGTACACACTCGAACGAAACATTTACTGCACCGATTCTTAATGATTAATGAAGTACCAATACTTGGTTTGTAAGCTTCTCAGTTATTGGTCAAGAACCTGTATCATAATGAAAACTGTATCGAAATAGCTATCATTATGCAACTGGTTGCAGCCATCCAATGACAGCATTATACAACGGGAGTAGAAAAAATCATTTTTCACACAATCATCAACACGTAGATTTTGTTGTAGGGAAAGCCTGGAGATCTCTTCACTTTGTAATGCGCATCCTAAAAAAGAGTACGGCAAACGCGAGGGAAATTGCTTATTTATCTCTTGTTCGTCCAATAATGGAATATGGAACAATTTGTTGGGATCCGCACTAGATTATGCAGTGTAAAACACTTGGAAAGAATTCAGCATAGGGCAGCTAAATTTACTATCAGGGACAAGAAAACGGCAGGTTGGGATTCACTCAAAAACAGGCGATCAGTAGCAAGACTCTGCGCCTTGTATAAAGCTTATAATGGTCATTCAGCTTGGAAAGAAATTAATCGGCGGCTATGTATTCCTACATACATCAGTAGAGTGGATCACAGGCACAAAATAAATTTAAGACAGCAGAGAACGGATGTCGGGAAATTTTCTTTTACAAATCGAACGATTACGGAATGGAATAGATTGCCTGCAAAAACCTTTGAACACTTTCCTCAAAGCGTTCAACAGTTTAGGAAATTAATTTAGAGTATTATTAAGTAAATGAGGGATAATAGTGGGTTATATAGCAATGCATAAGTGTTCTATTGTGAAGTGAGGTGTAGTGCAGTGTATAGCAGAGAAATAAAGAAGGAAATATTTCAGGTCTTAGTGAAGTGAAATGCCGTGCAGTGAAGTGCACTGTGATCCTGATTGTTCAAACCTTCAGTGCGGAGTTAGAGTATAGAAGGTTTTTTTTCTTTCTTTTTCTTTTCTTTTCTCTCTTAATGTAATTTAATGTTTAAAGAATCAGTTTTTGTATTATTATCATTATTTTACCATTATTATTATTACTACTATAATTAGTATATAATTTGCTCGTTATATTATCTTATTATTGTTATTACTATTATTATTGGTATTAGGGTTGTATGTTACTGAGAGACGGTGTATTTTTATGTTTTTGTAATTAGCTGCCACCGGGTTATACCCACTTGCAGTTTAAATAAATCTATCTATCTATCTAATATTGCGCGAAAACTACTAACATTTTCAAAAAAATGTACACGACCTTTAAAGAGAACTCCTTACAAAGAACAAAATGACGGAGAGACGGACGTTCTCCTTTCGATTGGGTTTTCGGTATCAAGGACTTACAAAATTGGGATTCTGTGTCCACGTGTTAGGGGAATTTTTTTCTTAATTTAGCAACTGGTTTTATCCAATTATTCGTTATCAGACCCGGCAATGATTTTTTTCTTTCCGCAAATTTTCGTTTTTTTCATGCAGCATAACATAACTCTCCCTATTATACGTATATCACTTCGTACATATACGGGAAAATAAAAATTAATGAATGTTCTTCAAAATCTCACAGTTTCAACTCAGGCAAGATGGATAAGGTTTCTTCAATTTGGAAAAATTCATACCCACAGTTTAGGCGCTAGTGTTAGGCACATACACCGGACGGACGGACCGACGTTTTGCTTGCAATAGGTTTTTCAGTATGAAGGACTTACAAAAAAGGGATTCTGGCTGCACCACGTATTAGGGTTTTCCCCCCTTAATTTAGCAACTGGATTTATTCACTTTTTCGTTATCACGGCCCGGCAAAGAATTTTCTGCCGAAAATTGGCCATTTTTTCGCGCAATATTACATAACTTCCCATATACTACGTATAATACTCAGTATATACGTACGTATACGGAAAAGTAAAAATTAACCAAACTGATACATGAAACAGAAATAAAAACTGAAAATGGAAACTGTCAAATTACCTCAAAAGACAACAAACTTAAATTTTGAAGGACTCTGGAATAAACATTTACCCCGAGTCTTCGGTTGTATTCTGTGCTTTTGTCTACGAGCTAAAACAGAAAAAGGTTGCTTTCCATACAATCCAATTAAAGCAAGAAAGAGCTTTTAGAGTAGTTCTAAGAGGAATGCACCTAACAGTAGAAAAAGAAGACATTAAAAAGGAACTTGAACACGCGGGGCAACAAGTACAACAAATCTCTACCGTTCCGAAACTCTACCGACAAGGGTCACCAACCATCCTCTACCGTTCTTTACAGGCATTCAGTCCAGTATGAAGAACAAAGAAATTTACAGCATCCAATAAATACTGAATATGAAAATCAGATTTGAACCTCCACATAAAAAACGAGAAATAAATCAGTATAAAAGATGTCAGCAATTTGAACACATCTGGAAATCCTGTGAAAAACCATATAGATGCGTGAAATGTGCCGGGAAACACTGTTACAATGAAACGTCAAAATGCAGTAAACAAGGGGCAATACCCAAATGTTGCAATTGTAGAGGCAATCACCCAGCAAGTTACAGAGGGTGCGAAGTTTATCAACACTTCTGAAAATCAAGATATCTTAAACACAGTAACGAACAGAACACTCTTGTTAACAAACAAAAGAGTATATACGAGTTGCAATAATTAGATTAGATTACATTAGATTTATTTAAACTGCAATTGGGCCTAACCCGGTGGCAGCTAATTACAAAAACATAAATATACACAGCCTTTCAGTAATGTAGAACACTAATACCAATAATAATAATAATAATAATAATAATAATAATAATAATAATAATAATAATAATAACTCCACCTAGGGAGTACATGACCTTGCAGTTGGTGGTGTGGCTTGAGTACCCCCATGAGCCTTAAAGCTATGTCAGTGGTAGTCTAGCTACCGGTAGGGTCTCCCTTGCTGAATAGGTTGAAGGTGAGGGGTCAGACGGAGAAGTACTCCATTTTGAAGAGAGTGGGAAGTAAGTAGAGAGGGAAGAGTCATGAACCTTTGGACTTCCTGTTGTCGGCCCATAGAGGGTACAGGAGAGAAACTGGGTTGGCACACCAGGCCACTGATTAGAGTGGAGGCCCGAACCTTGCATTAGCCAGCGAAGGAGGCTGCCTTCAGCAGTCAGTGAAAATCCCGTAGGGTTTAGTAATGCCGACTGGCGATCGGAGGGACCCCTTGTTGGGCCCTGCGGGGGGATGCCCCGAGGCCACTGTGGGTCGCAGTAACGGATGGCAGGAAACAACCCGAGGGTTAAGTGTGATCTGTGAACTCGAACTTGCGTCCTGCGAATCTTCAATTCAAACCAATGAGCAAAATGGATAGAACAAGAAATGTAATGAACTATTACGTGCCTTGTTCTACCAATGTCCCATACCTGCTCAGAAACCGAGCTAATGTCACCTTGTCGACGTCTGTCCATCCCAAGGATGTTAGTCCCAGGGACCCAGAACCGGCAGTAGCTCGAAGACATCGTCAGAGATGGACCCGAGATGAATTAAAGGAGGTGATGTGGTGCTTTTACTATGCAAAAGCGAAAAATGGGGGCTCAGAAATACAAGTTTTCAAGGTATGGAGAGAGCGGAACCCAGATATGAGACCTACCCTAGACTCAAAGAAACTTGCCAGTCAACGACGATACATACTCAGTAGTGGAAAATTCACAGCAGAACAACTTGCTGACATTGAGATAAATGCGGAGTATGTACTTCGCTCGAACAATCCACATGACGAACATGTAGAACTTGAAAATGATGATCCCGTGGAAGGTTCATCTCTTTCCGGTGAAACACACGTCAGTGGTGAAAATTCATCTGGCAATGAATTACACGATAAGGACGTAATGCGAAATCTCCTTCGGCGCGAGATAGAAAGAGTTAGTCAACTTCCGCTTGAATCTCGTGAACCGTTGAGGAGACTATACGAAACTGCCAAAGCTAAAAGAGTGATAGAAACAGTGAATTCTGTCTTAAATGAGGTGGTGGAGACCCCAGGCAGAGATCTAGATATTACTGAAATCAATCACATCATATATGCAACTGGACATCTAGTATCTCAGATAATTTTGGGACCAGCCAAGAACACCGACGGCCGACAGCAAAACAGAGTAAACAGCTCTGTACCCCCATGGATGAACAGAATTATGAAACGGATAGCCGACACCCGGCGCGAAATATCCCTCTTAGCTGAGGCATCTTCTAAATCAACGCACACCTCTAAAGTTCAACGAAAAATATTCAATGTTGAACAAAAATACCAAATTGAAAATGACATCAGCAGGCTAATGGTAGTTGAGAAGCTAAAAGAGAAAATTCAAGCATAGGCTCAAAGAATTAGACGTTACAAACGTAGAATAGATTTCCGTGTACAGAACCGGTTGTTTGAAACAGACGCGAAGAGATTCTATCGCAATCTGACTCAAAAACCGAATGGCAATGCTGTTACTCCTTCAAAAGATGACGTCGAAGCATTTTGGGCAGGAATCTGGGAGGAGAGCAGATCCTACAACAAAGACGCATCTTGGCTTCAATCTGAAGTTGATGCTGCCGATGAACTTGTAGAAACAGTGGAAGATGTACACGAATTCTCGGAAGAGGACCTCTTCCAAGCAATTAAAAACATGGGAAACTGGAAGTCCACCGGGATTGATAAGATCCAGATTTATTGGATTAAGAAATTAACAGCAATACATTCTCATCTAGCAAAGGCTGTTAATAAAATTTTAGAAAACCCAAAAGAATTCCCGGAATGGCTCATACGCGGTATCACGTATTTGCTACCCAAAGCCGGAGACAGCTCTTTGGCGAAGAACTACAGGCCAATTACTTGTCTGCCAGTACTGTACACGGTTATCACTGCAGCCATAGCTGACAAAATGTACGGACATCTAGATAAGAATCATCTAATGCCAGCTGAACAAAAAGGATGTCGTAAAGGTTCTTATGGCTGTAAGGAAATCTTGCTACTGAATAAAGTCATTTTGAATGATGTAAAGAAACGCAAATGTAATTTGAGCATGGCTTGGATTGACTACCAAAAGGCCTTTGATAGTGTACCACACGATTGGATTTTGAAGACCCTGGAGATCTATCGATTTCATCCTAGACTTATTGAATTTTGCAAGGCTAGTATGAAGTCGTGGAGTACCAGGTTACAAATACACAGCGGAAAGGAAGCAGTAGAAACCAGAAGTATTCAGATTAACAGGGGTATTTTTCAAGGAGATTCACTATCCCCTCTGCTTTTTTGCATTAGTTTGATCCCACTATCGAGACAGTTGTCGCAAGCTGACTTTGGTTTTAAGCTCCATGGTGATGAAAGGCCAGTATCACATTTGTTTTACATGGATGATCTGAAAGTGTTCGCTAAGAATGAAGCGATTCTCTGCCAAATGCTGTCTGTCGTGAATGACTTTAGCAATGACATCTGCATGAAGTTTGGTCTTGACAAATGTGCAAAAATCAATTTAAAAAGAGGGAAACTTACAACGTCTGAGAACATTGAAATTGATACGCACACTGTGATTCAAGATCAGGCCAGGTAAAGATTACAATTGATCAGATTGAGCCAGGTAAAACTTACAAATATCTGGGCATTGAAGAATGTGAAACCATCTCGAACGACACAATGAAAGAGAGAATTCGTAGGGAGTATTATAGGAGAGTGAGACTGGTCCTGCAGTCCGCTCTGAATTCCAGGAATAAAATATCTGCAATAGGTAGTTTGGCGGTACCTGTAGCCGAATACAGTTTTGGACTAGTGGACTGGACTGAGCAAGAAATTCGCACCATGGATCGAAAAACCAGAAAACTGCTAAAAATGCATCATGTTTCCCACCCTCGAGCTGATATACATAGACTTTGTGTCACGTAAGGAAGGAGGAAGAAGCCTCAGACAAATTGAGGCCTCCTGGCACAACGTGATTGTCAGGTTGGGGAAGTATGTAGTCAGCCATCAAGATGACCCTCTAATGAGGCAGATCATGAAATCTGACCGAAGAATGGGAAACAGAGGCATTGTTAGTGTAGCAAGAAGCATTGCGAAGAAAACTAGGCAAGACACGTCGAATAACACAGACACTGAACTTCTGATGCTGCTAAACATGAAGTGTGAGACACAAAAAATGTTAAAGAAATTGTGGAGAGACAAACCACTCCACGGACAATACCTAACAAGAATGGACAAGGTGCAGATCAATAAAGATCAATCATTTATGTGGCTTAAAAGGGGAAGAATGATGCCAGAATCGGAAGCACTTGTAATAGCTGCCCAAGATCAGGCCTTGAGAACACGACATTATGATAAAGCGGTTCTCAAAATTTCCCAAGATGATAAATGCCGCATTTGCCTGGAGCAAGTAGAAACCATTGATCATATTGTCTCAGCTTGTCCAATCCTAGCAAAGACCGAATACCTTAAAAGACATGACAGGGTGTGTAGCTACCTCCACTGGCAGATCTGTACCGCCCTCGAAGTTCCAAACACATGCCCCAAGTGGTAGGATCACTCACCGAAACCGGTGACTTCTGTTGGATTGTGTACGATATTGTACGACCAACAAATTCAAACTGATCGCACGATAGCGGCAAACAAACCGGATATAGTTATCCGGGATTTGGCGAAAAAATCGTGTTGACTTATCGATGTTGCTGTACCTTGCGATCAAAACTTCGTTACCAAGGAGGCAGAGAAACGTCTTAAATACAAGAGTTTGGAAATCGAGATCAGCCGAATGTGGGGCGTAAAAGCACAGGTCGTCCCGATAGTTATCGGAGCTCTGGGATTTGTTCCGCAAAATTTGAGTAAGAACTTGTCTAAACTCCCAGGTAATCCAAAAGACTTGGAAGTGCAAGAAATAGCTTTATTTGGAACAGCCCACATTTTGCGTAAAGTATTGTAGAGGCACTGATATTCACCGAATCTGCTCCTTAGGTAGCTGGTTGCAACCTGGAGTAGATTTTATGTTCAGCCGACTCATAAGATCTTTAGTCTTGATGTAATGGAATAATAATAATAACAATAAAAATAAGGTAATATAACTAGCAAATTATATACTAATTGTAGTAATAATAATGGTAAAATAATGATAATAATATAAAAACTGACTGATTCATAAATCATTAAATTACATTAAGAGAGAAAACACACACACACACACACACTGCACTAGTATCACACTGCACTTCACTTCACTAAGACCTGAAAACATTTCCTTCTTTATTTCTTTGCTATACACTGCACTACACCTCACTTCACAATAGAACACTTATGCATTGCTATATAACCCACTATTCTCCCTCATTTACTTAATAATACCCTAAATTAATTTCCTAAACTGTTGAACACTTTGAGGAAAGGGTTCAAAAGTTTTTGCAGGCAATCTATTCCATTCCGTAATCGTTCGATTTGTAAAAGAATATTACCCGACATCCGTTCTCTGCTGTCTTAAATTTATTTTGTGCCTGTGATCCACTCTACTGATGTATGTAGGAATACATAGCCGCCGATTAATTTCTTTCCAAGCTGAATGACCATTATAAGCTTTATACAAGGCGCAGAGTCTTGCTACTGATCGCCTGTTTTTGAGTGAATCCCAACCTGCCGTTTTCTTGTCCCTGATAGTAAATTTAGCTGCCCTATGCTGAATTCTTTCCAAGTGTTTTACACTGCATAATCTAGTGCGGATCCCAACAAATTGTTCCATATTCCATTATTGGACGAACAAGAGATAAATAAGCAATTTCCCTCGCGTTTGCCGTACTCTTTTTTAGGATGCGCATTACAAAGTGAAGAGATCTCCAGGCTTTCCCTACAACAAAATCTACGTGTTTTTTCCAACTTAATTTACTATCGAAATGAATTCCTAGGTACTTGCACGAGGAAACTCTCGGAATAATGTCATTATTTAAACGGTAATGTGTTTCACTGTAATTATGACCTCTGCCAAAAGTGATGGATTTTCTTTTAGAGCTATTTATGGACATTCCATTATTTTCCGCCCAGTAATATAACGCGTCAAGATCCCTTTGCAGTATTTCTTCATCTCTTTTGGAATTAATACTACGATATATTCTGCAATAGTCTGCAAATAGCCGAACATTTAAGGTTAATTGCGCCGGCAGATCATTGACGAAAGCTAGAAATAGGAGGGGTCCAATGACAATATGCAATGATGCAATAATGCAATGATGCAATAATGCAATGATTTTTCGACAGAAAAACTATCGTGAGGACCTGCTACAGAAAAGAGTAGATGAAATCTCTTCTAATGTCTAGTAAATTATTCCCTGTAATATGTTGTGTAGTCAGATTTCAGAAATTGTGTGTCATTGCTGCCAAAAAATTGGCTTATTTCAAATGTCCATCCGTCCGTCCGTCCGTCCGTCCGTCCGTGCGTCCGCGCGCCTGCTTGTCTATCCGTCAGTCAGTCCGTCCGTCTGTGAACACCTCTAGCGTCTAAACCAGTGTTCTTCAAACAGAAGTGCGCTCTCGCCTCCCCAGGGAAGCGAGAACATTTCAGGGGGGAGGCGCGAGAACTTTGTAATAATTGAATTAAATAGTATTCTAATGGTTAATAATGCTCTAATTATTTCTTGATTTTACAACAGAAGAAGACGAACAACTTATTGATCTTAAGTTAGACAACGCACCAAAGACAGTGTATCAAAATGCAACATTGTTCGGATTTGGTGCTCAGTAAGAAATGAGCTTCCAGAATTAAATAAGAAGCCCTTATGTATTCTTCCTTTTGCCACTTCTTACCTCTGTGAAACAGGATTTTCGGCCATAGTTGTGATCAAGACGATATTTGGATCACGAATAAATTTCCAGAATGTGATTGATGAACTAAGTGACCTCAAACAAGCCCATATATCTCACTGACCTCGTTTTTCATGGTTTTACTTACAGTTTTCTTCAATTTTTCAAACATTCATTAATTTCGGTTATTACACCAGTCAATACTGTAAATCACTTGAAATAATTATTTTTTACACTGTATAAATTAAAAAATGTACATGATTGCCTTACTTTCAGAAAGAAAATTTTTAATTATTAACAATTTAATTTTAATGAGGGGAGGCGTGTGCAAAATTTGTTACCTGAAGGAAGTCACAGCAGGAAAAAGATTGAAACCTGCTAGCGCAAACTATACGTAGGAATTCTTTCAAAATGGATATTCCTCCAGCTCGACTCGAAACTTTGCGATTTTGAAATATATCTTTTAAAATGTGAAGTTACTTTACTCGAAGAAACGTCTGGTAGAGAGAGTGTTAAATGTACTCCTACCGACGACAAACCGCTATTTTGCTCTATTTGTTTTTCAAAAATTACAAAAATGTTTTTGACTTGCTTCTCACATCGTTCATATTTACATTAGCGGCTATTTCTTCACGTTATTGCATTCATGAGTGCCGTGCTTCAAATGACGCATTTTAAAGGTTTTCGAAAACTCAAAAGGTTTCTGCGAAAACAGCTCAAATTTCTCCATTTTCAAAACTGCAATTTTCTCAAAAATGGCTACAATTTTTTTTTTCAACATTTTTGTACGGATAGTTATGATTGCACTCTTTAAGATGAAATAAAAACCATTTTGCTGTATCCTTTTGTTGTTGATTTTTTTCAAAAATTACGGAAATGACATATTTTCGAAATAATTTTTAGGTTGGGATAATTTCCAGCAAGTTGTATGCATTAGTGCATTTGTGGATGAAAGTGCTTCAAATGACTTCCAATAAACTTTCTCGAAAACTCATTAGTTTACTGCGAAATGGAACTTCAAATTTGGCATTTACAGAAACGCTTGAACGCCATTTTGATAAAAGCAGCTCCAAATTTATCAACGTGAATTTCCTTGTAGGATAAAATTTTACTCTTCTATAATATTCTTAAAGTAATATCTCGGTTCCTCTACTGGGAAACTGCAAAATTGAGCTAATGTGAAAAAAAAATGTTTGCGCGAGGATAGATAGCAGCAGGTGAGAGGATGATTTAGACCAAAAAGGTCGTAAGAACGACACCGGTCGAAGAAATTAGGAAACTATTTAGTAAGAGAAAGACTTTACCATTCTGTAATATTACTAGTTTTGACTTTTTCGCTCGATGAGAAGGACACAATACATTTTAAATTACTTTCTCCCGACTCACCAGTGTGTATTAAAAAACGTACGAAGATATTACACAAGTCGGGTATAGTGAGCAAACTTTCCATGGTGCGATCCTGGGTTCGGTTCCCGGTCGGGTTAAAAGTAGAAGTTAGCGTTAACAATTCTCTCTGTATGTACAGTTGGGTGACGAAAGAAAATGTCAAGGCCAAGTGTGCTAGATGCGGTGAATTCGTCATACTCGCCCCATGTAATACATACATTGGATTACATAGTATATATTTTAACTGCAATTG
This sequence comes from Acheta domesticus, assembly GCA_031308135.1. Taxonomy (NCBI): domain Eukaryota; kingdom Metazoa; phylum Arthropoda; class Insecta; order Orthoptera; family Gryllidae; genus Acheta; species Acheta domesticus. Next base: position 16,621,891 of record JAHLJT010009355.1, on the reverse strand, counting down.
GGTATGACCCGGTGGCAGTTAATGTGTCCACTGTGGATATCTCCCAGATGTGGATATCTAAAAGCAAAGCTCAGGTCTGTACCCACCCCAGACTAGCAAAAGTCGGATTAATGCGACATTAAAATGCCAAGTACTCGTAAGTATATACATATGTGCATACATGTGTACGTGGATATATACATACTGTGACGGCTCACATGGACGTGAAAAAAAACAACCGTTTCAATACATATACATTAATAAAGTTCTTGCATTTTTTTACATTTTACATTAGTTTATAGCTATTTAAAATATTTGAATATTAATTTTTCAAGTTCCAACTTCCATAGTTTATTTTCATACTAATTTCCAAATAGTTTTTTTTTAAAATTATTAAGGGTTCCTCTAACTTTGCAGTAAGTGTGGCGGCGTGTCGTCTGGATTGATTCTTCCTTGGGTTGCTGACCAATGCTCAATGCTTGGAAACCGCGGGCTTAATCTCTGCATCTCCGTAGCCGCAGAGCACCGTTTCGTTTTCCCGCGTGGCATTGAACGTGAGGCGAAAGCGGCCGTACGCCAGTGACGGGAATCGCTTCGGCTTAAAGCGCATCGTGATGTTGAATTTGAAGGAGCCCTGCGAACAAAGAACAGGTAATATTCGTGGCTTTCTGCACAAACCTTGTATGTATTGTAATATACAAAATATTACAAGAAAACAAACACCGCGCTTTACTCTGGATGGTGCGAAGCGGTTGCTAGGTGACGGATGTTTTGTTGACAGGCATCGTGGTGGTAGTTGCGCGAAGGTGGTCTGATTAATTTAAGTGGGACATCGCCGTGTTATATGTAATAGGGAGCATAGAATTTGGAACATTAGTGGAACAATTCTTGCAAGGAATTAAATTAAAACATCAAGAGAGAAGCAAATGAGTTCGGCGACGACCGGCACGAAGAGGGATTTTCGGCGCGGATGGCAAGGGTGATATGAACTGCGTGGCCTCATTTAACAACACCTAGACAATTGGGTACCGTTATTAACTAGATGCATGCAATCAATCACATTGATACTGTTAAACTAAATTCAAATTATTTCAATAAATGAAATTATTATTGTGCCAAATTATAGACAATTCTTTGTAATAGAAATAATTTCAGACTTCAGGCTTCTCTGTACAGAGAGCAACCCGGTGACAACCAACCTGCAGGTAAGCGTGGTGTCATTGTATCGAACTAAAACTGAGCTAGCAAAATTAAAGTAAAATAATTCATTATTTTATCACAGTATACGTATAACTGTCACCATTCCCGTCATCTTGTTGGAAGCTATACGCTCGGAGTATATGTGACAATTATACGTGTATATATATATATATATATATATATATATATATATATATATATATATATACATATATATATATATACACACACACACACACACAAGTGAGCGATAGTGTGCTCGTGAAAACTGCTCAAAGGGTTGGTCGACTCGGTAGCTTAGTGGTCAGAGCAGCTGGGCATAAACCAGAAGGCCCGGGTTCGAAACCAGGTCGGGCCGACCAATTCTTTGAACAAATTTAATTATTAAATCCTTGTATTGTATGTCCACTGATGATAGAAAGACTTGGTCAGGCACGACACGCGCGCCGGCCTGAGAGCCCGGTGCTCGTGAGGGGCCTGAACTCGTGTCCCCTTCATCCTGAACTGGTGACGTGCGGTCTCTGAAACCGCGGAGGAAAAATAAACGCGAAGCCCTCCTTTTGACATGCATAGGTTAGAGTGGATTGAATAATTGATTTGTACAGTAATATTCGGCTTTCGATACTAGTGGGAGATGTAGAGTTAATTAAAGGAAACATTTTCGAAGTTTTGATCAAAACTTTATTAGCAGTTGCGTGGATATGGGGTTTCCAAGTTAATCTTTTGTCAAATAATACTCCTAGGTACTTCACTGGTGAAGAAGTCCACGGGACGCGATTTCCATTGATGATAGGTTCGGGGGGATTTTTAGGTGGCGTACTGTGAATATCTTTGCTTGACACTTATTGATATGATTATGCTTTATTCTCCATTTCTGAGTCCATTTAATATAATTGTTTACATCATTTTAAATATTCTCCTTTGCTATTATATCACTGTGAGAGATGAATAGTGCGATATCATCAGCGTACAAAGCTACGTTCGAGTCGCCTTGAATTGGAATATCATGGCTGAAAAGGTTAAATAGTAAGGGAGAGAGAACTGAACCCTGTGGTACTCCTGCCGCAATAGTGTGTGTGTGTGTGTGTGTGTGGGGTAGATATATCCACATTGACTTTTACGATAAATGATCTGTTCGAGAGGAAATTCTCCGTAAAATTTAGTAGATATTCTGGTATACCTAAAGATTGCATTTTGTATAGGAGTCCATGGTGCCAAACTCTGTCATAAGCCTGACGTAGTCGAGGAAGACTGTCTCTGTATGTTTCTTTTGGTGAAAGCCATTTGCTATGGCTTCGGTAATACGTTATAATTGATGGGTAGTAGAATGATTTAGTTTGAATCCGAATTCTTCCGATAGGATTGCTTTTATATCGTTGATAAATTTTGTTAAACTTGTATGGATTAGACGTTCGTAGACGCAGTGCCCGCGAAGTTGACATGTCAAGATTATTAATTCACCAGCTTGTTATCTCACTCTATTACTTACGTATAAAAATAATTAATAGGATGTAGTTTGCGAGTAAAACTTGTTTGGGGATTGTCCAGAATTAGGCAATCTAGAGCGGTATTTCTGCCTTCATGAAGGACTGTCGACCCGTCGTCGATCAAGGCCCTGTAAGTTGCATCATCACAAACTTGTGGAACGACTCGGGAGACGCTGAAAGCACTGCCCCTCCGATCGTCATTTCAAATTTCATCGACACGAAACTGTGATCTTGATTATCAAACCCTTCAGTTGATTTTACGTATGTGAGCACGCCCTTTTAAAACTATTTGGTCGCAAGCATTTCGGAATTTTAGACAAAAACCCGTTTTCCCATTTTTACGTAGCCACTCGCAATTATTTAACAACTCTTTCCATGGTTTTGCAGTATTGTAGAAAGACATTTATAGTGCCCAAAATGGCTGATTTAAGTCAAGAATGCCATTTCCTCCATAAAATTTTGAAATTTTTTAATAACTTGGCTATTTCGAAGCGTGTTTCGAATTTGAATCACCTCAAGGCCAGACAATTCTGAAATGCATGTCTTTGAAACGTTTTCGAAAACTTCAGAGTTTATTACAGCTAGCGGTGGTGTCATATTAATATCCAGCTTAATCGGGTTCGTAACTTCGTATAAATATTGCGCAATTATAAATCATTCGCTTGCTGATTGCCAGTAGCTATAAATGGTAGGAAATCAGGGAGAGGCGATATAAATCACATTATTTAAATAGATTTGATCACAGACGTAAAATTCGAAGAAGAGTGCAAAGAACGGACAGACTAATTATCCTTTATAAAACCGATCAATTAATTGATAGGAGCAATTCGCCTGTACCATATTTGAACTCTTTCCTTATTCAGGGCGGGGGTTTTGAATGGAAATTATAGGAAATTATTAGACATGGTGAAAACGTCACGTTATTGAAATTAGAACGCGAACGACTCAGCAGGTGCAGTGTCAAAAACAGTTGACAGACATTAATTGCATCCAGCTAATATAGGAGACAGCCAATAGGAGACAAATTACTAGCTTCGAAGGGAAACATGTGCGATAAAAAAATGCGCTACACCTACGCGCCTTAATAACTGATGCGTTCTGAATCACTAATAAATGTATGAATCAATCAAATAAGACTTACAGCAGGAAAGGGGCATTCCAAAGGAACATTTGCGGCCGTTGTGAACACCACAAACAATTCAGGGAAGAGCTCTTTCAAGTATGTACAACCATGGGGAGCCACATGCTTGGTCCAAAATTTCCATCCCATGTTGGACCACTCGTACACGGCACCGTAGACCTGAAAGAAAATTTAAACACATTCTGAACGCTTTCATATCTTGGTACCCACGGACGGAGCTTAATACAATATTTATTATTTGGAGTTTTCTCATAAAATTCGCTTGAGTCACGAGTCAATACAGTGGCTAACGTAAAAGTAGTTCATTATATAAAGCTGAAAGTGCTACCAAAGTACATACTTTCTCGCATTATTTCTACGTGTTCAGCAAAATATTATACCATTACATAAATCTGCGTTCTGCGCATGCGACTGGGGCGCTTCCTGCGTGGGCCGCAACGGTCGCGATTCTGCCTTCCTACGTACGAAATAAATTTATATTTCTCTGCTTTGCTGTGGGACCGAACAAGCGGGTTGAAGTATTAATTATGCAACCATTATAAGTAATGCGAGTTAGAACGTGCTGTTATTGTACTAGTTTTTATTTAATTAAAAGTTGAATTAGCTGTGATGTTCATGGAAACCGACGACCATCCCGCTCGTAGTAAAATCACGAAGGGGCGAGATCAACAAAGTAATCCCTTCGTGGCGGCGAGAGTAGTTGGGGAAACTGGATTTGGTAAATGAACTTTAATTTGCATATTTCGTATTAAAACGTCATCAATCAGATAAAATATTTATGTACACAAAACAGACTCTGGAGTCTTGAGCAGTTTCCGCTTTTCGTTAAATCCAACTCTCATACATTCAATATGATTTTTACAATGAATGACAAAGTTACGCCGTATACTTACGACAATATTGTCGTCGAAATCAAAAGGAAGGTCCACTTCGCACTCCACGTAGCGAGCCCTGGCCTGCCGGTGCACATCCAGAGAAAGACGGATAGGGAGATTCTCGGCTCCCGGACACAGTCCAGCGTTTATTCCATTTATGTATTCGTAAGGTCCCTAACAAAGTTACATAGGTTAAAACATATTACCTGAAAATTTCAGATTCTTTGGTTACTTTCCATACTTTGAACAGGTAATGATGAAGGCTCCCAAATGCTTTAATGCGTATGAAAAATAGATATTTTAACTTTTAGAGCAGGTCTTAATTAACATTATTTAAGAGATTTAGAAAAGTCATTTAGATAATTCGAAAAATAATCTTTTATTGCGTAATATCAAAACAAAAGATTAACAATATTGATTTTAATTTTGTTTACTTTGATTTGTGTAAAGAACAAAATCTTTTTCTTGAATAATGAATGTGTAGGAGATGCTGGAGAAAGGTAAGTTTTTGCATTTTTTAAATTCAAATGTTAAGAAATTGTCACATTGATATACTATTTTTCTTTCTTTATCAAATTATTGCAAAGAAATTAGAATATTTTTAGATCATTTTAAAAATATCTAATAGGTTCCAAATATATTAATTCTGAAATTCAAAAACATTCCTTTAATATTCTATTTGTCTAACAAAACGGAAAAGATCCATCTTTTGAAAAAAATACTTGCTTTATTTACGACCTACAGATGTTTGCAGGGTTGAAGAGTTGGACTTTTCATTATTTACTACATATTCTCATCTTATGAATAACATAGAATTATCTTGGGCAAGCCTGCAGGTTATAACCTTTTTGGTAAATGAAAAAAAAGTACATACTTGAAAATGTTATGTCATAACAGACATTTTAATAAAACAGAGTCCTTGAGTGTTGTAGAAATTATGTGAACTCGATTTTCTTAGTGGGTTAAAAACATCCTAATTTTGAACGGCCTACGAAAGGAGGATGTTGAATGACACTGTGTAACAAAACATTTTTTTTCTTTTTTATGGATAAAAAGTATGTGATTCTTACAGAAATTTTTAAGCTGAATTTAGATCTGCGTTTAATTTTTTTTCTGTGAGTGGAGCATCAGTGTTTTTTTTATTTTGTAAATTTGCACTAACATTTACTTTCATTATTAGATGTTAGATATGGTTACGATTAAGATCCTTTTTATTAATTATTGTTAACTGCTGTTGAGTTCGCTATGTGTCCTCGAGTTTTTTACCGTTAAAACTGCCATAACAAAATGGGACAACAGTACTCTCATTAAGGAGCCTGATGATGTTACAATACACGTTACTAAACGTTGTTTTCTGCGTGTAAATGGTGAACAATAAAGGATTGTCATAAATAAAATTGGGTAAGTTTTATTAACAACCATATATTGACAATCAGGAACAATTTTTCAATTTTTTCAATTGGTCTACAAGATCCTATTTAATTTCAGTAATATCAAGACAATTCCATTATTGACTTTAATCTTTTACTATCTTTTAAGCAGGGGAAGAGGTAGAAGAAAACAATTTACAGCAATTACGTTATCATTTCCAAAATACAGTCAACATGAGGAAAGAATACAAACACTAAACACTTTTGTCTTTTATAGATATCAGATCTATCTCTTATTATACTCCAACAAAAAATCAGTCAGCATTGCTGGCATTCACTTCCCCTGAAATCGACTTTCCATGGCCTCTGTATCATTATGGAATCATTCACCATGGTCGTCTGATACTGCCCCAAAGTTATCTGGGAAGAAGTCGACACCGAATGTAAGAAATGAACCTTAATCTCTTAATAATTGTGCCGTTAATCTTGGTAAGCATTCAACAGTTCTTTAACTGTTGTTTTATAGTCTGGAGATCTGCGTTTTCATAGGGAAGTTTCTATTACGTTTTGGAATTATCTAAGCACTTTTTGGGTCTTTGATAAACATTTCTTGAAAATTAGGATCTCTTAAGTTCTCTTATTTGGGAGCAAATAAAAATGCTTTCTTTTATTTTCGCAACCTATAGATGAGGAAATATGTTTGTAAGATAGGTAAATCCTCTCCCATTTCTATCCAAGGCTTTAACAATATGTTTTATGAGTCCCAATTTGATGTGCCGAGGAGGTATGATCATATCATGGTAAGTTACAATGCATTTTTCCGTCATAATCCTTTCCCGTATCTTCCAATTTCTTTCACGTCAAGTTTCCTGTACATAATGAGACTGTCTCATCCCGACATTCTCATTCATAAGGGAAACAAGGATATTTGGTATAACCTAGTTGCACTCACAAGATTAGGACAATGATCTTCAAATTCCCAAATATTTGGTAGTTGTGATTAGTGTACTGAATTGCTGTAAGCCTGTGTTCTTATGCATCATATATCTCTTGTGATAAGTGGCGTAGGCGTCTAGACCATTGTATTTATATTGTGCAACAAAACACCTTTGAGTCTACATCTTTGAGGCTTTTTGATGTATCCATAAATAACCTTCACTTCTTTGGATCATAACTGAATCTTATTGTATCTCAGAAACACGTGCTTTCTTAAAAGGAGATTTATTATACACAAAATCTTGGCCCACTCGGCCGCCATGTACAGATGCAACAAAACTCTAGTAAAACATTCTGCCGTCCGGCTTTCTCTACGCAGCGCGCACTCTGTCTGCTGAGATCTTCCGCCGGCGCCTTTTTATGTCGGCCAGCTCCCGCGTATGGCTTCCCGCTGCTCCTCCTAATTGGCTCTCTTGATGGTGCTTGAAGTCCAAGGAGTAGTCATTGCTGTTCTGAGCGCGCTTTTTGGCGCGTTCGGCGAAACTCGGCGCTCCTGCTGCCAACGCTCTGTGCACGCCGCCGGCGCTCTTTGCCGCGGCAATTTCGAATTGCCGGCCATATACTACACCCTCCCCACCCAAATGCAACGAATAGCGGCACGCTCCATTCGTTGCTCAGGGGACAGTCACTGTAACAAACTCATAAGACATAAGAAACTGATCGCAGTCATGCGTCTACATTACGGCACTTGCGTTTTACAACCATACTACATCTCCTCATGGTACACATGAAACTTCCTAACTTCTCTGGCAGTTTACATTATTGTACAAATATACGAAAATAGCTCTTCGCTAAACGAACGTCAAAATAAAACAATCAGCATGAACACAACCTCATGACATTAACAAATTCCCAGTTACCATCTGTACATTTGAAACCAGGTGCTTGAGAAACCAAAATAATTAACTTTGATTCACCACATTTACTTGACACACTTCGTCAAAATGAATACACTCAAATAATTTCCATTGTCAAATAATACATTTAAATTAAACTTTAACAAATGTGAAACAGAAACATAATGCACCCCATAACTGGAAAATCTGTCAGCTTTTTCCTTAACCTTTCTTTATGACAGTAATCTAAGTATACTCTTTTCACCCTTACTAGCTGAACACTTGCGAAAATTAATTTCCGGATGCCATTTCCACTGGATACTTGAATTGTTATCCCGCGTTTCACTTTCACCGCCTTTTGCCCTAGCATTACTACTGTTTCCTGCTGTCCAACCCATGGCATCACTCTATCATGTGCATTTGACCATCTCTTCCGTATGGTTTTACGTTTGGTAGACCTGCCACTATTGCTCTTGACGAACCGCTCTCGAATCACACGCGCTACCAGGCCCCGTAACTTTGCTTGCTGCGAAGCACTTGAGTCACTTTTAGTCACCCCATTTTTGGACTTAGCTTCACTAACTACGGGCCTCATGTCACATTGTTTTCCACTGCCCACTACACTGGCCTTCTCGAATTCTTGCTTAAACGCAAAGTCTAGCCTCATGTCCTGTAGCTCATTTGCTGACGCCTGCCATATTTCTAACCGATTTCCCAGCGCGCCACTAGTTGAATAACTCTCCCTAACACAGGGTTTTCTACTGTTCACCTCATTCTTGAGCTCACTAGCCAGCTTCGTGCCTAATTCAACCTGATCTACCTCTATGTACCCGCGATTGTCTTGCACTACCCACTTATGGTATATTTCTACCCTTTTTACCATGTCGTCATAGTTCACTCCTCGCATTTTACCATGAAAAGCTCTCGCTTGCTCGCCGTCGTTAGACTTGCCCCTGTGGTCACTTCCTGTGGTCCCGACTTGAGCTGCTGCCTCGGCCGCTTGCTGCCTGCCCTGTTGCACCGGCTCACCCGAGCCGCGGCCTCCTGCCGGACGGCGCTGCGTTACCTGCCCGGCTGACCTCTCAGGGGCGGCTGCCCCGCTACCTGGTGTCTGTACCTCGCCAGCCTCGCTACCTGGCTGTGCCTGCTGCTGCGTGTCCATGACCTAAAACTCCGATTCTAGCACTGCCTTGCCTTTTACCAGTTTCCATCCTACATTTTCACTAAGCCCGTCATCTTGTGACCTAAATTTACTACTTAATTCTGCTAGCTCCTGCCACGCGTTTCTTACTAGTACTGGTTTACATTTTCTTGCCGTGTACTTTGGCTTTAACTCACTATAAATCTTGGTGCTCAATCCGTGCTGACTGCCTATTATATTACTGCTATCACTTACGCCACACATTTTCCCATATATTTTAATCCCTTTCCATAGGTCTCTGACGCTAATCACCAAGTTCTTACAGAATAACTTCACTTCCTTGCTGCTATTACACGTATCCCTACTTTTGCTATTACTAGAGCTTGTGCAGACCCTACCTTGCTTTGAGCACATTTCCCTCTTGCTTTGCACCACCGTGAACTCCATTACCCTTCCTGGCTCCCTTTGTCGTCGCTCACTCGGCCTCCGCGCCGAGCTCGATGCCTTCCAGAATGCTTCCTCTGCATTTATCTGCGTCCTCGTTGCCTGCCGCGCTGCGCTCTGGACCCGCTGCTCCCCCGGCCGCCTGCTTGCCCTCGCCGCGTTATCAGCTACGCGGCCTCTAGTAGTACTGCGCTGCGCCGCCCTTGCGGCGACCTTCTCCTGGCTACCACGCTGCACGTTCCGCCGGACCGCGCTATTGGTGTCGCGGTCCCTAGCCGATTTCTGTGATGCCTTCTCGCCACCATGGTAGCTTGCTGCCCCAGCGCCTCCTGCTGACGTATGGTTGCCTTCGCGCCGACTGTCGCGTCGCACCCCCGTGCGGCTGCCTGCACCTGTAGGGGCGACCCGTATCTCCTGCGATGCGACCCGCGGCGTCGCCACTCCAATCGCCCCGGCCGCGTCAGACGCGTTCCGTGCACACGCCTGCTGCGGCGTGCCGTCCAACCACAGCTTGTTGCGTTTTTCCCAGGCTGCCATCTGCTGCTGCCGTTCTTCCTGCTGCCTCTCCAAATCTTCCATAAACTGCCAATGCTGCCGTTCCATTAGCTCCCCAAATTCTAGCTGCCGCTTTATCATATCCTCTAGCACTTGCACCATTTCCGCTTCTGAGGCCATTTTGCAATACCTTTTTGTCAGCAGTTGCACTATACTGTAGGCAAGTTTCTTCACACGAGTCCAGTTTCTCTCTCAGCGTTGCGCATACTAATTTACCTCGACGCCCATTGTTCTCTTAATTTCTCTCGTCACTGTTGTAGCGACAGTTGCACTTTGTCCCGTTTTCCGCACAGCCACACTTCATTTCGAAGTTTTTCCTCGTCCCCACTGTTGTAGCTCAGAAACACGTGCTTTCTTAAAAGGAGATTTATTGTACACAAAATCTTGGCCCACTCGGCCGCCATGTACAGATGCAACAAAACTCTAGTAAAACATTCTGCCGTCCGGCTTACACTACGCAGCGCGCACTCTGTCTGCTGAGATCTTCCGCCGGCGCCTTTTTATGTCGGCCAGCTCCCGCGTATGGCTTCCCGCTGCTCCTCCTAATTGGCTCGCTTGATGGTGCTTGAAGTCCAAGGAGTAGTCATTGCTGTTCTGAGCGCGCTTTTTGGCGCGTTCGGCGAAACTCGGCGCTCCTGCTGCCAACGCTCTGTGCACGCCGCCGGCGCTCTTTGCCGCGGCAATTTCGAATTGCCGGCCATATACTACAAATCTCAATGCTCCAATCAAACCACACCTATCATTGCAGAAAGTTCATTTGTCATGTACGAAAAATATCTCACAAACTTCACTTCTTCATGTTGATGCTCGTGTATATAAATATAGAAAGTTCCATTCCTGGAGTATAGAGCAAAACGACTGATTTTTTCTCGCTTAAACCCAGATCACGAATTAAGTCATTTAGTTACGCCTGTGTTGAAGGCTGTGAGGTTGAATCTGGTGTAAGGGAGAATCTTTTCTTTCCGGGGGTGACGAATCACTGCTCTCACAGTGTAAAAGCTCAACAGTCTCATCTCGTACGTTCAGAGATGGTTGTGATGTCGCAGGAAGATTGTCGTAACGAGGAAGAAGTCTCATTGCTGATGGCAAATTTGGGTATTCAATGGACTTCTTTGATTTGCGGTCAGTGAAGCTCTGCGTATTTCTTATATACAAATTGCAATCCGTAATACGTTCCTTGGACTCGCTCCCTATCACAGGCACAGCAAATGACATAGAACTACCTTTCCCCGCCCACCATATTGTAACCGCTTTCCCTACTTGGTTACAAAAGTAAATCTTTAATTTACTTATTCCGTGACAAGCTTCTGCACCGTCACGCAAACCTGGGATTATTTCTAATGAAAGGTAAAATTCCCTGTCAGGGGTGGGTTCGTCATGGTTCAACTAATTACCAATTAGCAAGTAAACACAGTTCATTAGTTTGAAACAACATTGAACATATATTCTAATGAATGAAATATGATCTACAATTGTATTTACAAATTTTACCTATGTTCTCAATATTTTTCCCATTAAATCCTGGTAGTTACCTTTCCTACCTAAACTGCAGTTATGATTTTCTAATGTAATCTTAACTTTGATCCATTGTTTTCTAATAATAACTTATACACACAGAGATACACTTTACATAACAAAAATCACTAATAAAACACACGAAATACAATTCAAATAATGATCCTGAAAAAGAAATACATGCACACACAATGTTCCAAATTTTTTAACACCTTTGAATCAATTAATAATATAACACTTAATTCTTACAATTGAAATTTGGCTCATCCTTAGCCTTTCAGTATAAAAAAAATTTCGTTTAACAAAGTCTTTAGCCAGTCCTTCAAATGCTATTATGAAATAAATAATCGGACGGCTTTCCTCCCATTCAGTATTTCATACAGCTCACTTTTGCTAAGTGTTATTTATACTCTTAAATCAATTATACGTGAATTCAGTTAAATAGTTTTACGTAAGAACACAATTTTTACATTATTCACAAGAAATATCTGAATCTGATTCTAATTACGACTTCATGAGAAAAAGAAGTGACTCGACTAATTACCAAGACAACTGTTCTGTGAAATTCTAATTTGAAATTTCGTGAAAGTTCTTTCGGTATTTGTTTAACTCACGACCGGTGACCTCCCGAAGAATACTCTGCGCTGCGTAGCCGGCTGCAAAACGGCGTCCACGCCTCCAAGGTCGCTGGATTTCTGCACCGCTCCGTGTTGCCTGCCGCGTTGAAAAGTGGGATGCCTCCGATCGCCGTCTCTCATTGCTTAGCGACGTTTTACCATCGATCACTCCAAGATGATGGTCGCATAAGAATGCAAGTTGAGAGCTTCCAATTATGACTTCGTAATGGTAATGAGCCAAACTAGTTGTAATATCACAGAGTTCTTATAATTCTTGAGATTCAATAAGTACATTTCAAGAATGAGATTTCCGAAAATAATACAGACTTTCTTATACGTCGTAGCCTTCTACGTGACGCTCGTCGTCTACGCCGTGCACAAACAAATTAACTGTTCACCTCGGCGGCTCAAACACGATAAGAAGCGAATTCTTTTGACTGCTCACCTCGGCGCCTCGAACTAGAATAGGGATGAATTCTCTCTACATCAGTTCATGCCGTTTCCGTTTGTTCCCCAAAAGTTTCTGATTGGTTACTATCAGAGTGCGTTCTGAAATGTAACTCCTGGCTGTCGCCATCTCTACGCCACCAGAGAAACTATTAGTTAATAATATGGTGTCGAGTTTTCTCTTCTATTTTTCTCCTTGGTTTAAAATGTAATCGACAATTAGCGGTTACAATATAATTAATTTCACGTAACAAACGGAACCTGGGGAATGAGCCCATGCCTCCTGATCTCCTATTTGACAACCAATGAAGTGATTATGACCCTGCGTACCAAAGGAATGATCTTTTCCCCATTCGTTGTGAAAGAAAATTCTCTGGAAATTTAGCAGAAATTGTTTGCTTGATTTCGTTATTTATGGCGATGTATTTTGTGAGAAACAAAAACTAGTTATGTTAAATTAGGATAAAGAGGTTAGGATCAAAAAATTTGTTCACAGATTTGTTACCTCGACCAGGATTCAAACCCGGGAAACCTGATTTACGACCAGTAGCTCTAACCACTAAGCAATAACGAGACCGCCAATTCTTTGAACAGGTTCTTAGGCCTGATGTATTGCCGGTTTTGATACATTACCCGTGTTGGTGGTAACAATTATAGGACGGAATGCTTTTGAATCTATAAAACAATCATTGATATCCTTTTATCAACCGCAAATTTGAATTCAGAATGCAGAACTCATTAAAGAACACATATTTGCACTATAGAAAAAACTTGTAACACAGTGTAATTCCTCATATATTTTAATTTTTTTGTGATAACATTTGGAAAACAACTTACAAAGGGCCTCTGAGTTTTGCCCAGTCTCAAATCGATGGCAAGTTGCATAATCAGCCACACACCTGCAATCTTCATACTACACTGAAGCACTGCAATAAAAGTCGGCGGAAATGGCAGTCGGTCTTCGAGGAGCCGATCTTAAAATAGGAATAGAGGATGAACATTAAAATTGATTGTTGAGAAAATATAACACGTTTACGAAATACCTGGGATGACGAAATATAGCAATTTGCTCTCTATCCACAGCTTCTGATTTTTCTGAACCCACGGAATTCTTCAACTGACTACTGCATTTCAGTCGACGATATCAAACACACACGGAAAGTCTGCAAATACAAAAGAGGCCTTTGTGAAGGAAGGATCGTAAATTACAGTGAATTCACCGGATGCAGACATGGGATGTAACGAACGGTGAATTGAATGTATGTTGGAGTTTTGAGATCATAGCTGTCAAATAAATCAGAGGAGATGTTTAACGCCTCCATATTTATAATACGTTTACTCTATAATGTGTATCGAAGAGGCATAGTTTTCAAATCGTTTTGATTATTCGGTTCTTGTTTTCATATAATAAAAGGAGAAAAAATGTCAAGAAATCATTGATCTTTGTAAGTCCGAATTCAGCATAGTTTTCGCAGAAGATCATGATATTAGTAGACGAGAGCAGGTTTTTGCAAAATATTGAGGGATGTAAAAAATTGAATTAGTGGTGCTACAGACTGGCACTGACTTAACCGTTTTAGTTTTTATTTCCTTTGGTCTTGGCTAGCTATTCGGACTTTCCACATACTATTGCACGCTGCCATATATCACGGCCCAACGTACATTTCTTGACATTTAAAACATTTTTCGGTTTCCTAATAGCAGAACGGGAATATTGTTTGAAGTATATTAAAGAACGGTAAAACCTCGTCCAAAATGGAAATTTTCTTTCAAGAATTTGAAGCCATTTTTAAGAAAATAGCGGTTAATCGGTAATTTAAATTCCAAATTTGAAGCTTTTCCACAGAAAATTTTGGAGTCTTCGAAAAATTCATTAGAATTCATTTGAAGCACTTTAACTGAAAACTTCAAAAGTGTTTACAAATTGCTGGAGTTGTGTATATTAATGGTGTGAGACTTTTGAAAGAAATTACATTTGTGTAATTTTTGAAGAAACAAAAAAATACTCCAAAATGAACCTCACGTCATATTAAAGAGTGCAATTAGCACTATCCGTTTGAAAAGTTTGAAGTTCGAAAAGCTAGCTCCGGTCTCAGAAATTAGCAAATTATCTAGTACCAGAAAGTCTGTGCCATTCTATAGTCCTGTAGTTAAACTTTTGTCGCTGGATAAGGTGAACACAATACATTTGAAATTACGTTCTCCCGACTCACCAGTGTCTATTAATAAACGTATGAAGTTGTTACACCTCAGTGGTACGTGGTGAGATCCTGGGTTCGAATCCCGGTCGGGGTAAAAATAGAGTTATATCTTTCCGTTACAATCCTCTCTGTATGTAGAGCTGGGTGACGAAAGAAAAGATGAAGGCCACGAGTGCTAAATACGGTGAATTATTCATACTCACCCCACGTGTCCATTACCGCCAGATGTGCATAATAAACGAAAGCAGGATGCTGGTCTGGGTCCACCGCTAGCTGGGAATTAATGCGTATCTGAAATGCCATGTACTCTCCATACATACATATGTACAGTGCATGATTTATAAACCTTTATGGTCCGGAACGCGAACCAAATTAATTGTTAATATAATACAAATCGTTGTATATTTATTATATAATTTCATAATTATTTCCGAGGTTACGGAACGCCGTTTCGTCACGTTTCGCTATGAATGAAGGCCACACATATATATTCATGAATTTCTTGCAAATTTTTAACATTTAAAAAATTGCATTTCTTTATATGTATTTAAAATATTTGAATACTAGCTGAACCCGTGAGATTACATCGCACAGCAGTATGTGCTGTAGGAATGTTGCGACAGAAAATACTGCATATCCTCATCATTCATTATGTTTCGTATTTATCAAGATCTTTAGGCCTCGTACCACATCTACCAGTGGCTTGCGGTGATAATTTTAGTAGGGGAAGCACTTTTGAAGTCCATGGTATAAAAAACGTAAAACAGTTAAAGATGATATGAATTTTCACAAAATGTGAATATTAATCAGGGCATTTTGCATACGAACGTAACTGGTCGCCCGGGGTAAACAAATCCCAGGGAAAATGTCGTTGGCTAAATGCCTTCTAACATTATAAACAAGTGTAATTCGGTATTTATGTGATTTACAACTTAATCTTATGCATGGAGTCCTTAATTATTTATAATTATTAACAAATTTATAAAATCCATCAATGCATTAAAGCATATTTTTTTCTTTCATCAAATGAAAAATAAGTGCTTAAACTTTAATACATGGTGAATGTTAATTTGAAAATGCATCTATAGAGTTCTGTAATAATGTTTTTCACGATCTAAACAAACAATGAATGCGATGTCCGTTCTACTGTTTTCTTACACTTTTCACATTGTCTGGATACTCTGCGGTTTAAATTATTCGGGCAAATTTCACGTCCTGTCAGTTCTCTTTGTTGCATCTTGTGTTTCTGTTTTTGCTCTGAATGCAAATATTGTATTATTTTTGGTATCAACTCTCGCGACAATCCTGGTGGAATTTATCTCATAATAGACCGAATAGGGCGAATACGATCCAAACTTCCGTCTGAATTCTTATGTGTGGTGGTTCCTCGAAATATCTGTAATGTTTTATTCTTCTGAAAGTTGAACGTGCCTACTTCAAATGTATCACCGGAATGGAGATTATCGCAAACCGTGGGCGTTGCGCCGCCCGTGTCGAGCGGCTCTGCTTGTCAACGCGAGTTGTTCCTACTTTTCTCGGTAGATGCCATGACTACTGCTGGGAATGATTTCATTGATGCATACCCTTTCCGCAAGGGAGAACTGCAGAACGGTACGCAAAGAAGTAGTTTGTTTAAAATACTTTCATTAAGTTAATATAAACGTTCTCGGTATTATTACGTGCTTTATTCTTTCATTGTATTATAATGTAGTTAGCACGTACATAAAACACTCTCAAAAAGCCAAAATAATAAATTATTTCGAACTTGAAATTGCTACCAGTCGATCACAACGGAATGAATTCTAATATTCATTCCCTTCGCGCACTCACGGACTGACCCGACTTTTCACGAGGCATGACGAAGCGTCGCTGACGTCACGAGACGAATTTACACACAGTTTTGAAAACATTGATGGTGGCGGTTCAACCACTAGTAGTGAGCTCAGAATCTGAGTTGAGTAAATAGTTTTCTGTGGCCATAAGCAACGAATGTTTTAAATAAAGAAAGGATTTTTCTGTGCTTTGCGTAGGGGAATGACTCATTCTCTTCATTCCATGGAATGCACGCCACTGAGATCTACAATGTATAGTCAAGCACTATACGTATACACTTTTTAGTCCCCAAAGCTTTACTGACGATTAGAATTGGTAAACACGAAAGTGTACGGCAATATCCTGAGTGTATATAAGTTTAATGTAAGTGTACATTTTACAGTGATTTTCAATAACATAATAAAAATAATTTATTCATTTTAAATATTTCATATAAAGAATAACCTCTACCGTACATAACCTCCATTGTTGATACACAATTCTTCAGAAATATTTATAATAGTTTGTGAAAGTAATTTTGAGATAAATCAACTATTGGCTGTATCAGACACTTTTTTTGAAGTTTTGAAGTTCATCTGAAGTTCATGACAGGGTATTTCAGATTAAAATAGGAAAATAACGGGCTATATTTCAGCTCAAACCAGACTCGGCCCGGGGTCCTCTTCTCCTCGTTCCAGCCTCCTTTTCCTCTCGTTCCGACTTCCTCTTCTTCTCTCTTCTCGTCTCGTTCGTATTATTTCCGGCGTGATTGCTTACACTTCACGCCCGCATGCTAACAGTTCTTGCACGATGGCAGCCTTGCGACCGCGTGTGACTTGTTCTATGGGCGTCGCACACCTGATTTATTCAACAAATACTTGGCTCGTTGCACTACCAAATTGTTCCTCACGTTCCTCACGTACTTTCCCTGACTAAATCAGCGTTCAATTACTTCCCTATTTCTAGCTGCTGAATACGCCAGATAATCGAATTACGCTGCACCTCGGCCTCTTATAACTGGTATTATAATAACGTCGCATTCGCCATTATCACTAACGTATTGGCGACAAAAATACTGCTCGGCGATAACTCAATCTAGAATAATTACTCTGTCGACTGCTCAAACTAGAAGACTATTCGTCCACTTCTCTCACAAGAAAGATTCTCGTCGACAGCTCATACACGAAGGGGCTCGTGATCTCTGGACCGGTGTATTTATTCGGCTGTTCTCTTCCCCTCATAGGGGTGGGCTGGTCTTCGCCTCCCCTCCGCTTCTGACCGCGACGCACGTCACCGCTCTAGACTTTGTACCGAACGCCGCGCGATCTTGCAGGTGCTAAACTAGTGCCTAAACCATACGTGCGATTTCTTCCAAAATGGATATTACCCGGTCGATCTGCGTCCACTGGATGCGCCGCGATTTTGAAAAACTTTCTTCAAAATTTGGGGGTATTTAACATGAAGCCCCCGGACATTTTCAATATTTTCTCGAAAACGGCTCCAAATTTTTTTCTTTAAATTTCTTGTAAGAATAGAGTAAAATACACTTATTAAGGTGGAACAGCTCCCACATTCACCGTTAACTTTAAATTTTCGAAAATTTAGAAGTCAGAAATTTTCCGGCGTCTTCCTAATACTACAAAATTATAGAGATTTTAACTTCAAATAAAATTTGTGGTAAAAAGTGAGTTCTTTCATTAACGTCTTATACTTTTTCTTGAAAATTTTAATAGTTTTTTGCGCAATATTGCATGCAAAATTTGAAATTTTACAAAATTACAAAAATCAGATTTTCTCAAAAACGGCTCCATATTTTGTCTTTAAAATTTTTGTAGGTATAGTGCTAAATAACATTAATGCCATATTTCAAAAAATTTTTCAAAAATTGCAAGAATGTAATTTTTTGACTTCTCTCGCGTCGTTAATATTTAGATTAGCGGCGATTTGTTTACAATATTAAATTAATGAGTACATGTGCTTTAAATAAAGTCTTACGAAGTTTCTCGAAACAACCGTTTTTTGTGAAAACTTGCTTCAAATTCCGTATTTTGAGAAACGCTCAAACGTCATTTTCTTAAAAATGGCTCCAAAGTTTTTCTTCAAATGGATAGTGCTAATTGCACTCTTTAATATGCCGTAAAGTTTATTTTGAGGTATTTTTTGTTTTTTCAAAAATTACACAAATGTTATTTTTTTGAAAGATCTCTCACATCGTTAATATGCACATTTTCAGCAATTTGTAAACACTATTGTATTTGTGAGTGTAAGTGATTCAAATGGCTTCTAATGAAGTTTTTTGAATTCATAAAAGATTCCTACCTTTGGAAGAGCATCCAGTTTCCCACAATGACATAAAAAAAGAACTTCATCAAAGAAACAAGGATCTTTGGAATACTGAATGGACAAGATCACCAAACTCACTACATCAGATCAAGAAAAGTATCTTCGATGACCAACTTCCTTACTTTTACGAAAGAAAATATCAAACTGTGCTCACCCGTTTAAGAATTGGCCATTCCAAACTTACCCATCAGCATCTACTAACAAAAGAAATGCAAAAAAATTGTGACCAACGTCAATCTGCCCTTTCTATACCACACATATTATTGTTCTGTTCCATTTACACAGATATCCGCAAAAAATATGGAATACCTCTCACTCTGCCTGAAATCCTTAACAACAAATACCACATTCAAAATGTCTTTAAATTTTTAAAGGAAATTAACCTTATCAATAAACTGTAAGAAACCAAAAATCTGTTAAACACCAATATTGTCACAATGTTATATCAAATAATGTATTAGTAATGCCCAACATGTATTTTGATGATTTTTTTCTCTGTTTATATTCTGTTGCTGTTGAATGTGATTGTAAATTGCCGTCATGTAAATTTACACTTATATTGACAAACTATGTATTTGTGCTTTAATCTTAAATTTTGTTCTACGCTCTAATGTTCATTGTATATACTGTATTTTGAATGTGGTCGCTAATGACCTAGTAGTTCATGCGACCTTTTAAATAAAGCATAATTAAAAAAAAAAGATTCCTGTGAAAAAGAGCTTCAAATTTCGCATTTACAGTAGGGCTTAAACGCCATTAGGGCTTAAGCGCCGGCTCCAAATGTTTCGAAGAAAATTGCCATTTAGGAGGAGGTTTCCCAGCGTGTCTATGAAACATGAGCAAGCGCGTGGTTGAAATTACGTCTGCTTCACATAGATTCACTCATCCTTCATTCCGATGGCTGCCACCGCGGTTTCGAAGAAGCAGGGGGGGGGGAGGTAGAATTAATAGCGAAGAGTTGGCGTTAATAAAAACGCATTGCCTAAATTTCTAGAAAAGATGATTCCAGTAACATCTGAAATGTTCCGTTTTGAATCAAAATATATTAAAATGTAATGAAATATGCAGCAATAGGTAAAATATGTAATTATACCAAAATATTTAAAATAAAAATGATTCTAATTCATTCAGAATGTGTTGTTAACTCTAAAAAATATTACAGAATACACGTATCTAGCATATATATATATATATATATATATATATATATATATGTGTGTGTGTGTGTGTGTGTGTATGTATGTGTGTGTGTATGTATGTATGCTATGTACGTATTTATGCGTGTATTTACATGAAAATCCGTTCCCTTTTTATTAGTATTAGAGTTAGTTATTTATCAACTGTGTATGAGTTGCTCATAAAAGTAATTTTGCTCTATTCTTTTGATTTCAAAAAAAATTAGACAAATGTATTTTTTTTAAATATATCCCATGCCGTTAGTATGCACATTTCCAGCAATTTATATTCATTGTTTCATTTGTGGATGAAAGTTCTTCAAATGACTACCAGTAAATTTGTTTGAAAACTCAAAAGTTTTACGATAACATTTAAAATCAAATTTTTCAACGAAAATGTCCATATGAGACGAAGTTTTTCTCTTCTTTAATATTCTTAAAGTAGTATTTCGATTCTACAATTAAGAAACTGAAAAGTTGGGAAAATTTGAAAAATATGTACTGCAATGGCGGCAGCAGACGGGTGCTGGCAAGAAAATAGAGTAAGGCTGAAAAGCCTTCCGAGACCAAAGAAATAAGGAAGCTAACTAGTACGAGAAAGAACGTGCCATTCTTAAGCACTACTAATTTATTCTTCTATTGTGAATTATTCAAGTGTTTGTATTCACAGCCCAAGTAGTCTATTTCATTTCAGGGTGGAGTATTCTTTAAATGATAATGTCCTACAATTATTATACTATTGTTTTGGGTAAGTACGGATACATGATGCAATTAAAAATGTGCCCCATCAATGTTTCACTGTGCCCCTTCATCTGTTTCAGTGTACCCAGAGTGAAACAAATGGAAGGTTGACTTCAAAGTATAATTACAGATTATAGAAAGATTTATAAGGTCTCAATGTGTTATTCTACAATGTGCTAACAAGTATCCACATAGCTTGAGTATTACAATGTTATTTTGATAAATTTAAGAGGATTTACAAATAAATTTATATTATTGTTCACTCCGCCCTAGGTTCCCCTATTCCCCAAATGAAGATTATTCTCTTAAAGGGAAATGACAAAAACTATGTTAATTAAGAAGTTACGACTGAACAAACATTTTAAAGTCAGCTTGGATAGTCGTGGTCGCTAAGGCTGAAGGAAGGTTGCTGCCTCGGCTCGAAGGGTTGCAGGTTCGAATCCCGCCCAGGGCGTTCACCGAACATCGGCAAAAATGGTAGTCGGTCTTCAGGGATCCGTTCTTTAAACATGAAGAGGAGTATCAATATTATATTTGATTGTTGAAAAAAAACCTCTCGATTAAGAAATACTTAGAATAATAAAATACGCGCTGATTTGCTATCTGTCCAGAACTTCCGAATTTTATGGATCCACAGAATTGTTCAACTGCCTAGTAAATGTCAGTCGACGGTACTAAACACACACGGAAAGTCTGTAAATACAAAAGAGGCTTTTGTGGAGGAAGTATCGTAAATTACTATAAATTCACCGGATGCAGAGAATTGGATGTAACAAACGGTGAATTTCATGTATGTTGTGTGAGATCGTAGCTGTCAAATAAATTAGACGAGATGTTTAACACTGTGTTCTTGATAAATGCCTTCGCTCTTTAACCCTTCTCTGGGAAAGGTGGTTTTGTAATACATCCAGCAGTGTCCAGCAGACACTGTTGTACAATCAATGTTTTCCACTATTCTCTTCATCTTTTTCGGAGCAATTGTTTTAATTGTTTTAGGATTTTAGTATGATGACGGAAAATGAATAAATAATGAAAATAGTTTCTTTACAATCCAAAATATTACAAGAAGTAATGATGGAGTGTAACAGTTTTTACGAGAATACAACGTATACTCAGCAAGTTTTAACTTTTCTTCTCTACGAATTTAGATATTATGATTAAAGTAGTTCTTCATTTACAATTCTTGCAAAGACGGGATTCATCACTATGCTCGTTGCAGACTGTCTGGTGACATTTACTGCAACATTATTTCTGGTTTCGCGACTTCGCGCGTAGCGACATAAGTGACATCTTGTTTTTCTTCCCTGATCATCACGGTGTAAAATTACTCATCCTCGAAGAATTTTGTTTCAATCCAACTTCTTTAGAGTTGAAAGTATATTTTGCTGGAGTCTCGTATTACTTCTTTCAATGTGTGATTGAATGAGGCTCTCTGATACCCAGTGGCGTAGGTTCAATGTATGCGAGTGATGTATTACATCCCCTAGTTTTCCATCACTTAAAAATATTTTCAGTAAAGTATTTTACTTTCTTCTGTAAGTATCTCCCTCTATTTCTCTATTCCCTCTCGCCATTTACGTACGCTGCGCAATAGGCGTTAGTTCCGTCGCAGGATGTGACGAAACATCCCTTGAACGACCTCACTTCCTTGGCGAGGACATTGAACTCACGGCCATGCGCTGTGTGCAAGCTGCGTGGTTTCGGCTGCCGGAGATGTGACGTTAGCTTCTTACATCAAATGCTTCTCATTGGCGTTTGTGTATCCCCTCCAAATAACCTTCCATGCCCCCTCCTCTGATGCAGTCATAATTCGGCAGCAGGCCTGGGAATCCCAGATGTCACGTGCCACGATTGGGACGCAGGAGCGGGGAGCGGGGGGCAGACGACACGACTGTCTTTCTTTACAAGACGAGCAAGTCTGCCAACTATGCTTAAGCACATTTCAACCTGTTTCAGTACAGTTGGGTAACTCGATGTGTGTTAGCAGGCCTGACAAAACAAGATCATGTAAGAAAATGGTATGACAGAGACAATCCGTGAAGTCGAAAAGGTGCGTGCGATGTTATTTCGTTCGTCATGTGTGTCCTGCGTTCTAGCGTAAATACTGTTACCTACTTAATGTGCGTTAATTAGACTGCTTTGCCTTATTAGTGATGCGTTAAAGAGAATCATGAATTCGAAATTGTAACGCGAAAGAATAAAACTTGTGTGTGTGTGTGTGTGTGTGTGTGTGTGTGTGTGTGTGTGTGTGTGTGTGTGTGTGTGTGTGTGTGTGTGTGCGCGCGTGTGAATAGATGCGAAATGGCGAGCTCATCCAGTTCATTTGTGGTAGTGGATGAGTTATTTGTGGCAAGGAACAGTAGTGAAACGTTTCATTGTGTTGTAGACAGAATTTGTGAAATTCCGTGTAGTATTTTCTCTAATCCAAAAAACTTAATGATGGACAACGAAGACAACGCGAATAGATCTCGAGTTTAAAACTTAAGTAGTATGTACTTTTTTGTGGTTATTTTTTTAGTTCTATTGTTTTGTTTATTTTAGTGCACGCAATGAGAAAATGATGATTTTCAAGGAAGATTCAGAAGGTATCTAATTTGCAGCATACACTTCTAAAATACTTCAGAGTGAAGTAGAATCAGAGACGTGTCCACGGTATGGCAGCCATGGCACGTGCCATGGGCGCTACTCGTAAAGGGCGCTATTTAGAGTATGCGCGTTAAAACAAATAACAACAAACCTAATGTGAAGTATCTTGACGGCGACGCAAATTCTTTACTTGCCATCGGCGCCTGAATACCTAGATGCGCCTCTGAGTAGAATGATGCAGACTTTAAATATTTGGAATTATGTGTTCAACCTGTAATATCACGATCGCAACTACTAGTCAGGAGACGCCACTGCTGATACTTCAGGTAAGAATTAATTTTAAGTATTATTTTTCCACATATTCCACGTTGGCTGGGCATTTGACCAGATGACAAATGCTGCCAATCCAACAACATCTACACACTTTATGACGAATGCGAATTTCCATCTGTCTGTTTTTCTTAGACACAAATATTCGTAGAATTACAATTCGTAGAATTGTAATAAAGTATTATTTCCGGTATATGACCTAGGTCTTCTGTGCAGGGATTGCTTCGTTCTGCTTTGAAACGTGCGATACCGAAGTAGATTCCCTTGAAAAGTCGTAAAAGATGAATTCACGAGTCAACTTTTGTGAGGCTGGAATTCTCGAGGAATGAATGTTCTCTTGTTCTTTTGAACAGTTCCGACAAGAGTGAAACAATTTTTCAGAAGTTGTGTGAAGGGCTTGTCCATGACGTAATTGTCACGTGACATTCCTGTGAGTTCTTGGATAAGGTTCGGTGAGATTTTGAACAATTCTTCTACTCAAACCTGGAAGCGCCCTTTTCACAGTTTTCCTTTCAGGTATATGGCAAACAATTTAGAGGAAAGTACTAACATCACAAACCCCTCACACCATCATACTAGTCTGGTTTAGTTGGTATGTACCGTTTGAATAAGCAGTTGTCCTGCAATGGAATTAAAATTTTGTTGACAGTAATATCTGATCCAGGATGGTAATGCTTTATCAAATATCCATTGAATTTTCTCCACACGTCCCTCAAAGCGGCAAATTTATCATTCCGACGTCTTCTGAACCACGTGGTTTTGTTATCAAGTCGTATAAAAATAATCACTTGAAACGGAGTCCCATTGTTGCCCCTTATACAGGTGGGCCATAAAAACTGTTCCACAATACTGTTCCCACATACCTCCACCATGCCTATTTTATATGACTAAATATAACCCACAGTGTCCAACAGACACTGGTTGCCTGGATAAGGTTGAGTATCAAAATGGCAAATATAGTTTTCAAATAATTTTGAATATTTATCGCAAATTGAGATTAGTCTTTTCAATGAGAGAGTGTTCTTATTACAGACCCAAAATATGTATAATTTGCTCATTTCTTTATTCTACAAATTGTTCTTGATCTTTTAGTTCTTATTTTCATGACGTCGGTTGAGATGAAAATGCCAAGAAATCATTAATATTCGTAAGTCCGAATTCGGTATAGTTTTTTTAAGGAGATCGTGATATTAGTAGACGAGAACAGTTATTTGCAAAATAATGAGGAACGCAAAAAAATGAAAATGTGTATTTGGAGTGATTGGATGATTCGGAGAGACAAATCCATTAGCAAAACAATTTCATTACTTGTAGTACCCCTAGTTTCACTAAGCTTTAGCACTCCAACATCACATACTTTCTTGCGTTATTGGAAACAGCTACGTAATATTGAAAAATTACATTTTCGGTGCTAGTAAAACCTCTGCTATTATTTGAAAATGTGCAATTCATACAAGGAGCGAGCAACGCACTGATGCCACTGTTGCCATTGTCAAAACTATGTCCATTCGCTAGGCTACTAATATGAATATAGTAATTAGAATATATGCAATTGATATCAAAATTGCCGTGTTCAGCATTTTGAAGCTCGCGCGCGCGCAGCTGTACGCCGCGCGCCACGGAGCTAGCTGGCGCGGAACGCTGGCCAGCGAGAGGGAAAGCCTCGAGGCGAGGCTACCCTGGCCCGCGCCGCCCCTACTTAAGCGGGAGCGGGCGACGGCCACAGCAGTGTGAGAGCCAGGGGTCGCAGCCAGTCCGCTGATCAATCGGAGACACCGACGGGAAACAAGGCGGGAGCCACCGCCTGGGGAGGAGACGCGTGCCGGAGCAGCTCGCATAGGAGTCGCGACGGGTAGCCTAAGGGGCCGTGCTGGATAGCGTGCCAGGGGCGCACGCAGAGAGCCCGCACCAGGAGTCGTGCGGGACACGTCGCGACCGCCAGGCTGAGGCGCCGTGCAGGATGACGCACGGCGAGGTGCCGTGTCGGGGAATCCCGCCATGGAGCCACGCAGGAAGGCGTAATGGACTGTTCTAGTGCCTAGCGACGCACTAGCCAGAAGAAGAATACATTTGGCCAGAAGATAGTGAATCATATGTACTTTCTGTGATGTAAAAGAGATATTGACAGAATAAACAAAATTTTAGTAAACGTTCATCTTTTCGTTTGGGCAAAAATAACAAAAATAATTACGAAAATTATGGCTGCTCACTTCTGAGTTGCCTTTTGTTGTAAGATAACAGTTCCGATAGCGTTTCATTGTTTTCTTTTATTCAATACGCAGTCCAGTCAGTCAATAATAGTAAGATGATCAATTGTCCTCCTTTAGGGACGACAGTCCTTCCTTTATCGGTTCTGTCCTTCCTCGAAAAGTGTCCTTGTCCTCCTTTTCGATTTAAAACTAATCTGATAATCTAGTGTTAATGGACTAATCTAGTTAATAAAGTGAGAAATCAAGATTGAATATTGGTACGCTAGCTGCAGCACTTACCATAAAATCCAGTATGAGGGATATTTCTTGCTCCGAAATTTCCAACATATTGTTAGAAAATGATTTATAGACAAACATATTAAATCAATGGAAAAATAGTCGTTCAATTAAATCATTAAAGGAGATGTAAGCAAAACTAATATATTATTGCTTGAGTTAATATCATGTTTCATTTCTTTACGTTGTACTGTTTTCTTAATAATCCTTTGTATTGTAAAAATATTGGTCACCTTAATAATAGTCGAGTTGCGACCGCCGAACTGTTCGCATCGCGGAGAGATCGTAATAGTCGTTTCTCTAACAGCCAGCCAGTTCCAGAGACAATACTGCTTTCTATTAATCTACTGATAAGTGCATATGGTTTGAATACTGAGAAGAAAGTGATTCGATGTACTTCGATAGCTGCCCCGAAACGGGGCTGCACATATTCGCCGCGGTATCAACACTAGTGACGGAACAATGGAAAGTGAAAACGTTGTGAATTCCATGAACCAACCATTACCACCACCCTCACAGCAGATTGCAATGATGCAACAGAACAATCAATTGCAATAAGTGATACAGCAAATACAACTACTGCACCAGAGTTTGGAAGTAGAAAGACAACGCGCGCAAAAACGCTCGTCGCAGCCTTCAAATAAAAGTAAGCTGCAAGAGGACAGGGCTGAGAAACTTGTTGCGTCAAATGCAGTGGCGTATCTAGGGTACGGCAGACATGGCACGTGCCATGGGCGCCACTCACAAAGGGCGCTATTTACAGTATACCCGATTAAACAAATAACAACAACACTAATTTGAACTAACCTGGCAGGGCCGCAAATTATGTGCTTGCCACGGGCGCCTGAATAACTAGATACTCCTCTGGTCAACAGCCAACAAAAAGCAGAAAACAAGCGATAGTTCTTTGCCACACTACAATATACCGACCCATTCTAAATTTTAAGATTTAGAAGCTATGGCACTCTGGATTGCAAGAACAGGAAGTTGTACCAAAAACCCCATCCCTATTCATACCAGGGTGAAAGATCTAAAATCTAGTGGTGTTACAGAATGGAGCTGACTTTTCCGTATTAGTTTTCTGTTTCCTTGATTCTGGGTTACCTACACATTATTGCCACATACTCTTGCCAGCTTCCATCTATCGTCACCCAAAGTATTTTTTTTACATTTTCTCAATTTTTCGATGTCCTAAAAGTTAAACGGAAATATTAATTTTAGAATATTAAAGAACACAAAAACCTCGTCCTAAATGACAATGATCTTCTAAAAATTTGTAGCCGCTTTTAAGAAAATGTCCTTTAAGCGCTACTGAAAATGCGAAATTTGAACCTTTTTTTCACAGAACATAATTCAGTTTTCCAAAAGCTTCGTTTGAAACCTTTCGAAGCACTAACACTCACAAATAAATTGATTTTGACGAATTATTGGTAATGTGCATATTAAAGATGTGAGACATCTTTCAAAACCAAACTAGTGGTGCTACAGAATCGCACAGACATTCCCGTATTAGTTTTCTATTTCCTTGCGTCTTTGGTAGCTATTTGGAATTGCCACATATTCTTTCTGGCCAGTTGCCGTCTACCACCGCCAAAAGTACATTGTTCTGTCATCTTTTTAATTTTTAGTTTCCTATTGATAAAATGGAAATATTAATTTTATATTATTAAAGGACACAAAAACCTAGACTTAAATGGCAATTTTCTTTTAAAAATTATGAGCCGTTTAAAAAAAATTGCGTTTTAGCGCTACTAAAAATGTGAAATTTGAAGCTCATTTTCACAGAAAATTTTTGAGTTTTCAAAAAACTTCATTCGAAGTTATTTGAAGCACGTACCCTCACAAATATAATAATTTTTTACAAATTGCTGGTAATGTGCATATTAAAGATGTGAAAAATCTTCCAAAAAAGTACATTTATATAATTTTTACAAAAACAAAAAATAAGTCAAAATAAACTTTATGTCGTATTAAAGAGTGTAATTAGCACTATCCGTTACAAAAGTTTGAAGAAAAAAAATTTGCAGCCATATATGAGAAAATGGCGTTTGACCGTTTCTGAAAATGAGGAATTTTGAGCTAGTTTTCACAGAAAACGGTTGTGTTTTCGAGAAACTTTACTTCACATTATTTAAAGCTCTTGTACTCTTTGATATAATAATGTCAACAAATCAAGACTAATGTAAATATTAACGACGTGAGAGACAGGTAAAAAAAATTTTTTGCAATTTAAAAAAAAAAAGAAGAATAAAGAAATATGGCGTTTTT
This sequence comes from Acheta domesticus, assembly GCA_031308135.1. Taxonomy (NCBI): domain Eukaryota; kingdom Metazoa; phylum Arthropoda; class Insecta; order Orthoptera; family Gryllidae; genus Acheta; species Acheta domesticus. The sequence goes on along the minus strand of JAHLJT010009355.1, from coordinate 16,593,346 downwards.
GTCATCTCATAAAATACATTAGGCACTATATCTACCAAAAGTTTATAGAAAGAATTTGGAGCCGTTTTTGAGAAAATCTTGTTTTCGTAATTTTTTAAAACTGCACATATTGCACGCAATATCGCGCGAAAACTACTAAAATTTTAAAAAATGTACATGACCTTAAAGAAAGTATTTACTATGAAGAAAAAATGTTATTTGAAGGAAAAAACCCTATCTTCAATTTTGTAGTTCCAGAAAGATGGCGACAAAATTTTAATTTTTTGCAATTTTCGAAAATTCAGAGCTGTACGTGAAAATCGGACCTATGCCATGTTAAAAAGTGTATTTTACTCTATTCTTACAAGAAATATAAAGGAAATAATTGGAGCGGTTTTGAGGAAATTTTGAAAATCTCGGAAGGGCTTCGTGTAAAGTACCCCCAAATTTTACAGAATCTTTTTAAAAATCTCAAAGTTTCGACTAGAACCAGATCGACCGGGGAATATCCATTTTGGAAGAAACCGTACGTATGGTTTAGGCGCTTGCAGTGTTCACAGACCGACGGACAGACGGACGTTTTCCATTCAATTGGTTTTTTCGGTATCAAGGAGCCACAAAAGAGGTGTTCTGGCTACAGCACGTGTTAGGGGACTTTTTTCTTAATTTAGCAACTGGTTTTATCCACTTTTTCGTCTTTACTGCCCGGCAATTAATTTTTTTCCGCCGAAAATTGGCCATTTTTTTTCGTGCAGCATTACATAAATTTCCCTATACTACGTTTATCACTTAGTGTATACGTACATATACGGGAAAGTAAAAAACAAAAAAAACCATTTGTTTAATTTTTTAAAAAACGAAAAAAATACTCCAAAATAAATTTTACGGCATATTAAAGAGTGCAATTAGCGCTATCCGTTTGAAGACAAAAATTGGAGCCATTTTCAAGAAAATGGCCTTTGAACGTTTCTAAAAATACGATATTTTGAGCTAGTTTTCACAGAAAACTGTTGAGATTTCCACAAATTTTAACTGACAATATTTAAAGCATATCCATTCATAAATACAATAATATGAACAAACCGAACAAAAGTATATATTAACGACGTCAGAGACAAAAAAAATTGGTAATTTTTGAAAATTAAAAGGATAGAGCAATATGGCGTTGATGACATCTTATAGAGTTTATCAGGCACTATCCTTACTAAAACTTTAAACAAAAAATTTGGAGCCGTTTTTGAGAAAATGTTTTTGTAATTTTTTAAATTTGCATATATTGCTCACAATATTGCGCGAAAAGTACTGAAATTTTCAAAAAAATGTGCATGAACTTCTTTAAGTTAAGAAAGTTTAAGTTTAAGTTAAGAACTTAATACGAAAAACAAATTTGATTTGAAGGGAATAAACTTTAAATGCCATTTTGTAGTTGCAGGAAGAAAATTCAAACTTGTGCAATTTTTGAAAATTCATAGTTAACCGTGAAAATCGGACATATGCCATCTTAATAAGTGTATTTTACTCTATAATTTCAAGAAATTTAAAAAAACATTTTCGAGCCTTTTTGGGAAATTTTTGAAAGTGTCCACGGGGATTTCTGTAAACTACCCCAAAAAATTAATGAATGTTCTTCAAAATCTCAGAGCTTCCACTCAGGCAAGATGGATAGGGGTTTCTTCCATTTGGAAAACATTGTACGCATAGTTTTGTTTCTATTGTTTTTCTCATACACCGGATGGGCGGACGGACGTTTTGCTTGCAATTGTTTTTTCGGTATCAAGGACTTACAAATCAGGGATTCTGCCTACACCACGTGTTAGGGGATTTTCCCCCTTAATATAGCAACTGGATTTATCCACTTTTTTGTAATCAAGGCCCGGGATAAACATTTTTTCAGCCGAAAATTCGCAATTTTTTGCGCAGTATTACATAACTTTCCCTATACTACGTATATTACTCCGTATATACGTACATATACAGGAAAATAAAAATTAACCGAACTGCTACATAAAACAAAGTTAAAAATTGAAACCGGAAACTGTCAAATTACCGAGTCTCCGGTAGTACATCGTGCTTTTGTCCACGAGCTAAAACAGAAAAACAAAGAGCTTTTAGAGTAGTTCTAAGAGGAATGCACCAACAGTACAAGCAGAAGACATTAAAAGGAACTTGAACACGCGGGGCATTAAGTACGACAAATCTACAAAATCAAACACAGGGTCACTTAACATCCTCTACCGTTCTTTATATACATTGAATCCAGTATGGAGAACAAAGAAATATACAGCATCCAAGAAATACTGAATATGAAAATCAAATTTTAACCTCCATATAAAAAACGAGAAATACCTCAGTATAAAAGATGTCAGCAATTCGAACACACCTGGAAATAGTGTGAAAAACCCTACAGAAGCGTGAGAAGTACCGGGAAACACTGTTACAGTGAAATGTTAGAATGCAGTTAACAAGGTGCAATACCCAAATGTGCCAGTTGTAGAGGCAATATCCCAGCAAGTTATAGAGGGTGCGAAGTTTATCAACACATCTGAAAATCGAGATATCCTAAACACAGTAAGGAACAAAACACTCTTGTTAACAAACGAAACAAGAGAATATATGAGTTGCAATAATGCAATGATTTTCCGACAGAAAAAATATTGTGAGACCCTGGTACAGAAAAAAGTAGATGAAATCTCTTTTAATGTGTAGTAAATTATTCCCTCTAATATGTTAGGTAATCAGATTTCAGAAATTGTGTGTCTTTGTGACCAAAAAATGACTTTTTTCAAACGTCCGTCCGTCCGTCCATGCGTCCGTGCGCCTGCCTGTCTGTCCGTCAGTCCGTCCGTCCGTCTATGAACACGTCTAGCGCCTAAATCAGTGTTCTTCAAACTGAGGCGCGTTCTCGCATCTTCACAGAGGCGAAAATATTTTAGAGGGTAGGCGGGAGAATTTTGTAATATTTGAATAAAATAATATTCTAATGGTTAATAATGCTCTAATTATTTCTTGATTTCCCAACAGAAGAAGACGAACAACTTATTGATATTTAGTCAGACAACGCACCAAAGACAGTATATCAAAATGCAACATTGTCCGGTCTTTGGAACTCCGGCTCAGTAAGGAAGGAGCTTCCATAGTTAAAGAAGGCCTTATGTATTCTTCTTCCTTTTGCCACTTCTTACCTATCTGAAATAGGATTTTCGGTCATGGTGGGGATCAAGACGATATTTAGATCACGTATAAATCTCCAGAATGAGATTGATGAACGTGATGAATGAGATTGATGAATTGATGAAGGCTAAGTGTGCTAGATGCGGTGAATTAGTCATACTCGCCCCATGTAATACATACATTGGATTACATAGTATATATTTTAAGTGCAATTGGGTATGACCCGGTGGCAGTTAATGCGTCCATTGTGGATATTTAAAAGCAAGGCTCAGGTCTATACCCACCACAGACTAGCAAAAGCCGGATGAATGCGATCTTAAACTGCCAAGCACTCGTAAGTATATACGTATGTGAATACATACATGTGTGAATACATACGTGGATATATACATACTGTGACGGCTCACATGTACGTGAAAAAAAACAACCGTTTCAATACATATACATTCATAAAGTTCTTGCATATTTTTTACATTTTACATCAGTTTATGGCTATTTAAAATATTTGAATATTAATTTTTCAAGTTCCAACTTTCATAGTTTATTTTCATACTAATTTCCAAATGTTTTTTTAATTATTAGGGGTTCCTCTAACTTTGCAGTCAGTGTGGTGGCGTGTCGTCTGGATTGACTCTTCCTTGGGTTGGTGACCAACGCTCACTCCTTGGAAACCGCGGGCTGAATCTCTGCATCTCCGTAGCCGCAGAGCACCGTTTCGTTTTCCCGCGTGAAGTTGAACGTGAGGCGAAAGCGGCCGTACGCCAGCGACGGGAATCGCTTCGGCTTAAAGCGCATCGTGATGTTGAATTTGTAGGAGCCCTGCGAACAAAGAACAGGTAATATTCGTGGCTTCCTGCACAAAACCTTGTATGTATACGTATAATTGTCACCATTCCCGTCACCTTGTTGAAAGCTATAAGCTCGGAGAATATGTTCCGAGTTGCTCGGAGAATATGTTGGAAGCTATACGCTCGGAGAATATGTGACAATTATACGTATATATACATACAAGTGAGCGATAGTGTGCTCGTGAAAACTGTTCAAAGAGTTGGTTGAATATTTCAAAACATTATACGAGTTGTTAAGATAATTAAGAGTAAAGAAACAGTATAGAACAAATTAAAGCCAGAAATTTATTTGGCGAGTAATAAATAATTGTCTTATTTTTATTTTACATATTAACAACAAATCCTTTTATTTTATTGTTCATTATAGCATTGTTAACGTGAAAAAAAGTGTCAAGTCAACATGAAATGTATCACCGAAAACAATGTGCTTAAAACTTTTGGGGTCTAACAGACCGCACGTCTGTGTTGCTCCAAAGGTGAATATCGTAGGTCCATAAGGGTTGTAGAATACTATTACATTACATATAAGTATTTTGTTTGACAATGATACTTGGGAGTGTTTACAGATTAAACATTGGTAGTTTGTAGTTTTTAATTCTACTTCTTGTCTTTTCTTTTTTATATGGACCTTCCACGTTATTATTTTATCCAAGTGAACACCTAAGTATTTAACTTCATTACTTTGAGGGATCTGTGTATTGTTTAATGTTTTTGCTGGACTGTCGCCTTTTCTTAGAGCGAAGGTCACAAGTTTATATTTTAGTTCGTTGATTTGAGCGTGCCAACGAGAAAGCCATTAGTTCATTGTTTTTAAGTGGTTTACTAGAGCTTCTGATGCAGTTTTGCGATCCTCGCTGGATGCTAGTACTGCTGTATCATCGGCGAAGGTGGCTGTTACGACACTGTTTGTTGTTGGTATATTATTAGTTTTTTTATTAAATTTATATCTTCTCGTTCGACATTTCCGTCTCTCGAGAGGTTTGACAACAGTACATTTTATATTATAACGTTTTGGATATGGCCATCCTTAGCAAATGAGTATTCATTCCTACTCGTGAAAACATGGTCTAAGGTTCGATGATTTCATTCAGGCTTCAAGGTTCAGGTTTGAGGTGTTACGTTGAAATTTAGGTAGTGTTAGGAAAAATGTAGAAAAAGATGTTACGGTGGCCTCAGTCTATCCTTGGGAAATCTTGATTAAATACGGGGCCATGAAGCACGGCGGCCCAGATTAAATATTGTGGAACAGAGGGAAGAGTAAATATTTTGAAAGAAATGGTCAGCTTTATTGTTCATGTGTTCATTTAATGGCAATATATTTAGCTCGCGATGAATTTGGGAAATTGGAATAAACCGATCTTTCTTAGGAACTTATTTTGAATCGCAACTAACTTTTGTAGGTTACTGGGGCCTGCGCCACCCCATACTGGACATGCATAGGTTAGAGTGGGTTGAATAATTGATTTGTACAGTAATATTCGGCTTTCGATACTAGTGGGAGATGTAGAGTTAATTAAAGGAAACATTTTCGAAGTTTTGACCAAAGCTTTATTAGCAGTTGCGTGGATATGCGGTTTCCACGTCAATCTTTTGTCAAATAATACTCCTAGGTACTTCACTGGTGAGGAAGTCCACGGGATGCGATTTCCACTGATGTTAAGTTTGTGGGGATTTTTCGGTCGGCGTAATGTGAATATCTTTGCTTGACACTTATTATGATTGAGCTTTATTCTCCATTTCTGAATCCATTTAATATAATTTTTTACATCAGTTTGAATATTCTTCTTTGCTATTATATCACTGTGAGAGATGAATAGTGCGATATCATCAGCGTACAAAGCTACGTTAGAGTCGCCTTGAATTGGAATATCATGGCTGAAAATGTTAAATAGTAAGGGAGAGAGAACTGAACCCTGTGGTACTCCTGCCGCAATAGCCTGTGTGTGTGTGTGTGGGGGGGGTAGATATATCCGCATTGACTTTAACGATAAATGATCTGTTCGAGAACAAATACCCCGTGAACTTTAATAGATATTCTGGTATACCTAAAGATTGCATTTTGTATAGGAGGCCATGGTGCCAAACTCTGTCATAAGCCTGACTTACGTCGAGCAAGACTGTCTCTGTATGTTTCTTTTGGTGAAAGCCGTTTGCAATGGTTTCGGTAATACGTAATAATTGATGGGTAGTAGAATGGTTTGGTTTAAATCCGGATTGTTCCGATGGGATTGCTTTTATATCGTTGATAAATTTTGTTAATGGATTAGACGTTCGTAGATTTTTGATAATGTTGGGAGAAGTCTGATAGGTCAAACGTTTTCAGCTATCCTTGGGTTTTTTCCGTGTTTGCAGACTGGTCAAATAATTGCTCTTCTCCAAGCAGTAGGAAAATAGTTGCATCTTAATGATGCATTAAATATTGCAGTTAAAGCCGCAATAGATGGTTTACCAAGCATTTTGATGCAGACATTATTAATAGCATCGATGCCAGGAGATTTTCTTAATTTCAGGAGTTCAATCACCGTGATAGTTTCCGAAGGAGAAATGAATTTGATGGGTAGTGCCACAGTGGGGATACTGGTGCTGAGGTAGTTTTCTATTTCCGTTTTAAATTGCATGTTATTCGTGAATACGAGATTCAATATAGATCCCAATACACTATCTTAAGGGACTCCGGCTTCTATTAGTAGAAATGAGAACAGGGCTGTTTCATATTTTACTTGGAAGACTCTGTTTGTTAAATAAGATTTGATGAGGGTAAAGGCATGGGATGAAAATATTTTCTTGAGCTTATACAACTGTCCTTGATGCCATATTTTGTCAAAGGCTTGTGCAATGTCTACATATACCGCTTAGCAGTATATTCTATTTTCAAAGTCTTTGTTTACTATTATGTGAATTTGTTCAATTTTTGAATGTTGTTGTCGGAATCCAAATTGTTGGTCTGGAATCTGGTCGTTTTATTTTAAGATTGGTAGTAAGATGAGGATCTTTTTAATGTTTCAGAAATACTAAAATCTGCGCTATTTTCCAGTGTGGAGGTAAGCAGGACATTCTTAGAATTGCACTAAAAATTGATAAGATAAGTGCTTAAATTTTCTGGATAGGTTTTAAAGGATCTCAGCTGTTATGAGATCGCATCCGGGTGCTTCGTTGGGAGGCCGTTTCTTTGATTTCTTGGATGTAAACGGCTTTATTGTAGGTGACACGTTGTATTGGAGATGCGAGAAAGTCCGTGATTTCTTCTTTATCTTCTTCCGGTGATTGATCCAAGGCATTTGGCTAAAGTATTCCTTGGAAGAATTCGACAAACGCGTTCGCGTTATCTTCTTGTGAAAGAGCCCAAGTTCTGTCTGGTGTTAAGATTGGAGAAATTTGTTGCACTGGTTTCTTTATATTTTTTAACGTCTTGTATAGGGAGTAATCAGGTGCTTCTGTCGGCGCGAGTTCTTGAAGAGAATATTTAATTTCTGCGTATTGTAGTTCTTTAAGTTTTTTGTGAAGTTTTTGGTTGGTTCGACTTGAATTTGTTTTATCATTAGGATGATGTGTTCTTTGTGATACATTTTTAAGGTAGCGCTCCTCTTTTAGTAGCTCCATGATTAATTTTGGGTACGTTATTTCGATGTTTTTCATGGAGTCTTGATGTAGAGTACCACACAGCTTGCTGTATATACTGAGTTAAGCACTCGACTGCTTCTTCTATGTTCTCCTCTGTTTTGAGTTTGATTTTTGCGGTAGTAATGCTATCAATCCATTCTTGAAAAGTGTGCCAATTAATTATTTCATTAATTAAAGTTGCTGATTTAATTTCATCAGTTCTATGACAGCTGAGCGTTAATAATATAGCCGAATGATCTGACATCAGGTCCTAAAAATGTTCAATTTTTGTGTAATTTCCAGTCAGTTCTTTTATTATCTATTGGTGCTTCGAAAGCGCATACTTTCTCGCATAGCTTCCTCTTGGTCCTAAATGCTGTTACACTACTACATGAACCAGCAAAAGTGTTTTCTACCAGCAATTTTTTTCAGTTCCGAGACCCGAAATCCGAGACCCAAAGTTAACGCGCCGGCACTTATACCACTGTACAGTATGTATCGAACAGGCCCATAAAAATAATCGAGCCGTGCCATAAAATGGTAAATGCCTGATAGGAAAACAATTAATATGATGATACATACATTTTACCGAGAAAAAACGTGAAAGATTGTTAAATAGTTAAAAATTCGAAAATTACATACAGACACTTCAACTTTATTTATCGTAATTATCAATATTTGCGATTTCAATGGCTTCAAATGGCTTTGAATAAAGTTTCTAGAATTCTCAATTATTTCCTGTAACAACAGAGAATTTTGACAAATAATATTCCCAGACCAGGACTCCAACCGGCGATGCTTCCCTCGGAAGAGCTGTGCCAAAGCTCGCTATTTAACGCTGCCACCATCTTCGCTAGGCATAGCGTTATTATATAGTAATAATAAGTGTGTGGTGGTTTCATTTATATCTTTAGAGAATGTGAAACAAATTGACCTTTCGGCGCTCAAAAAAGGTATCTGGGAAGATAATCACTCATAGCAGAAAAACTAGTTCAAACTATAGAGATTAGAAAACTAAGTTCTGCGAGAAAGTCTGTGTCATTCTATAGCGCCACTAGTTTATTCATTTGCCGTCCCTTAATACACATCTGGAGAAAATTAAAAAATAATTGGAGCGGTTTTGAGAATGTTTTTGCAAATTTCAAGCGCCAATTCCGGAAAAACGACTCGTTTTTCACAAAATTGTTCATGACATATTTAAAGAACTAATTTTATACAAGAGACTTGGTCTGAGGCAAAAATGTATGTATACAACTTTGTAGTTTTAAAAATATTTTTTTGAAATTTTCCAAAAACCAAGAATCACCAGGAAATAGGATTAGCGCCATATTTTTCAACGTCTCTTATTACGTAAGTTCAGAAAATTTAAAGAAAAAATTTGGTTTTTGAGAAAAAAAATTGGTGAATTTCAAACGCTATTTACGCAAAAAATACTCGTTTCTTCAAAAAACGTGTACGTGACGCTATTTAAAATGCTCATTTTGTACAACCGGCATTTTCCGTTGAAAAAATCTGTACCTTCAATTTTGTAGTTTGAAATAGTTTTTTTGGAATTTTCGAAAAATTGGAGTTATTAATGAAAATGATACCTCTTAAACGTCCTTCGCACTAATTATCAACAAAATTTAATCAAAAAATTTGGATACGGTTTTTTGAAAACTTTGAAAATGTCCCCTCAGAGTTAAACTATCGGTTTCAAATACCAGGAGCCACGACATCAAATCGGTTGGGGAATATCAATTTTGAAGAAACTTGGTTGAACGGTTTAGACGCTAGCGTTGACCACAGACGGACAGACAGACGGACGTTTTGCCGTCAATCGATTTTCAGTTTCAAGAAGCAACAAAACATGGAATTTGGCTACACCACGATTTAAAGGATTTTTTTTTCCAAATTTAGCAATAGAATTTATCCACTTTTTTGTCACAAGACCCCAGCTATGAGCGTTTTTCAGGCAGAAATTCACCGTTTCGTTCACTGTGTTGATAATTTTCTTGATTATTATGGCTGTGCCGTTCTGAGCGGTACCGTAAGGATGATTTGTATGATATATATTATATTCGGAAAAATTCAAGTTGCTTTTAGAGGTCAAATGGGCATCTGCTATTTGTATTGTATCAATTTCATGCACGTTTAGAACTGCTTCTAATTCCCTTCTGTGTTGTAGGAGTAGTATACCGTTTGGATTCCAAGCTATTATGTTGAAACTTTTATTAATAATTTGGTTACTAATTTGAGCATTAGTTTCAATAATGCTGCAATTTGTCCTGCTTTCCCAATACATATTCAAAACGTTTGAATGACTCCTTGATTGTTTCTGTTAGATTGGATTCAATGTTATATGACCGTGACTGGTTGATATTGTTTTTAACTGCTCTTGCGCAATTTGAATTTCTGGTTGACGGTGAAGTGTGTGGTTCTGATCCTCTCAAATGCGGAAAGTTTTGAATGTTGTTTACAGCATTGTAAGCTGAACTCAAGAAAGGGTTTTGGTTCTTAATTTGTTTAGGATACCTTAATATTCAGATGTACTGATAAACTTCGCCCCCCTCTATAACTTGCAGGGATATTGCCTCTACAATTGGCACATTTCGGAATTGCAGCTTGTTTACTGTATTCTGACGTCTCCCTGTAACAGTATTTCCCGGCATTTTCACGTATCTGTATAGTTTTTCACAGTATTTCCAGAAGTGTTCAAATTGCTGACATTTTTTATACTAAGGTATTTCTCGATTTTTGTGTGGAGGTTAAAATTTGATTTTCATATTCAGTATTTCTTGGATGCTGTAAATTTCTTTGTTTTTCATACTGGACTCAATGTCTATAATAGAACGGTAGAGGATGTTTGGTGACTTTGTGTATGATATTGTAGATTTATCATACTTAATGCCCCGCGTGTTCAAGTTCCTTTTTAATGTCTTCCGCTTCTACTGTTGGTGCATTCCTCTTAGAACTACTCTAAAAGCTCTTTCTTGCTTTAATTGGTACGTATGGAAAGCGACCTTTTTCTGTTCGTGGACAAAAGCTCGTGGACAAAAGCTAGGTGTACTACCGGAGACTCGGATTAATCTTTATTTCAAAGTCCTTCATGAATTTAAGTTTGTAGTTCTTTGAGGTAATTTGACGGTATCCGCTTTCAGATTTTATTTGTTTTGTACAGCGATTAGATTAATTTCTCTGTACTCCAAATTGTCTGTACGCAGTGCCCGCGAAGTTGACATGCCAAGGTTATTAATTCACCGGCTTATTATCTCACTTTATTAATTAGTTTTATACGTAACTAATATAGTGTAGTTTGCGAATAAACCTTGTTTGGGGATTGCCCAAAATTGGGCAATCTAGAGCGGTATTTCTGCCTTCAGGAAACACTGTCGGTTCGTCGTCCATCACGGCCCTGAAAGTTGTATCGTCACAATCTTGTGGAACGACTCTGGAGACCCTGAAAGCACTGGCCCTCCGGTCGTCATTTGAATTTTCATCGACACGAAACTGTGATCTTTGCTATTTGATTATCAAACCGTTCAGGCGATTTTACTTATGTGAGCACGCCCTTTTAAAACTATTTGGCCGCAAGCACGTCGGAATTTTAGACAAAAAACCATTTTCCTATTTTGACGTAGCCACTCGCTATTATTTAACAACTCTTTCCATGGTTTTGCAATATTATAGGAAGGATATTTATAATGCCAAAAATGGCTGATTTGAGTCAAAATGCCTTTTACTTCATTAATAATAAAACTTTGAGATTTGTTAATAAGTTGGCTATTTCGAAGCGTGTTTCCAATTTGAATCATCTCAAGGTCAGACAATTCTGAAATGCATGTCTTTGAAACGTTTTCGAAAAACTTCAGAGTTTATAACAGCTAGCGGTTGTGCCATATTTCTGTCCAGCTTAATCGGCTTCGTAACTTCGTAGAAAGATTGCGCACTTCACTAATGAATGTATGAATCAATAAAATAAGACTTACAGCAGGAAACGGGCATTCCAAAGGAATATTTGCGGCATTTGTAAACACCGCATACAATTCAGGGAAGAGGTTTTTCAAGTATGTACAACCATGGGAATCCTCATGCTTGGTCCAAAATTTCCATCCGATATTGGACCACTCGTGCACGGCGGCGTAGACCTGAAAGAAAATTTAAATTCATTTTGAACGCTTTCATATCTTCGTATGCACCAACGGATGTTAATATAACATTGATTATTTGGAATTTTCTCATAAAATTCTCTCGAGTCACGAGTCAATACAGTGGCTGACGTAAAAGCAGTTCATTATATAAAGCTGGAAGTGCTACCAAAGTACATACTTTCTCGCAATATGTCTATATGATCAGCAAAATATTATACCATTCCATAAATCTGCAAAAGCTTTCTAAGTGCAGACTCCTACATAGGATAATGCTCAATTCACCGAAAATAAACACTTCAACAATCAAAATATTCGTTAGAAACTCCCAATGCCTCAAGTCTGTTCAGATCGATCAAGATACATCAATTTTCTGCTGAACGATGTAGGCGCTGGAGAAGACCACACACGGACAGACAGTTGTTAGATTGATTGATTGCGATTCCTGACGCGTCACCTGCCAAGGTCACAATTCCCGTAGGTATAGTGCATGCTTTGTTCTCGGGTGGCAGAGCCCTGGACGGCGAGATCCGCCGCCGGCCTACCGTCGCCTATCGTGGTTTTTATCAACAAGGTATCTCCCACAAGCCGGGCACCGTCCCATCCGGGACAAGCTCTAATGTCCTGACGTCTCATGGCACCTCCTGGCAAGTGTAGTAGTGTAATGCATGTATGTTGAAGTGCAAGTAAAAATTAGGATACGAAAAGAATGGGAAAGAAAGATCGCGCGTGGTCCGTTTGTTACAGTACTGCTTCGACATTCTCCTGGTAAAGATCTATTACCGATACGAACAGCCGGTCGCTAGAATTCTCTTCCAGACAGCAACAGAGCTCCATCTAGCTATCTGGCTAATGTCGCAAATCCTGCCACCGTCGGGACTCGATCCTAGGACTTCCCGTCAACCATTCGGAATATCCACGTAGTTTATTAGACAAAATATGCTTAGGATTGTCTTGAGAGCTTATTTTCGAAGTTCCGACGTTTCCTCCCCGGACAGCCTGTGCATAGTGATGGGTAACGGATGGCCAGGGGCGTAATCGTGCGGGCGGTTCCACACACACCGTTGGCGCGCCCAGGAGGGGCCGCGGGCGAAGCGACCTGCGCATGCGCCTGGGGCGCTTCCTGCGTGGGCCGCAACGGTCGCGATTCTGCCTTCCTACTTACGAAATTAATTTATATTTCTCTGCTTTGCTGTGGGACCGAACAAGCGGGTTGAAGTATTGATTATGCAACCATTATAAGTAATGAGAGTTAGAACGTGCTGATATTGTACTAGTTTTTATTTCATTAAAAGTTGTGCTCTGTGAATTAGCTGTGTTGTTAATGGAACCCGACACCCATTCCGCTCGTAGTTAAAGCACGAAGAAGCGAGGTTGGTCAATAAAGTAATCCCTTCGTGGCGGCCAGAGTTGTTGAACAAACTGCATATGGTATATGATCTTTCATTTGCATATTTTGTATTAAAACGTCATCAATCAGATAAAACATGTATGTACTTAAAATAGACTCTGGAGTCTTGAGCAGTTTCCGCTTTTCGTTAAATCCAACTCTCATACATTCAATATGATTTTTACAATGAATGACAAAGTTACGCCGTATACTTACGACAATATTGTCGTCGAAATCAAAAGGAAGGTCCACTTCGCACTCCACGTAGCGAGCCCTGGCCTGCCGGTGCACATCCAGAGAAAGACGGATAGGGAGATTCTCGGCTCCCGGACACAGTCCAGCGTTTATTCCATTTATGTACTCGTAGGGTCCCTAACAAAGTTACAAACTCGATTAAAACATATTACCTGAAAATTTCAGATTCTTTTGGTTTCTTTACATACTTTGAACACGTAATGACGAATTTTTAGGCTCCCAAATGCTTTAATGCGTATTAAAAATAGGTATTTTAACTTGAAAAGTATGCATCTTTTAACATTATTTAAGAAATTTCAAGTCGTTTAGATCATTCGAATTATTCCGTAATATAAAAACAAAAGATTAGCAATATAGGTACTAATTTTGTTTACTTTGATTTGTATAAAGAACAAAATCTCTTTATTGAATGATGAATGTGTAGGAAATGTTGAAGAATATTAAGTTTTTGCAATTTTCTAAAATTCGAATGTTAAAATATTGTCACATTGATACACTATTTCTCTTCTTGATTAAATTATTGAAAAAAATTGAACATTTTTAGATCATTTGAAAACATCTAATGCGTTTCAAATATATTAATACTGAAATTTAAAAACATTCGTTTAAAATTCTAGTTGTCTAATAAAACGAAAAATATCCATTTTTGAAAAAATCACTTGCTTGATTTACAACCTAAAGATATTTGCAGGGTTGAAGAATTGAACTTTTTCTATATTTACTACATATTCTCATCTTATGAATAACATAGAATAATCTTGGTCAAGACTGCAGATTATAATCTTTATAGTAAATGAAAAAAAGTACATACTTGAAAAAGTTATGTCTAATCAAACATTTTAAAAAACAGAGTCCTTGAGTGCTCTAGAAATCATTGAAACTCGATTTTTGAAGTAAGTTAAAAACATCCTAATTTTGAACGGCCTACGAAAGGAGGAAGTTGAATGACACTGTGTCACAAAACATTTTTTCTTTTTTATGGAAAAAAGAATGTGATTCTTACAGACATTTTTAAGCAGAATTTAGATCTGTGTTTAATTTTTTCTATCAGGGGAAGTATCAGTGCTTTTTTAATTTGTATATTTGTACTAACATTTACATAGATTATTAGATGTTAGATATGATAACGATTAAGATCCTATTTATTAATTATTGTTAACTGCTGTTGAGTTCACTATGTGTTTTCGAGTATTTACCATTAAAAACTGCCATATAACCAAATGGCAGTACACGTTACTAAACGTTGTTTTCTGCGTGTAAATGGTGAACAATAAAGTACTATCATAAATAAAATTGGGTAAGTTTTCTTAACAACCATATATTGACAATCAGGAACAATTTTTCAATTTTTTTAATTTGTCTACAAGATCCTATTTAATTTCAGTAGTATCAAGAAAATTCCATTATTGACTCTATTTTTTTACCATCTTTTAAGCAGGAGAAGAGTTAGAAGAAAACAATTAACAGCAATTACGTTATCATTTCCAAAATACAGTCAACATGAGGAAAGAATACAAACACTAAAAACTTTTGTCTTTTATAGATATCAGATCTGTCTCTTATTATATTCCAACAAAAATCAGCCAGCATTGCTGGCATCCACTTCCCTTGACATTGACTTTCCATGACCTCTGTAACATTATGGAATCATTCACCATGTTCGAATGATGCTGATCCACAGTTACCTGGAAAGGTCAGCACCGAATATAAGAAATGAACCTTAAGAGATAAATTGTGCCGTAAGTCTTGGTAAGCATTCAACAGTTCTCCAACTGTTTTTTTACAGTCCGAAGATCTGTGTTTTCTTAGGAAATATCTAAGCACTTTTTTCGGTGTCTGATAAACATTCCTAAAAATTAGGATCTCTCTTAAGTTCTCTTATTTGGGAGCAAATAAAAATGCTTTCTTTTAATATCGCAACCTATAGGTGAGGAAATATGTTTGTAAAATAGGTTATTCCTCTCCCATTCCTATACGAGGCTTTAACAATTTGTTTTATGAGCCCTAATTTAATGTGACGAGGAGATATTATCACATCATTGTAAGTCCCAACGCACTTTCCGTCATATTCCTTTCCCGTATCTTCCAATTTCTTTTACGCCAGGTTTCCCGTACCTAATGAGACTGTCTATCCCGTCTTTCATTCATAAGGGAAACAAGGATATTTGGTATAACCTAGTTGCATTCACAAGATCGAGACAACGATCTTCAAATCTCCAAATATTTGGTACTTGTGATTAGTGTACTAAATAGTAGCATATAGCAACTACTAGCATATTTTGTTATACATCATATATCTCCTTTGTCATAAGTGGCGTAGACCTCTAGACCAGAAGGCATTATATTGATATTGAGCAACAAAACACCTTTGAGTCTACGTGTTTGAGTCTTTTTGATTTATCTATAAATAACCTTCACTTCTTTGGATCATAACTGAATTTCCCATCAAACCACACTCATAATTGCAGAAAGTTAATTTGTCATGTACGAAAAATATCTAACAAACTTCACTTCTTCATGTTGATGCTCGTGTATAAAAATATAGAAAGTTCCATTCCTGGAGTCTAGAGCAAAACGACTCTGATTTTTTCTCGCTTAAACCCAGATCACGAATAAAGTCATTTAGTTTTTCCTGTGTTGCAAACTGTGAGCTTGAAGCTGCTGTATAGGGAGAATCTTTTCTTTCCGGGGATGACAAATCGCTACTCTCACGATGTAAAAGTTCGTCAGACTGATCTCGTACGTTCAGAGATGGTGGTGATGACGCAAGAAGTTTGTCGTAACGAGGAAGAAGTCTCATTGCTGATGGCAAATTTGGGTATTCAATGGACTTCTTTGATTTGCGGTTAGTGAAGCTCTGCGTATTTCTTATATACAAATTGCAATCCGTAATATGTTCCTTGGACTCGCTCCCTATCACAGGCACAGCAAACGACATAGAACTACCTTTCCCCGCCCACCAGATAATTAATTTCACGTAACAAACGGAACCTCGGAAATGAGCCCATGCCTCCTGATCTCCTATTTGACATCCAATGAAGTGTTTATGACCCTGCGTACCAAAGGAACGATCTTTTCCCTATTCGTTGTGAAAGAAAATTCTCTGGAAATTTAGCAGAAATTGTTTGCTTGATTTCGATATTTATGGCGACGTATTTTCTGAGAAACAAAAACATGTTAAGTTAAATTAGGATAATGAGGTTAGGATCAAAAAATTTGTTCCCAGATTTGTTACCTCGACCAGGATTCAAACCCGGGAAACCTGATTTACGACCAGTGGCTCTAACCACTAAGCAATAACGAGACCGCCAATTCTTTGAACAGGTTCTTAGGCCTGATGTATTGCCGGTTTTGATACATTACCCGTGTTGGTGGTAACAATTATAGGACGGAATGCTTTTGAATCTATAAAACAATCATTGATATCCTTTTATCAACCGCAAATTTGAATTCAGAATGCAGAACTCATTAAAGAACACATATTTGCACTTTAGAAAAAACTTGTAACACAGTGTAATTTCTCATATAATTTAATTTTTTTGGGATAACACTTGGAAAACAACTTACAAAGGGCCTCTGAGTTTTGCCCAGTCTCAAATCCATGGCAAGTTGCATAATCAGCCACACACCTGCAATCTTCATACTACACTGAAGCACTGCAATAAACGTCGGCGAAAATGGCAGTCGGTCTTCGAGGAGCCGATCTTAAAATAGGAATAGAGGATGAACATTAAAATTGATTGTTGAGAAAATATAACACTTTTACGAAATACCTGGGATGACGAAATATAGCAATTTGCTCTCTATCCACAGCTTCTGATTTTTCTGAACCCACGGAATTCTTCAACTGACTACTGCATTTCAGTCGACGATATCAAACACACACGGAAAGTCTGCAAATACAAAAGAGGCCTTTGTGAAGGAAGGATCGTAAATTACAATGAATTCACCGGATGCAGACAATAAATTGCACTAACTGTAAATTGCAGTGTGAGATCATAGGTGTCAAATAAATTAGAAGAGATGTTTAACGCCCGATCTTTATAAATACCTTTACTCTGTAATATGTGTCGAAGAGGCATAATTTTCAAATAATTTTGATTATTCGTTCTTGTTTAATGTAGTCAAATGAGAAAAGAATGTCAAGAAATCATTGATCTTTGTAAGTCCGAATTCAGTATAGTTTTCGCAAAAGATCATGATATTAGTAGGCGAGAACAGATTTTTGAAAAATTTTGAGGGAAAAATGAATTAGCGTTGCTACAGACTGGCACAGACTTTACCGTTTTAATTTTCTATTTCCTTTGGTCACGGCTAGCTATTCGGACTTGCCACATACTATTGCACGCTGTCATCTATCACGGCCCAACGTACATTTCTTGAAATTTAAAAAAATTTTAGGTTTCCTAATAGTAGAACGGAAATATTATTTTAAGAATATAAAAGAACAGAAAAACCTTGTCCTAAATGGTAATTTTCTTTCAAAAATTTCAAGCCATTTTTTAGAAAATAGCAAATAATATGTATTATAAATTGAAAATTTGAAACTTTTCCACAGAAAATTTTGGAGTCTTCGAAAAACTTCATTAGAATTCATTTGAAGCACTTTAAATCAAAACTACAAAAGTGTTTAAAAATATCTGGAGTTGTGGATATTAATGGTGTGAGACCTTTGTAAAAAATTACATTTGTCTAAATTCTGAAGAAACAAAAAAATACTCCAAAATGAAATTCACATTTTATTAAAGAGAGCAATTAGCTCTATCCGTTTGAAAAGTTTGAAGTTCGAAAAGCTATCTCCGGTCTCAGAAATTAGCAAATTATCTAGTACGAGAAAGTCTACGCCATTCTATAGAATTGTGTCCTCTAGTTAAGCTTTTGTCGCTGGATAAGGAGAACACATTACATTTGAAATTACTTTCTCCCGACTCACCAGTGTCTATTAATGAACGTACGAAATTGTTACGCCTCTGTGGTATGTGGTGAGATCCTGGGTTCGAATCCCGGTCGGGGTAAAATAGAGCTATATCCATTACAATCCTCTTTGTATGTATAGTATTGTATGTATAGTTGACGGAAGAAAAGCTCAAGGCCACGAGTGCTAGACAGGTGCATTATTCATACTCACCCCACGTGTCCATTACCGCCAGATGTGCATAGTAAACGAAAGCAGGATGCGGGTCTGGGTCCATCGCTAGCCGGGAATTAATTCGTCCCTGAAATGCCAAGTACTCGTACCTACATACCTACGTATGTACAGTGCTTGATTTATACTTCCGGAGGGGGAACTAAATTAATTGTTAATTTAATACAAATTGTTATATATTTATAATAAAATTTCCTAATTATTTCCGAGGTTATGGAACGCCGTTCCGTCACGTTCCGCCATAAATTAAGGTCACACATATATTTTCATGAAGTTCTTGCAAATTTTTAACACTTAAAAAAATTACAATTCTTTATTTGTATTTAAAATATTTGAATACAAGCTGAACTCGTTAGATTACATCGCACAGCAGTATGTGCTGTAGGTATGTTACGACAGAAAATACTGCATATCCACATCATTCATTATGTTTGGTATTTATCAAGATCTTTAGGTCTCGTACCACATCCACAATTTATGGTCAAACACTATACCTATTCATTTTTTAGTTCTTAAAGCTTTACCGACGATTAGAATTGGTAAACACGATAGTGTACGGCAATATACTGAGTGTATATAAGTTTAATGTAAGTGTACATTTTGAAGTGATTTTCAATAATATAATAAATATTATTCATTTTAAATATTTCATATAAAGAATAATCTATAAC
Source organism: Acheta domesticus (assembly GCA_031308135.1). NCBI lineage: Eukaryota > Metazoa > Arthropoda > Insecta > Orthoptera > Gryllidae > Acheta > Acheta domesticus. The sequence continues at coordinate 16,574,159 of JAHLJT010009355.1, read as the reverse complement.
GTACATACCTCCATTGTTGATACAAAATTCTTCAGAAATATTTATAAGAGTTTGTGAAAGTTATTTTGAGATAAATCAACTATTGACTGTATCAGACACATTTTTTGAAGTTCTGAAGTTCATCTGAAGTTCATGACAAGGTATTCCAGATTAAAATAGGAAAATAACGGGCTATATTTCAGCTCAAACCAGTCTCATGTAACGAAAAAAAATTAAAACTGTAATAAAATTTGGAAAATATGTGAAAATTGTTTGGGACATGCTTAATAAGTGCATGAAGGCATATCTAGAAGATTGAATTTATTATGCAAACTTTCAGGAAAATATTGACAAATTAATGATGATGTGGGCAAAAAAGGCCCCAGATATGGTAGGAGGGTTAGGGCCGGTAAATATACACAGAACAATTTTCGTGCAGATTGGATGTAAACAAAAAGTGCAGAGGAGACTGCACAATTTCTGCTTGAAAATTTTTGAACATGGTCATAATTTTTCACGCAGAAAGCTTAGTTTGAGTTAAGCGTCCCTAGGGGCAAAATCGTTCACTAACGGATTTGTTAACCTCCGCGACGATACTCGGCCATTTCGATTTTGTGGTTATGTGTGTCAATGTGCGATTGTGTTAAGTGATATTATGATAAACTACCTCTTTCCCCAATCCCGTCTTCTTCTCTCTGCTCCTTACGGTTAATTAATACTTTATAAAGATCACAGCAAGAAGCACTTACAAAAATATTGTCACTGAAAATACTCGAAAGGTGGACTTCAGTTGTTTCCCGGTAGACCCCAACAGAATCTTGTGGCGATTCGTACAGAATTCCTTCAGGCCAAATAGTCACGACTTTTGACTTTTATACTTCTAGCTTGAGATCCTGAAGTTTCTGTACAGAAACTGTTTGAGAGTATGCACGTAAACTCCACCGTGTTACAAATTTTATATACACTCATCGTCTTAAAAAAAGCTGCACCTAAAAGGACAAAGCGGATTGTTGTTGTCTGACTGTTTACAGGCAGTTAAATGGTACCACGCACAGAAAATGAATACACCTTCACAATTGCAAAAAGGACATTTATTGCGCTACATGGTCAGAGACAATACACGTTATTATGGCATAGGGCCGCCATGTTGGCGAACCCACGCGTTCAGACGTTGCGGCGTGGAGTTGTAGAGCTCTCGAATGAGGTCTTGTGCTAGTCCATCCCATTCAGCTTGCACCTGAGCGCGCAGTTTTTGCAGATTGGTGGGTTGGGGTCGGATCCTGTCGTACGCTCCATAGCACCCCACACATTCTCGATCGGGGACAGGTCTGGCGATGCTGCTGACCATAGTAGAATATCCACGGCAGCAAGGAATGCTCAGGAGACTGCTACGGTATGCGGACGCGCGTTTTCCTGTTGAAATAGGGCATGGGCGTGGGCGTTCACGAACGGCAGAGCCACCGGTTGCAGGATCTCCTGAACGAACCGTGCGGCTGTCCCGTGTCCCCGAGGACCACGGCGGTGAACGGGCACCATGGAATATGGCGCCCCACACCATCACACCAGGCTGGCGGGACGCGTGATGGGATACCACGAACCGCACGTCGTGGCGCTCCCCACTGTGCCTCCAGACACGGACCCGGTGGTCGTCGCCATCAAGGCTGGAACGGGACTCGTCGCTGTAGACGACCCGCTACGAGTCTGCATGGCCCCATCTTCATCGTTCCCGGCACCAGGCGAGTCTGTAGCGATGATGCTGAGGTGAGTGTGGCAGGCCTGCTAAGGATCGGCTTGCGGCGAGCCTTGCGTTGTGCAACCACCTGCCAATGACACTGGCACTTACAGGATCTGACAGTGCAAGCTGCACAGCCCGCTGAATCACCGTTGGAGCACCTCTAGTTGCCGTTGTATCTGGTCGCCCGTTGCGGACCATCCGTCGGTCCTCTCTCCTCGTGGTGCTCGGCGGACGTCCAGATTCAGCCTTTCGTGTGTGCATGCCTTTCTCAATCCGTTGCCACCAACAGACGGCGATGGTGGTTCCTGTATGACCGGTGTGGTGCGCAGTACGGTGACAGGACCAACCAGCCTCTCTCACACCCACATTACAGCCCCTCTCGAAGGCGACTAACTGGGCAACCGGCTGTCGAAAGCGTCGCCAAGGAAAAATGTACGTGCAGATGACGCTCTAGCGACGCTACCCGATGTTGCAATGGCCGGCGCGTCCGTTTGATGCCCTCTTTTGTCGGCCGGTGGCGTGACGTCACGCCCCTTTACCCGACTCCCAATTAGCGGCCGATCGTGAAAACGAAATCATTGGCTTAGTGAATGGTGTGCAAAACAGGCACCGTGTTTGGATCGGATCAGTAGGGTCCTTCGGTGTGCAGTCTTTTTTATGACGATGAGTGCATTTGATATCTTCATTAGAATATCATATTTAAGTACAATAAGGTTTGTTTAATCAATAAATTTCTTTGTGACTACTTACTCATATTCTTTTCAACGTATTTTGATTAATATCTCATTTACTTTACTAATTCTAGCCTGATGATTGGGAAAAATAATACCCCGAAACGTCGTTCTGCAAACTCTTCTTATTGCTGTGAAGATGTGAATAAAACATTTTTCTGATAAATAAACTGTTGTCGATGAAAAATCTGTGGGTGAATTCAATTACTATTTTATATACTTATGTTGTGCACGACAAAGACGATAAGACTTTTATAACACACCCTATATTAGAGGTCTAAAAACTACTACTACTCACTGCTCGGGCTGCTGCACTTACGTTTAGTGGATTGTATTGTTGAAATTCGTTACGCGGATCTTTCTGGTTTCATAAAAACAAGTTCTTGCACAAACCAGGTTTAATTTTGCGTATAGTTAATTAGCGTGGTTACATGAACACAATCACACAAATAACGATTGGTTGCTTGATGTCGAACTGTTCGTTACGATACCTTGTTTAAGCGGTCCTTTACAGATACTTTAGATTATATACAAACTGGCATCGGCACTATGTTGTAGAATTACATTTACGTGTACTATTCTGACAAGGAGTTCAGTGGGCGCGGATCACGTATGTGTGGTCCAAGTGAAATCCACTTCCGAACTATTTGGTCTCAAGGACTGGAGCGATGCGAGTGCCTCCTGCGCAGGCGCTTAAGAGTGGGGTAGGCGATTGGCCTATCACAGCTGCTCGCTGTTCGAGTATACTAAGCGAGTTTGTCCGTTGTAGATGGCTAACGGATCGCCAGAGCGGCGTGAGTTTCACGAACGCTGGTCGCTCCCCCGGCAGAGCCGTGGGCGAAGGGTGGCCGGCGCCTGTACAGCTGGGTAAGGAAACAAAATAACTAGGCCAAGTGTGACAGATATGGTGAATTCGTCATACTCGCCCCATGTATTACATACATATTTGAACTGCAATTGGGTATGACCCGGTGGCAGTTAATATGTCCATTACCGCCAGATGTGGATATTAATTGAAAGCAGGGTTGAGCCCTAGGCCTATCCCAGATTAGCAAAAGTCGGATTAATGCGATCTTAAAATGCCAAGTCCTAGTAAGTATACATATGTGCATACATACATGTATATGTGGATATATACTTATACATTCATGAAGTTCTTGCATATTTTTAGCATTTTTCATAAGTTTATAACTATCTAAAATTATTGAATATTAATTTTTCAAGTTCCAAATTTCATAGTTTATATTCATACTAATTTTCGAATAGTTTTTTTTTTTAATTATTAGGGGTTCCTCGAACTTTGTCGTCATTGTGGTGGTTCTTCTGGATTGATTCTTCCTTGGGTTGGTGACCAATGCTCACTGCTTGGAAACCGCGGGCTGAATCACTCCCTCTGCGAATCCGCAGAGCACTGTTTCGTTCATCCGCGTGGCATTGAACTCGAGGCGAAAGCGGCCGTACGGTAATATTGGAAAGCGCTTTGGCTTTAAGCGCATCGTAAAGTTAAATTTCAAGGAACCCTGCGAACAAAGAACAGATGGGTTATTTAATTACAGTGATATTGTTTATAGCCTTGTACTATCTCAAAGAAATTTTGCTAGAGTTCAATCTATTCAGAATGCGTGTTTGAGGTTCTGTTTCAATGTTCGGAAATACGAGCATATATCACCATTCATGGATAATTCAGAATGGTTGACCATGAGACAGAGATGGATATTTCACCTATGTTTACTGGTACACTCTGTGCTCTCCTCTAATTCTCCCAGTTATCTTCGGGATCGACTTAAACTTTTTTCACAATCTAATGAGTCTGCTTCACGTACTACCCGATTTGCCAATTTCCTGCTTGTTATTCCCGTTCATCGTACTACCAAATTCGATGCATCCTTTAGCTATCTTGGCCCACAATTTAATCCCTAATAAGCTTAAAACCCTTCCCTACAAATCATTTTGTGAAAAACTTTGAAAATTTATTAAACTTAATTTTTCATCTTTCTTCAGTGTTTCTTGATGTATTATGTTAAATTTTTTGTAACCTTCTTGATGTATATGTTTAGCATTACTTCAGTGCTTCCTGTTATGTTACATTGCCTCATATTATCTCCTACACACTTACAATTATATAGTACTTATGTAACTTTCTCAATTTCTAACCCTCATGTATTTACATTTATGCTTTTTTTCTACTTATTCTTATACTCTTTTGATGTTTTGTTTATGATCTTCTGTATTTTTCTTGTGGTTAGTCTGAAAAGCAGTAATTTAATTACTGAGTCTCACCGTTGTACTTTTTTGTGCAATAAAGCATTATTATTATTATTATTATTATTATTATTATTATTATTATTATTATATTCATGTTTTCTGCACAAACATTGTATGTCCACTCATGATGGAAAGAGTTGGTCAACATGGGCAACATCCCCTCACTCCGCACTTATTTATTTATTTATTTTATTTATTTACGTCAAAAACTGTTAAAAACTGTGTGTGTCGAGAGAAGTGAAATTTGTGCACGTTTTCATAATTCTGTGATCTCTATCCTAATTCTAGTCGAGTTTTTTAACAGAAAAAGAGCGTTTTTTTCAAGTTTTGTTGACAAAATATTCGCTCCTTTATATTAAAATATATTTTCAAAGATAAATTAGCTATAAATTCGTGCCCTTAACCCTCATCATGTTCTTCATGAAAGAATAATACTTTTTACCGCGATAATACGGAGAACGATAATTTGAATAACTATATGTCCCACTGAAATTCAGAAGACGTGCACAAAGAATGAAGTTACATTTATGTCCAGAAGCAAAACAAGGGACCATCTCAGCATTTGCTCAAAAGATCAGGGAAAGTGGACGAAAAACCTGATCGAGATTGGCGCCATCAACCCAGAAAGGGTTGATGGGCACTCATTTCCCCTTAAAATCCAGAAAGGGGTGTACGCGCGCAAGCTGAAACGGCGAAACGCGCTCAATAGTGGCTTCATACGAAAATGTTTGCCTGATTTCTTTATTAAATAACTTAGAATTTTATTACGTTTATAATACTTATTACTACTTCACGTCTATTTCCTTACAAAAGTCTCCCTGATACACTCATCGTCATAAAAAAAAGCTGCACCCCTAAGGACCCTACTGAGCCGTGGCAAACTTCGTGGGTATTTTGTTGTCGGCAGCACACTGGGGGGTCGGGGGTAGGTGAGTGACATCGCACCCACCGATCTAGATATGAGGGCTTCAAACGGCCGAACCAGCCATTGCGACGAGTAGCGTCGCCAGAGCGTCACCTGTACGTACACAATTCCTAGCTGACGCGTTCGACAGCCATTTGTTCAGTTAGACACGCTCGAGATGGGCCGCATCGTGGGTGAACGTGTGGGTGGGTGGGTAGTCCTGCCGCCAAATTGCGCGCCACATCTGGTGTAAGGACAGCACCATCGCCCGCAGTTGGCGGCAATGGATTGAGGAAGAAACGCACACACGAAATGTAGGATCTGGTGCCCGCCACGCACCACGAGGAGGGAGGACCGCCAGATTGTCCACCACGCGCGAACAGATCCAACGGCAACGATTGGTGCTAGCGCGGCAGTGCAGCGGGCTGTGCAACCTGTTCAATTTCCTTTGTAATGTCTTAACTGTTTCTACTGTTTGGTGCATTCTTCTTAGAACTACTCAAATGACTCTAATGGCCTGCGTTAATTGATACGTATGGAAAGCGACCTTTTTCTGTTTCTTTTTAGCTCGTGGATAAAAGCACGGTATACTACCGGAGATCGGAGTTAATCTTTATTTCAGAGTCCTCCATGAATTCACGTTTGTAGCCCTTTGAGGTAATTTGACAGTTTCTGGTTTCAGATTTTATTTTTTGTAGCAGTTCGGTTAATTTCTCTGAATGCCAATTTCTCCGTATGCAGCGCCAGCGACGTTGACATGCCAAGATTAATGAATAAAGTGAGATTACAAGTCGGCGGATTAATAGACTTTTACCTAACTAATAGAGTGTAGTTGATTTGCCATAAGAATAAAACCTGTTTGGGGTTTGCCCTGAACTGGACGATCCAGAGCGGTATTTCTGCCTTCACGAAACACTGTCCTCCCGTCGTCCATCACGGCCCTGTAAGTTACATCGTGTGTAAGTGTAAGTTGCATTGTGCAAAGACCCTAGAGACTGGACCTTTCGATTGTCATTTCAATTTCCATAGACCTAGAAATGTGATCTTTGTTATTTCGTGAAAAAAACATTCAGGTGCTTTTATTCTTGTAAACACACTTTTACATCACTAGTTGGTCGCAAGCACGTCAGATTTTTAGGCTAAAACCCATTCTCCCATTTTGACGTAGTCACTCCAAGAACTTTTCGCATGGTGTTACTAAGTTTTTACATGGTTTAATTAAGAACTTTTCCCATGGTTTTACAATATTACAGGAACTACGTTTATAATGCGAAAAATGCCTTTTCTTTTATTAATAATAACATTTTTAGTTTTTTTAAACCCTTTGCTATTTTCATGCTTGTTCCGTACTTGAATGATCTCGAAGTCAGACAATTCAGAAATGCATGTGCTTGGAACGTTTTCGAAAATATTTTCAGAGTTTATTACTGTTAGCAATCGTGTCATATTACTACATAGCTTAATCTGCTACGTAACTTCGTATAAATCGTGCGCACTTATAAATCATTCGCTTGCTGATTTCTGGTAGCTGTAAATGGTAGCTGTAAATTCCAGGAAAGGCGAGATAAATCACATTATTTAAATAGAATTGATCACAAACGTAAATTTAGAACAAGATTGCAAAAACAGACAGACCAATTCTCCTTTATAAACCGATCAGTTAATAGATAGGAACAATTTGCCTGTAGCATTATTTGAGTTCTTTCCGTACTTAGTGCAGGGGTTTTAATAAATATTATAGGAAATTAGTAAACAGGGTTAAAACACTGTGATGAATGTGAAGTTAGTGAAATCAGAAGGCGAACGTCTCAGCAGGTACAGTGTCAGCCAATAGGAGACAAATTACTAGCTCCGATGACAAACATGCGCGATAAAAAATGCACTACACTTACGGGAATGATAACATTAGCTGATGCGTCCTGAATGACTGATCAATCAGACAATTAATAAGATATTACTCACCGCAGGAAAGGGGCAGCCGACAGGAACTTTTGTGGTCGCTGCAAACTCCTCAAACAGTTCAGGGAAGAGTTTTTTCAAGTGAGTACAAGCATTGGGATCTCCATTCTGGGCCAAAAATTTCCAGCCAATGTTCGACCGCTGGTACGCGGCACCGAAGATCTAAAACAAAATTTAAATACATTCTGAAAGCTTTCAGATCTTCGTTTGCACCAACAGATGATAATATAATATTTATTATTTGGAGTTTTCTTCTAAAATTTGCTGAGTGAGCCAAAACTGTGGCTAATGTAAAGGCAGTTCATTATATAAAGCTGGAGGTGCTACCAAAGCACATACATTCTAACATTATTTCTAAATATTCAGCAAAATATTTAACCATTACATAAATTTGCAAAAGCTTTTTTAAGTGCAGATACATACATAGGATGATGCTCAATTCATCAAAAATATACACTTCAACAATCAAAATATCCGTTAGAAACTCCCAAAGCCTCAAGTCTGTTCAAATCGATCAAGATATATGAATTTTCTGCTGAGCGGTTTAGGCGTTGCATTAGATCGCAGATGGAGAGGCAGTATTTAGATTGAGTGATTGATTGCGATTCCTGGCGGGTCACCTGCTCAGGTCATTACTCTCGTACGTATAGTGCATACTTTGTGCTCGGGTGGCAGATGTGATCTCCCTCCCCCCCGGACGGCGAGATCCGCCGCCGGCGAGATCCGTCGCCCATCGGGGATTTTTCCAACCACGTATCTCCCACTAGCCGGGCACCGTCACATCCGGGACAAGCTCTAAAGGCTCGTTTACACAGAGAGAGTTTTCTCTCCTAACTCTACGGAACTGGTTAGGACCCACCAGGAGATACGTGTAAACTCTCAGGAGAGTGATCTTCTCTCCGGAGACATGACGTCACAAGAGATCTTCGAAGTCTCCACGAGAGAGCAGTGTAAAGGCTCTGGTATCGATGAGAAATCGTATCTCCTGGGAGATAAATAGTATTCAAAGAGAGTTGGAAGACTTTTTGCTCTCTTGGTATGTGTCTACGTGCTCGATCAAGCTATTCTGCGTCTGTCGGTGTCTGTGCGACTTTCCAGTGTGGTCCGTGGATTTCTGTTCATCGGGGGAAATTGTACACTGGGGAATTATAAATAAAAATGACCAAATACTTCTGGAGATGAAAACGTACGAATGTTTTGTACATAACTTTATCCTCCTTTATATCCTTTATAATAATAGTAATTGTATTATAATGCTTATATCTTTTAATAAATAATAACTCCAAATTACGAATTAATTGTGATTTTTTTATATAAAACTATAATTAGGCCTTCTCTTCCATACGCCTGTCATATATGGTATAATGCTTCTACTACAAATACTTATTAAATTCTTTCGCAAAATTTTACACGCTCCCTAATTTATATCAAGTACACAAATTTACAGAGAAATAAAAAATTGATTCTTTCAAATCATTTATACTTAACTTCATAAAACATTTCTACAACAAATTATCAACTTCACACATTTTTCAAAACTTTACATTCGGTCAAAGCTATTTTCTCGAATCTGATCACGTTTTCGAAAAGATATTTTTAGTGATTCAGAAATTAAAACTTGTTTTATTTTGTCACTGAAAAATTGTAATGCAATTGAACAGGTGGCATTTTTTTTAAATTCTCTTCATGCAATTCTGCCATCAAAGTTTTATAAAAAATCAGCTCTTCTCTTCTCAAACTAGTGGTGCTACAGAATGGCACAGACTTTCCCGTATTAGTTTTCTATTTTCCTGGGTCTTCGCTAGCTATTCGGAATTGCCACATACTCTTTCTTGCCAGCTACCATCTATCATCGCCAAAAGTACATTTTTTTGTCATTTTCTTAATTTTTCGGTTTCCTATTGGTAGAACAGAAACATTAATTTTAGAATATTAAAGAACACAAAAACCTAGCCGTAAATGGCAATTTTCTTTTAAAAATTATGTGCCGTTTAAGAGAAAATGGCGTTTTAGCACTACTAAAAATTTGAAGCTCATTTTCACAGAAAATTTTTGAGTTTTCAAAATACTTTATTTGAAGTTATTTGAAGCACTTACACTCACAAATATAATCATCTTTACAAATTGCGGATAATGTGCATATTAAAGATGTGAGAGATCTTTCAAAAAATTTACATTTTTATAATTTTTGAAAAAAACAAAAAAAACTCAAAATAAACTTCACGCTATACTAATGAGAGTAATTAGCACTATCCGTTACAAAAGTTTCAAGAAAAAAATTGCAGCCATATACGAGAAAATGACGTTTGAGCATTTCTGAAAATGCCGTAAATTTGAGCTACTTTTCACAGAAAACGGTAGTGTTTTCGAGAAACTTTACTTGACATTATTTAAAGCATATATACTCGTAAATATAATAATGTAAAAAAATCGCCGATAATGTAAATATTAACGACGTGAGAGACAAGTAAAAAAATTTACATTTTGGTAATTTTTGAAAAAACCAACCGATAGACCAAAATGGCTTTTATGTCATTGATAGAGTACATTTACCACTATCCCTACCAAAAGTTTAAAGAAAAAATTTGGAGCCGTTTTTGAGAAAATTTTGTTTTTGTAATTTTTTAAAATTGCACATATTGCACGCAATATTGCACGAAAACTACCAAAATTGTAAAAAACATTTACATGACCTTTATTAAAGAACTCAATATGCAGAACAAATTTTATTTGAAGAAAAAATCTCTATCTTCAATTTTGTAGTTGGAGAAAGACGCCGAAAAAAATTCAAACTTTCACAATTTTCGAAAATTCAGAGCTGTACGTGAAAATCGGACCTATGCCATGTTAAAAAGTGTATTTTCCTCTATATTTATACAAGAAATTTAAAGAAAAAATTTGGAGCCGTTTTTGAGAAAATGTTGAAAATCCCCGGGGGGCTTTATATAAAGTACCCCCAAATTTTAAAGAATCTTTTTCAAAATCACAAAGCTTCGACTAGAATCAGATCGACTGGGGAATATCAATTTTGAAGAAAATCGACCGAACGGTTTAGGCGCTAGCGTTGATCACAGACGGACAGACGGACGTAATGCCGTCAATCGATTTTTAAGTATAAAGAAGCAACAAATCATGGATTTTGACCACACCACGAGATAGAGGATTTATTTTCTTAATTTAGCAACTGGTTTTATCCACTTATTCGTTTTCACGGCCCGGCAATTAATTTTTTTCCGCCGAAAATAAGCCATTTTTTCGCGCAGCATTACATAACTTTCCCTATACTACGTATATCACTCCGTGTATACGTACGCATACGGGAAAGTAAAAATCATCCACACTTGTCTCTTTCATTTCCTCCGTTTCTTCAAAATTATTAAATTGGCGCAGGTAGCTGGAAGAGTTGTCACCAGTTGTCACTTTCTAACCTCAAACTGCTCGCCGCTGCTCACCAGCTGCTTATTCAACATGGCGGCGCCAAATAACTTCCAGAGACTTTGTATCAAGTGTAAACGGCAAGGGGATACTTTTCCGGAGAGATCTCAGAAAACGACTCTCCCGTGAGTTAGGAGACTAGCGTTTGGGGAGATATTTCGAATCGTGTAAAGCCTCCTAAGAGAGTTTATCTCTTAATTTCATGAAAGTTAGGAGACTTTGTCTCTTCGTGTAAACGCACCTTAAGCTTCCGACATCTCCCGGTATGTGTGGTAGTGTAGTGCATGTATGTTTAAGAATGAGTAAGTAAGGGTTAGAACACGACAAGGAATGGGAAGGAAAGATTGTGCGTGGTCCGTGACCCATTCGTTATAGTACTGCTTCGACATTCTCCTGGTATTGATCAATTACCGATAAGAACAGCCGGCCGCTAGAATTCTCTTCCAGACAGCAAATAACTCCACCTAGCTATTTCGCCAATGTCGAAAATCCTGACTTCTTTGGGACTCGAACCTAGGACCTCCCGGTCAGAGGTACTACAGTGACGTTGGTTGAAGCCCTTAGCCACCTCTTCCGGTCAGCCGTGGCTAGTGATTAATGTATTTAAATTTCATATTAATAGATGCATTAGTTTACTTATATCGGTTTATAAAGATGCACAGGAAGACAACCATCGAGTTGACGTGACATACCTTTTAAAAATTGAATACGTTAGTTGTAAAAGTGTTTAAAATTTGAAAATTCGTAAACCACAAACAGACACTTCGGTTTAATTTATTTATATTGATTGTACCGGGTGGTTTTTTTATCGTTCGCCGAAGATTCCGGCCGCGTCGCCTGGGCAGTCGAGGGCTCATTCGCCCGGCAAACCACTGACTCAACTCCCGTGCTATCCGAGACCTACCGCTGCGGCGCTTAACGTACTTTAAAGAAGATGCTGAAAGTGGTGTCCTTCGACTCGAATGCATTCTTGGCACCTCCGAAACACATTATGATTTGCCCTTCGAAGTAAGTCTCGAGGAATTGTTGCGATTTTCTCTTCAATAGAGCTTCACGAACAATCACTTCACGACATAAAGATCGGAGTGTGGTGTGCGTTGAGTTCCACAAGAAATATTTTTCTAGAATTATTCACTATTTTTTCAACACCACCGTTACTGCTGACGTGTACATACATCAAATATTGGCATTATTCTTCCAACAATTGACACCAGAAGGAAGGCACTATGGTTACTTTCAACAGGATTCGGCAACTGCTCACACTGCTGTTCGATCCATGAACTATTAAATAATGTTTATTGTGACGATCGTATAATTATAATATGACCTCCTAGATCACCTGATCTATCTCCTTGTGATTTTTTCCTGTGGGAGTACTTGAAAGATCAGGTGTATGCAGAAAACCTGCTTTCGGAGGAAGAGCTCCGGCGCTCTATTGAAGAGAAAATCGCAGCAATTCCTCGAGACTTACTTCAAAGGGAAAATCAGAATGTGTTTCGGAGGTGCCAAGAATGCATTCAAGCCGAAGGACACCACTTTCAGCATCTTCTTTAAAGTACGTTAAGCGGCGCAGCGGTAGTTCCCGTATAGCACGGGAGTTGAGTCAGCGGTTTGCCGGGCGAATGAGCCCTCGACTGCCCGGACGACGCGGCCGGAATCTTCGGCGAACGATAAAAAAAAACACTCTGTATTTGTGTGTAGTAGTGCTTCAAATGATTTTCCAGAAACTTTTCCAATTCCTCAATAGTTTTATGCCAGAAAGGATTCGTGAGTTATAACTAGGTCTCAGCGAGATTTGAACCAGCGACCCTTTGCTCCGAAGCACTGAGTCCGTACACGCAACATCACCTAGACATACAAGGCCTGCGCACTGCAGTTTTTCAAAGTCAATATGGCGGCTGCAAACGGCCGACTCGTTCGAGTAGGCGAGATTCAGTTGTGTACGTTGAATACCACTTGTAGCTTTCGAGTTCCGGTTATGTAGATGTAGACTGTTGTTGATAACAGTGAGAATCATGGTGAATAAGGACTGTGTCCCCAGATGAGGGAATTATGATAAAAAGTGAAGAGTGTAAGTTGCTAAGTTCGGTGTTTACTTTCAGATTTGTGAATTGCGTTTGCGAACATGGAAAATTGAAAAGAATTCAGTGTTCTATTGTGATAATGGACTAAAATCAGTCTTCGTTTAAAACATACACGACTGTCCCGTGAAGCTATGGCTTCTTTGTTGCCTAATTGTCCTGCTTACTTGAATCACCCAAGCTATTCTTACGGAGGAAGTCCTCAAGAACAGAAATTGCGTGTCTGCTTGCTACTACTGAAGAAAGTGCTAAAGAAAACATTACAAGATTAAATAAAATATCTTTCTGTACTATTGATGAACTAAGAATCAAATTAGAGTTGCTTATTTCTGACTATTATCAATCGATCATTAACAAGGAATACGGTATTCTTTTTCAGCAAATTGCTTGTAATTGTGCCCCTAAAATTATCAATTTAGATGTGATGGATAAGGAATTGAATTTCGGTTGTTTATCATTGTAAAAAACGGTATTAAAAGTTGGAGGCACTACAATATCAGATAATGTAATACAAATGAAATTAATGGCATTTTAGAAAATGTTATTTTAAAGTAATGTTTTAATATTAGTAGTTAATAGTTCTCATGATGGTTTTGCGGTAAATCTAGACCGCTTACTTCCAATCAATACCACAAATTCACAATTTAAGAAACCTCTTGTTTTTATGATGAAAAAAATGAAGCTCCTTACAAAGAAAAGTAGTGCATATCAGTATAGTTCATGGTTTTTCATATTGCTTTGCATGCGATTTACCATATCACCATATTTTTATATTTCAAACATTTAGGGTTCATAATATTTCCTGATTCTAATGCAGTTGTGAGATTGTGTTCATTTCGTTGAGAACCTCAAATGAAATAAATTGATAATTTTTATAGTGTACAAGAAACAAACACATAAATTACGTGATAGTGATAAATTAGTGCCCCTCACGATGAATGAGATACATTTAAAATCAAGACCTGCAAAATATTTTGAGGAAAAAAGGATATTCAGAATAGAAGAGTTAGGATTTCATGTACTGTGCGTTGTAAGTGATAACAGTGTTAATAGAAAGTGCATGCAGCCTTTTTTCGCCTGAAAAAGAACACATATTTATAAACAATCTTTCAGCTACAGAAAGTAAACCTCTTTTCTTCTTATTTGATAGTGTAATTTATTATATATTGTAGTGATACCGAATCCATTACGGCTGCGAGCCTGAGAATTGCTCCGTGTTGCGCGACAGAGGGGTCGACGGCGGCGCCAGGGTTCTGTCAGGCCACCCGCTGGACCCGCCCCCCTAACAATTCGTCGCACCCAAGTGTCCCGCAGCCTGGGAGGTCTCCTCGTGCACGCGGCACTACAGTACTTTTCCGCGGCGCTCCTCGCCCTCCCCATCCTCCCTTAAGATTTTCGTTCCCCCCCAGTCATTAATTTCTGCCCCTATTTGACTAGAAAATTGAAGCGAGAGAGAACTGAGTGCGGGTTTCTCTCTCATTTCTCGGCCCCAAAACTTCCGATGATTGGGCGGAATTATTCTACGACGCAATACCCTTTCGCTAATAGCCGTCGGACGTGGACATAGCTCTAGGATGTTCTCGAACATTCTGAGGGAATTTGGTGGGGGAAGGGAGGCTCGAAGGACTTGGTGCAGGCGCCACCACAGAGAGAAGGTGTGAGGCCACCACAGAGAGAGGGTGTGAGGCCGTCACAGAGAGAACGTGAGAGGCGGTCAGGGGGACGAGACGTTATTGTGGAGGCGCCCGGCGTCAGAGATAAAGTTTTGTTTCTTAGTTGGACTTATAAGAAAACGTTGAGTTTTCGAGAAGAATTTGTGCGCGGTTCTTAAATAAGTGTAGACCGCGGGTTCTTAAATAAGTGTAGACCGCGGAAAGTTTTATTGACATTCTAATAGTTCAGAAAAAGTATCTGACCTGTGCTCGTGTTTGGAACATTATCGTGGAACTATTTGATCATTCACGAACTTGCTACGAACTCTAAAGTACCGTGCGGTGAACCGAAAGTGGCAAGGTCATTCAGCTGAGCAGACATTATCTGAGCATTAGCGACAGTAAGTAAGCGGCGCTATGTGTTGGGTCAACACTCCTGCGACCCCGCCTACTACCTGACTCGGCCCTGCGCGACCCTTTGTGCGGCGCTCCAGGACGTCCCACGCCACCCCTGCCAACCAGCTGGTGGGTCGAGGTCGTTCAACTCTGGTTTGTTGTACTCGCCGCCCCGCTGAGACGGTATTTTTTTCGTTCTTTTGGCGCGCCCGTGGTCGAAAGGCATAAACAGTTTGGTGAACAATTTGGCCGGGCGACGAAGAGAAGATTCCCGGCCGCGCTTGGCTGTCAAGAGGGAATCAGCGTAGAGGAAAATATTGTTCTTTTTTTACTGTAGTAATTTTCACTTGTCAATTTATTTTATTATTTTATGTGTGCATGTCATATTTTGGAATTGGGAAAGGGGAGCATGCTCGCCGACATGAGTGGTAAAATCTTGCAATTCTTTTTTTAAACAAAAGCCACCTATTTGTTAACATGAGTAAAAGTCTCTTATTTTACACCGGCCACCAACTTCCTCCATCTTCATCAATTTAGGCAAGCCTTTCTATCGACTGAGCGAGCCGGCTATTACGTCTACGGCGCCCAACAGACCTGATGGGTAGTCGCAATATATTTTAGTCTGGTAACCACAATTTGACTGAACGACTGCTCAGGCCTTGTAAAGTACGTCTAGCTGATGTTGGTACAAGCCATTTAACCACTGTGGCCATACGGGTTGGACATGTATCTATAAGGTGCTTGAATAAGTTCCTACTGTTTCATAACAGTTGGCATTATCAGGACTACCTGCTGACAATTTCCTATGTTAATGCATTTACAAGGAAATACTGTCGGCAAACGTGACCATCAAAGTGCCTTTCTTAGCCACAGTGTAAACAATTTGTTGTTGAATGCTTAACAGTTTTGTGCCAAGAAAAGTGTATATGTGAGGAATTTTATTGCACTATTTTATTGAGAAGAAATCTACAACTAAAGCACACAGAATTCTGGCTGGGACTTACGGAGAACATACTCTATCGAAAACGACATGCAGAGAATGATTTTGACGCTTCAAAAATAGTGATTTTGATCTTGACAGATAAAGAACGCTCTGGCGCACCGAAAAGGTTTAAAGACACAATTGGACGCATTACTTAATGAAGACGCATGTCAGATGCTAGATGACATTGCAAATTATTTTGAAAGCACTAGGAATGATCCAGAAGCAAGGGAATTGGGTGCCGTAAGAGTTAAGGGGAGAGCCGTCGAAGGTCTTTATTTCTCGTGTGAACTGTTGATTCAACGGCTTAAAAGGAAAGGATTTTCGCTTTGTATCTTCATTGGCGATGAAAAGTGGATACACGAATATCTTACGGCAGTCTGTACTACAGTACAGTGTTGTCAAGATCGATGCCACGAGCGGGAGTGCGTGGCACGAGTGCCACGACGAAATCGCCCCTCCACGCAGTTCATTACCCCGCCACCAGAGACAACGCCATCCCTATTGTAAAATGGCGGGGTTACTAATAGTTTCCTCTCCCGGCGCTAGTTCCGCAGAGAAGCTCGTGGCATGCTACGGTGCTACGGTGTGTGCCACTGCCACCTGCAGAAGGCCTTGACACCACTGCTATCGTTTGATCATCGAAAGGTTAATAAAAGGCCATCTCTTTTAAAATTTGGAAATTCATTTCTTTCGACGTTTCGACGAGCACTTTTCCTCTTCTTCAGGGGTCTGACTAAAATACATAAATTCTTATATGCTTACTTACATTTTTACTTTAGGTAATATAAGTAATTATAGTGCATTATACATTATACTTTTAAAAGTATAATATACTATACATAAAAGTATAATACATCATACATAAAAGCAATCATATCACAAAAACATCATACAGTTTTTCAGGACGACGTTTCGGGGTATCCTCTTTTCCCATCTTGAGGCTAGACATAGTAACGGAGAAAACAAACATCATTATACTGAAATGTTAAATGCAATGAAGAATAGTTCTCGATATAAACAAAACATGTACTCACCACGTCAAAAGATCAAACAAACGAACGAAATGTACATACATTTGATATATATATAAAGAGAAAACCTGGCATTTATTGGGCGATTCACTTAGCTTCCAGACGAGGCAGGCGAGGTGCAGTCCCCCCTGCAGATCGACATTGCTCGGCTGCCCTCGGTCGGTGCCGTTACCCGGAGCCACGACCGGACGACGCTGCTTGCAACTCTGGGCCCACACGCTCCTGTACAATGCTCCCTCCAAAACACTTTTCTTCCAAGCACTATTTATGTTTATTTTGTCCATCCCTTTCACACTGTGTAGTTGGTGGACCCGCTGCTCATCAGCACTCAGTTTCCCTTCGAACGTTTTATAATCACATGTACCGACACGTGGCGAGACTAGCTTCCCCTGATACTTCGCACTTGCTCAATTCTCTATAATTTTAACTCCGATTAGCTTTCGTATACTCATCATAGTCATCTATACACTGTTATTACTATGTCCACTGTTCAATATTACACTTCACGTTTCCTCAGTCCCTAGATTACGATCCAAAATCACTCCAGCCCACGTGTCCGTCCGTCTCTTACCGTGTTCTCTTACCCCCTGACTCATTGCATGCCCGCGCTCCCGCTGGCGCGCTCTACTGACCCGTTCAGAACGGGTCAAACGGCAACGGCCATAACTGCCTCGATATTTCGGTATTTGAATAGGGTCGGTCGCCGCTTCATTTTGCTGAACGTATTATAATAATAATAATAATATTATAATATTTCGTTTCATTATATATATATATATATATATATATATATATATATATATTGAGACGTACCATCAATGACATTTAAATAAATGACATTTATTTAAGCAAATAAAGGACGAAACATTGTAGAAATCGCCAAAGAACGTGGGTTTCTATGGTGCAGGTACGCAGATGGCACCGTATAAACGTAAATAACACAAGCTCATTCTGAGACAGTTGGAGGATGCAAAATAGTACCGCATAATGCTCGGGTGTAAACACGCAAGTAGCACCATAGCAATGCGAACAATACGAATTCGTTCAAAGATGGGCGTAAGTGACACCGTAGTTACTGCAAGACTGTAATTGTTTCAATAATAGGATAGAAATGGTGACGTCAACGGATTTTCGAAAACGTTTGTTAAAACAATGGAGAGACAAATAAGGCGAGGTTTGAAGGGTTGACCAGGGAAATAGTAATTCATTCCGTCTGGTGTCGTGGTGGTAACGGGTCGCTTGAGCGCGGTGTTAAGTTGAAGTGATACTTATTGAGACTTGTGATATTTCATTTCGTTTTTGTTTCGGAAAGTAATTAGTTGGAAATAGGTGCCCACCTAAGGCGCACGACACAGTGTGTAGGCAGTGTTTTTAATGTGATTAGAAGATATTTCGACTTGGTCTTGGATTATCGTGGACTTCAGAAAGAATGAAGATTGCACTACAGAGACAAGAATATTCTACGTGGCGACATCGAACGCGAAGCGTCGAGCGCGCGAAGAAGGAAGAACGGATAAAGGTTCTATAACAGGGTTATTGCAATAACAAAAAAGATGCTCATGGCCTAATGCTAATTTGACACAATCCGTTACACGTTAAATGATTGATCTTTCATTCTTAATAAACTGTAATTCACAGTTGAAAGAAAGCTGATTCTCATTTGCCATTACGTGCAGTCCTAGAGCAGATACTTCAGATTCCTCGCCTCTTCGTACGAATGGCAGATTGAGTAATTGGTTGCGGAGTAAGAGGCAACAATTATTTTATAAGAACCAAATCGACCGAACTAGCAGAATTTTTATTTATGAGAATTGATAATAAATAATCAGGAATTTAATTGTAACCATTTCCTGGCATCCAAATTATTAAAAATTTGAAAACTGTTTCCTGCGGGCAATATCTTCCAAAGCTGAATTTTAAAGGATAGGGGAAACGAGGTGGAAGATCCCACACACGCTGATACCGGTCACCGTTTCAATATACACACACCCATGGTCATAAAAATGCTGCTCTCCGAAGGACCCTACTGATCAGCAGCAAACTCGGTGGGTATTTTGCACACCATTCGCTAAGCCAATGATTTCATTTTCACGGTCAGCCGCTTATTGGGGGTTCGGGTATATAGGCGTGACGTCGCGCCCACCGGCCAAGAAAAGAGGGTTCAAACGGCCGCACCGGCCATTGCGACATCGGGTAGCATTGTCAGAGCGTCGCCTGCACGTACACTATGCCTAGGCGATGCGTTCGATAGCTTGTTGTCCAGTTAGACGCGTTCGAGAGGGACCGCATCGTAGGTCTTCGGGAGGTTGGTTGGTCCTCTCGCCGTATTGCGCGCCACACCGATCGTGCGAACACCACCATCGCCCGCATGAAGTAAGGAAGGCACGCCCACACGAAATACAGGATCTGGATGTCCGCCACGCACCACGAGGAGGGAGGACTGACGGATAGTCCGCCACGGGCGACCAGATACAACGGCATCGACAGGTGCTTCAGCGAGTTCTGGAGCCTGCACTGTCACATCATGTAAGTGCCAGTACCTCTGGCAGGCGGTTGCACAACGTAGGGTTCGCCGTACGCTGACCGTTACGACTCCTGCCCCTCACAACCCAGCAACGTCTCTACAGACTCGCCTGGTGTAGGAAACGACGGACGTGGGGCCACGTAGACTTGCAGTGGGTCGTCATCAGCGACGAGTCCCGTTCCAGCCTTGATGGCGCCGACCACCGGGTCCACGACTGAATGTCCAGTGGGGAGCCCCCCGACGAGTGGCTTGTGGTATCCATCACACGTCCCGCCAGCCTGGTGAGACGGTGTGGGGCACCATATCCCATGGTGCCCGTTCACCGTTGGTGTTAATTGGAGGTATCGTGACAGCCACACGGTACATTCAGAAGATCCTGAAACCGGTGGCTCTGCCGTTCGTGAACACCCATACCCATGCTCTATTTCGGCAGGATAACGCGCGTCCGCATACCATAGCCATCTCGCGAGCATGCCTTGCAGCCGTGGATACTCTGCCATGGACAGCAGCGTTGCAAGACCTGTCCCCAAGACCAAGAATGTTTTGGGGTGCTATAGAGCGTGCGATCAGGATCCCAGCCCACCCACCAATCTGCAAGAACTGGGCGCTCAGGTGCAAGCTGCACGGAATGGACTAGTATTGGACTTCATTCAAGACTGTACAACTCCATGCCGCAATGTCTGAACGCGTGTGTTTGCTAAAATGGCGGCCCCACGCCAAACTAACATGTACAGACTGTGGTCGTGTAGCGAAATAAATGTTGTTCCTACAAATGTGAAAGTGTAATAATTTTGTATACCTGGTACCCTCTACCTGTCTGCCAACAATGATCGCAATTCGCCATGTCCTTCTGGGTGCAGCTCTTTTTATGATGTACGTTCCTGCTGCAATTGATATAACAATTTACTTTAAACTAGTTATGGTAGAACTGCACATACTTTCAGGTATTATATTTAACTTGTGTAATTTGCGAAAATTGAGAGACTTCAACAAGCAATGAGATGAACGTCATTTTATGAAGTGGACTTTGCTCTATCAATAGGAAACAATTAAAAAATATTTGGAGTGTTATTTGAGAAAATGTATTTATAAATTGCATTAACTTCAACCGGAAGTTACGTGAAAATTACTTGTTTTCTGAAAACACATGTTAATATTGAACAAATGTTAAATATTGTAACTTTGCCATGTCAATTTTTTTATAAATTTTGAAAATACAGGAAGTTTTTCCGGAAACGGAGCGAACCTCACTTTTTTAACATTCTTAGATATATACGAAGAGATAATTTAAAAACGAAGCTTTTTTGAGAAAATAATTGTTTAAATATTGTCGATTTTTCATGCTAAATTATGAGCAAATTACTCATATTTTTGGAAAATGTACATGACCAAGATCTGTCATAAAAATGTCTATTTTTACTATTTTTGTTGTAGGAAGAAGTCGAAACTTTTCTGAAATTTTACAATTTCCATTTTCGGAGGTACTTTATATGCAATCCCAATTACATTGTGGAAGTTTTACATTTTTCAAATAGAATAAAGTACCCGAAAGTAAATATATAACCCGTTTTAATTAAAATCTCTGGATTTTCGAAATTTGCTCATGTTTAACTTTCCTTAGAAAATGACAGGAATGTTATGTCGGCTAAGGTGGTTGGTACAATCTTTACCTGAAATGCTTGCTAAACCTAAGTACACGAGTTTGAATTCCGAAGAAGGCAAACACTTTAGCGGGTTGAAGTATTAATAGAATATTATGCAACCATTATACGTATTGCGAGTGAGTACGTGTTGTTATTGTACTAGTTTCTATTTTATTAAAAGTTGTGTTCTATGAAATGGCTGTGTTGTTCAAGGAACCCTACGCCCATCCCGCTCGTAGTAAAATCACGAAGGGGCGACGTCAACAAAGTAATCCCTTCGTGGCGGCGAGAGTAGTTGGACAAACTGCATATGATTTATGAACTTTCATTTGCATATTTTGTATGAAAAATGTCATCAATCAGATAAAACATTAATGTACACAAAACAGACTCTGGAGACTCGAGGAGTTTCCGCTTTTCGTTTGTTCCGGCTCTCATTCCTTCAATTTAAATTTTACAGCGCTCAATAAATGACAAAGGTACGCCGTATACTTACGCTAACATTTTCGTCGAAATCAAAAGGAAGGTCCGCAGCGCACTCCACGTAGCGACCCCTGACGTTCCGGTGCACATTCAAAGAAACACGGATAGGGAGATTCTCGGACCCCGGACACAGTCCAAATTTTGTTCCATCTATGTACTCGTATGGTCCCTAACAAAGTAACATAGGATAAAACACAATATTTGTAAATTTCAGATCCTTTTGGTTGCTTTACATACTTTAAACAAGTAATGACGAAGTTTTAGGCTCCCAAATGTTTTAATACGTATGAGAAATAGTTATTTAAGCTTTTAAAACACGTCTTATTTAGCATTATTTAAGACATTTCAGGTCATTTAAATCAGGGGTAGCCACAAATCGATCGTGATCGACCGGTCGATCGTTTGACCAATTTTGGACGATCGTCAGTCGCTCGTAATGTCTGGGTTGGAATTCCGTGTACCATGGACTTTGAAGCGATTGTAGAAGACAAAAATTTATAGCAATACATTAATGCATTTTGGGAATTTGGCGAGGTCATAAATTCGTAGAATTATGACTCCCTGACACTGTGATCTTAGCTCAGCGTATTATAGTCAGTTAGCTTGAATATTTGGTAGTGTCATACGGTAGCTTCTTTACTTAAACTTAACAAGTAATTTAACAAAATAGATTTCCAACATATACTTTATTTATCAACCCATCTCCCATTGGAATGCTCCTTACACTGAAACACAGTGTAAAAAAAGTATGGATTTTACTTCCCTTATCCTCCTGAGACTATGTCAATGACAAGTCGATCGCGACACACTTTTAAGCTAAAAGTTGATCTTATATACAGAAAAGTTGGCCACCCTTGATTTAGATTATTCGAAAAATAATCTTTTATTTCGTAATATAAAAACTAAAGATTAACAATATAGGTACTAATTTTGTTTACTTTAATTTAAATAAAGAATAAAATCTCTTTCTTGAATAAACAATGTGTGGGAGATGTTGAAGAAAGTTTTTGCAATTTTCGAAAATTCGAATGTTAAATTAAAATTCTAGTTGTCTAAAACGGAAAATATTCATTTTTGAAAAAAATTAATTGCTTGATTTACGACCTAGAGACATTTGTAGGGTTGAAGAGTTGGACTTTTTCATTATTTACTACATATTCTCATCTTATGAATAACATAGAATTACATTGGCCAAGCCTGCAAATTATAATCTTTACGGTAAATGAAAAGAAAAGTATGTACTTAAAAATGTTATGTCTTAACATACATTTTAATAAAAGTATATGAGTCCTTGAGTGCTCTAGATATTGTGTAGACACGTTTTTTGAAGTGGGTTAAAACATCCTTATTTTTTACGGCCTACGAAATGAAGATGTTGAATGACAGTGTGTTATAAAACATTTTTTCTCCTTTCTGAATAAAAGGATGTAATTCTTACAGGCATTTAAGCTGAATTTAGATCTGTGTTTTATTTTTTCTGTCAGGAGAGAATCAGTGTTTTTTAATTTGTTAATTTGTACTAACATTTACTTACTATATTATATATTAATTATGATTAAGATCCTTTTTAATTTCAATAGTAGATATTAAAGACAATTCCATTACTACCTCTAATATATTGCCATCTTTTAAGCAAAGCAAGAGCAATTATGCAAGCAATTTACAGCAATGAAATGAGGAAAGAATACAAACACTTAACACTTTTGCCTTTTATAGATATAAGAACTGTCTCTTATTATATTCCAACAAAAATCTGCCAGCATTGTTGGCATCCACTTCCCCTGATATCGACTTTCGATGATCTCTGTATCATTATGGAATCATTCACCATGTTCGACTGATACTGATCCACAGTTTCCTGGGAAGAAGTCAGCACCGAATATAAGAAATGAACATTACGGGATAAGTTGTGCCGTAAGTCTTGGTAAGCATTCAACAGTTTTTTAACTGTTCTTTAATAGTCTGGAGATCTGTGTTTTCCTAGGTACATTTTGAAAACATTTAAGCACTTTTTTCCTTTGATGCCTAAATATTAGGATCTCTCTTAAGTTCCCTTATTTGGGAAATAAAATTGCCTTGTTTTATGTTCGCAACGGTTAAAAGAGGAAATATGTTTGTAAGATGGGTAAATCTTCTCCCGTTTCTATCCAAGGCTGTAACAATTTGTTTTATGAGTCCTAATTCAATGTGACGAGGAGGTATGATCACATCATTGTAAGTTACAAGGCACTTTTCCGTCATATTCCTTTCCCGTATCTTCCAATTTCTTTCACGCCAAGTTTCCTGTACATAATGAGACTGTCTATCCCGACTTTCGCATTCATAAGGCAAACAAGGATATTCGGTATAACCTATTTGCATTCACAAGATTAGGGAGAATCTTTTCTTTCCGGCGATGACGAATCACTGCTCTCACAGTGTAAAAGCTCATCAGACTCATCTCCTACGTTCAGAGATGGTTGTGATGTCGCAGGAAGTTTGTCGTAACGAGGAAGAAGTCTCATTGCTGATGGCAAATTTGGGCATTCAATGGACTTCTTTGATTAGCGGTCAGTGAAGCTCTGCGTATTTCTTATATACAAATTGCAATCCGTAATATGTTCCTTGGACTCGCTCCCTATCACAGGCACAGCAAACGACATAGAACTACCTTTCCCCGCCCACCAGATAATTAATTTCACGTAACAAACGGAACATCTAAAATGAGCCCAATCGCATAGATGGGGAAGGACAGGGGGGCGGTCCGGCCCGGTCTCAGCATTTTAGAGGTGACATCAGAAACTTTTACAGATTTTGCATAGATTTTCTTTTGATTATAGCACAGATTTTAATGAAATTATACGTACGTTTGCCGCCCTTAAATCTAGAAGTGTTTTTATAAAAAACATGCATTTGTTAATTCGTTATTCTTCGTTTTAAATTATTTTCTTAAAAAGTATATTTCAATTATATTGAATTCAATAATCTTTTAATGTATTATTAATAAATATCATGAGCAAATTTACTTATATTTTTATTAAATAATGTATAAACTATTGTGTAAGATATTTTTATATTTAATTGACGGTGGGGTGATACCTTTAGTTTGCCCCGGATGTCACCAACTTAAATCTACGCCACTGATGAGCTCATGTCTTCTGATATCCTGTTTAACAACCTATGTAGTGTTTATAGACCCTGCATAGAATAAAAATAGTTTTAAGTCTATAGAATAAAAATAGTTTTCCCTATTCCTTGTGAAAGTAAATTCTCTGGAAATTTAGCAGAAATTGTTTCATTTCGCCATTTATGGCGACATATTTTCTGAGAAACAAAAACAAGTTTTGATAAAACGAAGAAAGTTGCAAACAATGTAATATGAACTCTGGTTTTCATGCAAACACACTGCTCTGCTATAAATTGAAGTTATGTTTATACTATTTTGTTGGAAGGTAGGTCTACAAATTATATAGGTATCGGTAAACATTAATTCAGTATATGAGCTTACCTAATTAATCTGATACTTACAGATGAGTGTACAGTAAGTCAGAATTCTAACACAAACAAGATATTTAAATGGAAAATAACATATAGTTCACACAGTAATACAGTGGTTGCCGATGCAAGAAACAACTTAGTCAATAGCACAATATTGAGCGCAAATTCAGCGTAGTCAACTTTATTAGATATACATTATCTCCTTAGCAGAAACCTAATATGAAACAAAGGTCGGAAAAAAACTGTTCAATGAATTGTCACCCCGACCAAGATTCAAACCCCGGACACCTGATTTACACCCAGTTGTTCTAACCACTAAGCAATACCGAAACAACCAATTATTTGAACAGGTTCTTAGGCCTGATTTATTGCCGGTTTTGATACATTACCCCTTTTGGTGGTGACAGTTATAGGACGGGATGCTTTTGAATCTATAAAACAATCATTGATATGCTGATTTCAACCGCAAATTTGTATTCAGGATGCAAAACTTATTAAAGAACACATATTTGCAGTATAGAAAAAAACTTGTAACACAGTGTAATTCCTCATATATTTAATTTTTGTTGCGATAACACTTGGAAAATGACTTACATAGATATTCTGAGTTACGCCCAGTCTCAAATCCACAGCAAGTCGCATAATCAGCCACACAGCTGCAATCTTCATACTTCTCTGAAGCGCTTCACCAAACATGGGTAATAATAGTAGTCGGTCTCTGAGGAGCCGATCTTAAAATAGGAAGAGAAGCGTTAACATTAAAATAGATTGTTGAGAAAATATTTTTCTTTTACGAAATACCTGTGATGACAAAATATAGTAATTTGCTCTCAATTCACAGCTTCTGATTTTTGTGAACCCACAGAGTTCAACTAACTAGTGGATTTCGGTCGACGACATGAAAAACACACGGAGAGTTTGTAAAAACAATGAGTTATTTTTAGACGAAGTATCGCGAATTACAATGAATTCACCGGATGCAGACATGGGATGTAACGAACGGTGAATTGCATGTATGTTGGAGTGTTGAGATCATAGCTGTCAAATAAATCAGAGGAGATGTTTAACGCCTCGATGTCTATACTGCGTATAGAAGAGGCATAGTTTTCAAATCATTTTGATTATTCGGTTCTTGTTTTCATGTAGTAAAATGAGAAAAAAAGTCAAGAAATCATTGATCTTTGTAAGTCCGAATTCAGTATAGTTTTCGCAGAAGATCATGATATTAGTAGACGAGAACAGGTTTTTACAAAATATTGAGGGATGTAAAAAGAATGAATTAGTGGTGCTACAGACTGGCACAGATTTTACATTTTTAATTTTCTATTTCCTTTCGTCTCGGCTAGCTATTCGGACTTGCCACATACTATTACACGCTGCCATCTATCACGGCCCAACGTACATTTCTTGATATTTAAAACATTTTTCAGCTTCCAAATAGTAGCACGGAAATATTATTTCAGGAATATAAAAGAACAGTAAAACCTCGTCCTAAATGGTAATTTTCTTTCAAAAATTTGAAGCCATTTTTCAGAAAATAGCGGTTAGTGATTATAATAAATTCCAAGTTTGAAGCTTTTTGGAGTCTTCGAAAAACTTAATTAGAATTCATTTGAAGCACTTTAACTCAAAACTACAAAAGTGTTTACAAATTGCAGGAGTTGTGTATATTAATGGTGTGAGATCTTTGAAAAAATTACATTTGTATAATTTTTGAAGAAACAAAAAATACTCCAAAATAAACTTTACGTCATATTAAAGAGTGCCATTAGCACCATCCGTTTGAAAAGTTTGAAGCTCAAAAAGCTAGCTCAGGTCTCAGAAATTAGCAAATTATCTAGTACGAAAAAGTCTGTGCCATTCTATAGTCCTCTAGTTTAGCTTTTGTCGCTGTATAAGGAGAACACAATACATTTGAAATTACTGACTCACCAGTGTCTATTAATAAACATATGAAGTTGTTACACCTCTGGTACGTGGTTTGATTCTGGGTTCGAATCCCGGTCGGGGTAAAAATAGAGCTATAAATTTCCGTTACAATCCTCTGTGTATGTGTAACTGGGTGACGAAAGAAAAGCTAAGAAAGGCCATGTGTGCTAGATGCGGTGAATTATTCATACTCACCCCACGTGTCCATTACTGCCAGATGTGGATAGTAAATGAAAGCAGGGTGCTGGTCTGGGTCCACCGCTAGCTAGGAAAAGTCGGAATAATGTGCCATTCCACGTCAAATCGCACAAAAAAGACCAAAATGTGACCTTCATATTTTTATTTATTTTCTAATTTTTTCTATTTGTTATATGGATCAAATAAGTGAACACGCGTATTTTTATTTTTTTATAACTTTATTATTTTTGGAAATATTGTATAATGAAATTTGCTAAAAATGACGCGCATCACTAACTTAAAAAATTCATATATTTGAATACACCAATTATAGAAATTCCGTTCAAATTCCATTCAAAACTTTAAAACATGTTTATTTTTTAGAATTTTGCAAAATATTTAATTTTTTGAATTTTCATTTTTTTTCAAAAACTGAAATTTTGAAAATTGAATATTTTTGTAAACTCGATGAGCTAAAAATTAAAAAAAAATTTAAATGCACTAGAGTATTGATAATAAGTGCTGAAAAAATCAAAGTGGGATCTCAGTAACTTTAAGAGATATTAATATTTTACGAACCAGTGTGTAATAGATTGCTGCAATAGATACGTTTTTTGCGTTACTGGTAATCGGTTTCTTTGGATGAAGCAGTAATTTAAGTACTTCATGAGGTGATGAAACTTCATGATTGAATTTATAAATAATAGTATTTATGTGTATTAATAAACATATAAATAATATTAATATAATTATAAATAATTTATACATTTATAAATAATTAAATGACGGATTCTTGACTCAGGTTTTGACTGATATTTCGAAATTTTCTGGTCCCTCACAACTTACTTTAAATACAAGTACTTGCATACCATAGAATTCCTGAACTTTTGTCACAATGCGCAGTTTTAATGCCCTACCGAATTTACTTCAGTTCTGGACAAAATTCCATTTTCGTCAGCCAACGTTTTGGACACTTTTATCATGCGTTCGGTTGCTGCGAAAAGTCGTTTAATTTTATTGTATGCCCAACTTTCAAAACTGGTCAAAATTTAAATTTTCAACGTACTAAATAGTACCTTTGTCTGATTTTTCGATGGACGTCGAAGGATCTTCACTGTGAAAAAATTTATCTGTGTTGGCACTTTACAATTTCTAAAATTTCTCATGGGGATGCCATTTTGTTCCAATTTTCTTTTCGTGTGGGGGGGGGGCTTCTCCTATTGCAATTAAACTCATGTTTATCTTCTCGTTTATTCATTTCGCAGACACTTGACGAACTATCTGAAGAGCTTAAATTGTCACTACCTTGATTGCCACTTTTTTTACTGGACGTTCCGCTACTTTAGTTGATGCCACGGGAGCCACTGATCTCGACGCTATCTTCATTAAGAAAAGGCCGTTTTGGAAGCCGATTCCCTTTCTTCCGAAATGAATCACAAGTTCGCCAATCTAATGACTCCTGTAAATTCACCAGCAAATCGTGGTTTACGCGTTTTGGAGATTTTCTTTTTTAAAAATCGTGATCAGAAAGTTTAAATGCATTGAAACATCTATCTCGTACGCTGATCGCCACTCATGTTGCACAATGTACACACGATTCACAGAGCAAATACTAGCACTCTTGTCTTCATAAGTATTGCGTATTGCGACTAATGTTGAGAAAATTTTACCATGTCCCTTGACAAGTGGTCGATTGTATTTCACGAGCAAGGTCAGGAGGGCACCCCGACCCTAGGACGCAAGCAGTAAAATTCTCTGCAGTAAAATTCGAGGACATTTCTGACACGAGAAAAAGCATTCGTTTTGCTGTCACCTATCCCTTCTGGGGAAAGAGTGAACATATGATTTACTAATGTTTCTTGAAACACAAATCAGGCAGAGGGCCATTCTTTTATTGTTCGTCGGCATTAGTATCCAAGACTGATCGAACACAATTCGTTAGTGCAGGGGCAGGAACCACGCGCCCGAATACCATACAATAGATTTTTTATCTGTACGTGTTGAGAGCCCACATTTTTCTTGTTATGTTTTGTAGAAAATTGAACATGAAATATGCCTATTTTTTCAAAATTTCATCTGAGAAAGTTCACAAAGAAAATTTCGTTTTTTAAAAAGAATTACAATTTTTTAATGAAATATTTATTTTTTGAGAAAGTTATTTGCAGATGAATCAAATACACATAAAATAAAAATTACTGGTTTGTTTCGTTTAATTTTTGATAAGTACATTCAGAGTATCAGTTAATCATATTTTGGAAAGTACGCGTAAATTTCAAAATTTAATATAGACAAAACTACACAAATAAACAATTTTCAGGTAAATAGAGAAACATGTGCCTCTTTCTCTGATGTCCAGAATGAATGCAATATATTCGTGTCATTTATTTTTTAAATAGTCGTGTCTTTTCGAGTGCGATTTGACGTGGAATGGCTCGTATTTCATTTCGCTTCGCTGTCACCCATAAGAACATAGATGACCCACAAGTCACCCACGATGTTACCCACAAAAATATGTATGACACAGTGTCATACGTTCTGGGGGCAGAGTGAACATTTGAAATACTAATAACTCTTGAAACCCTTATCAGGCAGATGGTCATTCTTTTTTTAGTTCTTCAGCACTTGCATCAAAGACTGGCCGAACACAATTCGTTAGTGCATGGGTAGGCAGAGCGCGCCTTCATACTTACAATTGATTTTCTTAGAACTGTATGTGTGGAGTGCCCACTTTTTTCTTGTTTTATTTTATAGAAAATTGAACAAGGGACACGCCTATATTTTTTCAATTTTTTATCTCATCGAGTTTATATAGAAATTTTACTTTTTTTGAAAAAAATACATTTTTTAAAATGAAAAAAATATTTGAAAAAAATATTTACAGAGGAATAAAATACACATTTCAAAGTATTAAATGACACAAACCAGAAATTTTTATATTTGGTGCATTCGGAGAGATAATTGATCTTATTTTGTGAAGTACTTGTAAATTCCAAAATTTAATATAGCCATAATTGCACAAATAATCAATTTTCAGGCAAATAAAAAAATGTGTGTATCTTTTTTTGATGTCCAGATTTAAGAAAAAAATATCGTGCATTTAAAAAAATGTCGTGTCAACTCTTGTGCGATTTGACGTGGAACGGCTCTAATGCGACCTTGAAATGCCAAGTTCTCGCACATACATACATACATACATATGTACAGTGCTTGGTTTATAAACTTTTATGTTCCGGAACGCGAACCAAATTAATTGACAATTTAATAGAAATTGTTATATACTTATAATATAATTTCATAATTATTTCCGGGGTTACGGAAGGCCGTTCCGTCACGTTCCACCATAAATCAAGGCCACACATGTATATTCATTCAAAAATTTATATTTCTTTTTATGTAATTAAAATATTTGAATACTAGCTGAACCCGTGAGATTACATCGCACAGCAGTATGTGCTGTAGGAATGTTACGAAGAAAATACTGCATATCCACATTATTTATTATGTTTCCTATTTATCAAGAACTTTAGGCCTCGTACCACATCTACAATTTATAGTCAAGCACTATACCTCTACACTTATTAGTCCCCAAAACTTTACTGACGATTAGAATTGGTAAACACGAAAGTGTACGGCAATATACTGAGTGTATATAAGGTTAATGTAAGTGTACATTTTAAAGTGATTTTCAATAATATAATAAATATTATTTATTCATTTTAAATATTTCATATAAAGAATAACCTCTACCGTACATAACCTGCATTGTTGATAGAAAATTATTGAGAAATATTTATAATAGTTTGTGAAAGTTATTTTGTGATAAATCAACTACTGACTGTATCAGACACATTTTTTGAAGTTCTGAAGTTCATGACAAAGTATTTCAGATTAAAATAGGAAAATAACGGGCTATATTTCAACTCAAACCAGTCTCATGTAACGAAAAAATTAATAATTGTAATAAAATTTGGAAAATATGTGAAAATGGTTTGGGACATGCTTAATAAATCCATGAAGGCATGTCTAGAA
The DNA here is from genome assembly GCA_031308135.1 of Acheta domesticus. Lineage (NCBI taxonomy): Eukaryota > Metazoa > Arthropoda > Insecta > Orthoptera > Gryllidae > Acheta > Acheta domesticus. The sequence goes on along the minus strand of JAHLJT010009355.1, from coordinate 16,542,744 downwards.
GATTGAATTTATTCTGCAAACATTCAGAAAAATATTCACAAATTAATGATGATGTGGTCCAAAAAGAAATGGTAGGAGGGTTAGGGCCGGTAAATATACACAGTACCGTTTTCGTGCAGATTGGATGTAAACAAAACGTGCAGAGTAGACTGCACGATTTCTGCCTGAAAACTTTTGAACATTGTCATAATTTTTCACGCAGAAAGCTTCGTTTGAGTGAAGCGTCCCTAGAGGAAAGATCGTTCACTAACGGATTTGTTAACCCTCGCGACGGTAATCGGCCATTTCGATTTTGTGGTTATGTATGTTAATGTGCGATTGTGTCAAGTGATATTATGATAAACTACCTCTTTCCCCATTCTTACCTTCTCCTCTCTGCTACTTAAGGTTAATTAATACTTTATAAAGATCACAACAAGAAGCACTCACAGAAAAATTGCCACTGAAAGTACTCGAACGGTGCACTTCAGTTGTTTCCCGGTAGATCCCAACAGAATCTTGTGGCGATTCGTACAGAATTTAAGCAGGCCAAGTATGCATGACTTTGGCTTTTATACTTCTAGCTTGAGATGCTGAAGTTTCAGTACGGAAACTGTTTGACAATATGCACGAAAACTATACAGCGTTAGAAATTTAACATACACTCATCGTCATAAAATAAGCTGCATCCAAAGGACAAAGTGGATTGCGATCACTGTTGGCAGGCAGTTAAATGGTACCACCCATAGAAAATGAATACACTTTCACATTTGTAAGAAGAACATTGATTGCGCTACATGGTCACAGACGATACACGTTAGAATGGCGTGGGACCGCCATGTCGAAGACACGCGTTCAGACGTTGCGGCGTGGAGTTGTAGAGCTCTCAGATGAAGTCCTGTGCTAGTCAGCTTGCACCTGAGCGCGCAGTTTTTGCAGATTGGTGGGTAAGGGTCGGATCCTGATCGCACGCTCCATAGCACCCCATACATTCTCGATCGGGGACAGGTGTAGCGATGGTGCTGACCATAGTAGAATATCCACGGCAGCAAGGAATGCTCAGGAGACTGCTACGGTATGCGGACGCGCGTTTTCCTGTTGAAATAGGGCATGGGCGTGGGCGTTCACGAACGGCAGAGGTTGCAGGATCTCCTGAACGAACCGTGCGGCTGTCCTGTGTCCCCGAGGAGCACGGCGGTGAACGAGCACCATGGAATATGGCGCCCCACACCATCACACCACGCTGGCGGAACGCGTGATGGAATACCACGAACCGCTCGTCGTGGCGCTCCCCACTGTCCCTCCAGACACGGACTTGGTGGTCGTCGCCTTCAAGGGAGAAGCGGAACTCGTCGCTGAAGATGACACGCTGCCAGTCTGCATGGCCCTAACTTCATCGTTCCCGACACCAGGCGAGTCTGTAGCGATGATGCTGAGGTGAGTGTGGCAGGCCTGCTAAGGATCGGCTTGCGGCGAGCCTTGCGTTGTGCAACCACCTGCCAATGACACTGGCACTTACAGGATCTGACAGTGCAAGCTGCACAGCCCGCTGAATCACCGCTGAAGCACCTCTAGTTGCCGTTGTATCTGGTCGCCCGTTGCGGACCATCCGTCGGTCCTCTCTCCTCGTGGTGCTCGGCGGACGTCCAGATTCAGCCTTTCGTGTGTGCATGCCTTTCTCAATCCGTTGCCACCAACAGACGGCGATGGTGGTTCCTGTATGACCGGTGTGGTGCGCAGTACGGTGACAGGACCAACCAGCCTCTCTCACACCCACATTACAGCCCCTTTTGAAAGCGACTAACTGGGCAAACGGCTGTCTAAAACGTCGCCGAGGCAAAGTGTACGTGCAGATGATGCTTTGGCGACGCTACCCGAATGTCGCAATGGCCGGCGCGTCCGTTTGATGCCCTCTTTTGTCGGCCGGTGGGCGCGACGTCACGCCCCTGTACCCAAACCCCCATGAGCGGCCGTTCGTGAAAACGAAATCATTGGCTTAGCGAATGGTGTGCAAAACAGGCACCGTGTTTGGATCGGATCAGTAGGGTCCTTCGGGGTACAGCTTTTTATGACGATGAGTGCATTTGATATCTTCATTAGAATATCATATTTCACTACAAGAAGGTTTGTTTGATTAATAAATGTCTTTGTGATTACTTACTTGTATTCTTTTCAACGTATTTTGATTAATATCTCATTTACTTTACTAATTCTAGCTTGATGATTGGGAAAAATAATACCCCGAAAAGTCTTTCTGTAAACTCTTTATTGCTCTGGAGATCTGAATAAAACATTTTTCTAATATATAAACTGTTGTTGATGAAAAATCTGTGGGCAAATTCAATTAATATTTTATATATTCATGTTGTGCACGACAAAGACGATATGACTTTTATAACACACCCTATATTAGAGGTCTAAAAACTACTACTACTCACTGTTGGGGCTGCTGCACTTGCATTAAACGTTTAGTGTATTGTATTGTTGGAATTCGTTACGCACAGCGGCACCGAAACCCAGCGATAGCTCTGGGAGGATGGATTGTGCAGGATCTTTCTGGTTTCATAAAAACAAGTTCTTCCACAAACCAGGTTTACTTTTGCGTATAGTTATTAGCGTGGTAACATGAACACAATTACACAAATAACAATTGGTTGCTTGATGTCGAACTGTTCGTTACGATACCTTGTTTAAGCGGTCCTTTACAGATACTTTAGATTATATACAAACTGGCATCGGCACTATGTTGTACAATTTCATTTACGTGTACTATTCTGACAAGGAGCTCAGTGGGCGCGGATCACGTACGTGTGGTCCAAGTGAAATCCACTTCCGAACTATTTGGTCTCAAGGACTGGAGCGACGTGAGTGCCTCCTGTGCAGGGCGCTTAAGAGTGGGGTAGGCGATTGGCCTATCACAGCTGCTTGCTGTTTGAATATACTAAGCGAGTTTGTCCGTTATAGATGGCTAACGGATCGCCAGAGTGGCGTGAGTTTCACGTTTCGCTCGCCCGGCGGAGCCGTGGGCGAAAAGCGGCCGGCGCCGGTACACAGAGTTGGGCAGTATCGAAAATACTTGTATTTAAAATACGTATTTTCGATACTTTTGTAATTTGTATTTTGTATCGAAAATACATATTTAAACATGTATTTTGTATTTGTATCGAAAATACTTTCTGATAGTATTTTGTATTGTCAAAATACAAAAATACTTTTCATTAATCCGTCACAAATATTCATTGGGCAAGTAAATGGAGAGGGTCCCGCCACGTGGACGAGTGGAACCGGTCCTCCGGTTTCTCCGATTACGTTTCCCCCCCCGTCGTCGGTTCAACCGGAGATACCCGGACGAGCGCTGTAATCACGATGTAGGATATATTTCTTACACCGAGGCTGTAATCGCGAGCTCCGATTCAATTTCTCGGAGAGCAGGCTCCGCGTGCCAGAACGAGTGCTGCCCATGTGTGTGCCTCGTGGTCCTGTGGTTGTACGCAGTGATTATAAACTTGTGCTTGCGGTGTTTTTAATAGCTGATATTTCCTTATGGTATATTTAGATAAAAATCTGTTTTTTCCTGAGTACCTTGTACTAAATGAAGCTTTGTATGTACATTTTAGGTTTATTTGAACTAAAACCATCGATTTTGTAGCGCCTAAAAGAGCCTATTTTAATACCTATTTGTGCCTATTCTACATTTAAGAACCTAAAATGAGACTAATTTGCCTAACTTGTTTTGTCTATGGCTCCTTTTACCTTTTTCTTCTTTGTCGGCACAACAGACGAGGATGATATTAATTTTAAGTTACTTTTAACAACGCTAAATTGCATTCATCCTCTTTTACCTTTTTGTCTCCTTGTCTCATTTTGTCTGTAAGAGAGCGAGAAATGAATATATCGGACAAGGATCTAGCGATAAAAGTCTCCACGCCACTAATTCCTGACTTCGTGGAGAAGCCGCCTCCGTTTCTAAGATAAAGCGATTGAATTTCCTCGAAAGCAAAGTGATCTTGACCGATAAGGAACTTTCATTTTCTCTTGAAAACTTGGAGAATGTATTAGTAATTTATTGTGAGGCAAAATACGGTAGGAATAATTCTAACTACTAAACATGTTAAATAGTATTATCGCAAAATGTTCAATACTGATTATACGTAATATTGATTTATGTTCTTATCTTTGAGAAATATAATAAATGGTCAAAAAGTATGTTTTCTTGTATGTTACGAGTTCTATTAGTGCCTATTCTACCATTTCAAAAGCCTAACAGATGCTGAAAGAACCTATTGTAGGCACCTACTCGTATAATGCATATTTTAAAACCTAAAAATCCGTGGTATTCATCTAATATCCATATCATTTGTGATGTATGTTCATACGTTTACTGAAAGGTACCATAGTTAATTGTCTATAACCTGCAATATTTGTCCCAAACTATCACCTCCCAGAACTCATGGTGATGTCTTTACACTCCAAGTATTCCTTCGCCTCTTAGCATGGACAAGATGCCTTTCACACTTAAAATATGAACATACATGACAAATGATAGGGGCCGTCTAAATTACGTAACGCAAATTTCGAGTAGTTTCAAAACCTCCTCCCCCCCTTGTAACGCACTTCCCTGTCTCTATGTAAATGAGCGTAACGCTGCCTCAGACCCCCTCCCTCCCCCTTTTGCTTCACGTAATTTATGGATGACCCCATACCGATACCTGAAATGGGTTGAAAATTTCATTTGAAACAATTCTGTATAAAGAATGTTATATATTTTTAAAATAAAATTTTTATTGTGAATTTTGAATGTGAATGATTATTTAAAAGAGGAAAAATACGATAGAAGTTATTATGTGTAAAACACCGTTGGTTGTATTTTGTATTTTCAAATGTATTTTAAAATACTATTTTGTATTTTGTATCTAAAATACTTTTATGAAAAGTATTTTGTATTTTGTATCTAGAATACTTTCGGCGAGGTATTTTGTATTTTGTATCTGAAATACATTTTTGAAGTATTTTGCCCAACCCTGCCGGTACAGCTGGGTAAGTAAACAATATAAGAAGGCCAAGTGTGACAGATATGGTGAGTTCGTCATACTCGCCCCATGTATTACATACATATTTTAACTGCAATTGGGTATGACCCGGTGGCAGTTAATATGTCCATTACCGCCAGATGTGGACATTAATTGAAAGCAGGGTTGAGCCCTAGGTATATCCCAGATTAGCAAAAGTCGGATTAATGCGAACTTAAAATGCCAAGTTTTAGTAAGTATATACATATGTGATACATACATGTATATGTGGATATATTCTTATACATTCATGAAGTTCTTGCATATTTTTTAGTATTTTACATTAGTTTTATTGCTATTTAAAATATTTGAATATTAATTTTGCAAGTTCCAAATTTCATAGTTTATATTCATACTAATTTTCGAATAGTTTTTTTTAATTATTAGGGGTTCCTCTAACTTTGTCGCAAGTGTGGTGGTTCTTCTGGATTGATTCTTCCTTTGGTTGGTGACCAATGCTCACTGCTTGGAAACCGTGGGCTGAATCTCTCCCTCTGCGAATCCGCAGAGCACTGTTTCGTTCATCCGCGTGGCGTTGAACTCGAGGCGAAAGCGGCCGTACGGCAATACTGGAAAGCGCTTCGGCTTTAAGCGCATCGTAAAGTTAAATTTCAAGGAACCCTGCGAACAAAGAACAGATAGGTTATTTAATTACAGTGATATTGTTTTATAGCCCTGTACTACCTCAAAGAAATTTTGCTAGAGTTCAATCTATTCAGAATGCGTGTTTGAGGTTCTGTTTCAATTTCGGAAATACGAGCATATATCACCATTCATGGATAAATTAGAATGGTTGACCATGAGACAGAGATGGATATTTCACCTATGTTTACTGGTACACTCTGTGCTCTCCTCTAATTCTCCCACTTATCGGGATCGACTTAAACTTTTTTCACAATCTAATGAGTCTGCTTCACGTACTACCCGATTTGCCAATTTCCTACTTTTTTCTTCCCGTTCATCGTACTACCAAATTCGATTCATCCTTTAGCTATCTTGGCCCACAATTTAATCCCTAATAAGCTTAAAACCCTTCCCTACAAGTCATTTTGTGAAAAACTTTGTAATTTATTAAACTTAATTTTTCATCTTTCTTCAGTGTTTCTTGATGTATTGTGTTAAATTTTTGGTAACCTTCTTGATGTATATGTTTAGCATTACTTCAGTGCTTCCTGTTATGTTACATTGCCTCATATTATCTCCTACACACTTACAATTATATAGTACTTATGTAACTTTCTCAATTTCTAACCCTCATGTACTTACATTTACGCTTTTTTTCTACTTATTCTTCTACTCTTTTGATGTTATGTTTATGATCTTCTGTATTTTTCTTGTGGTTAGTCTGAAAAGCAGTAATTTAATTACTGAGGATCGCCGTTGTACTTTTTTGTGCCATAAAAGCATTATTATTATTACTAGCGTACCCCTGCGAGAACTCTCGCATGTTAAATCCCACCCTTTCCCTATCCACTTGTCTATCCTTTCCATAAAGAAGAGGAACTACTAATGTACTTCCAGAATATCAAACAAAATAACGATGCAATTGATGTTTGAAACAAATTTTCAATTAAAGTTTATTCAACATTATAGAGAGATGTTATTGGAACAATTCATACTTCTTTAAAAAATACATTTGAAGAAATTTTTTCAATCTTCCTTGAGAGTTTTTCGCTTTCCTTCAAAGTCAAATAATACAAAAGGTTTTTACTCTTGAGAAAGCCAAGTAAAGTAGTGCGAAAATACCTGATCGGGCAAGAACGGACCTACTCATTGCAATATTATTTACAGGGTTGGGCAAAATACTTGAAAAATGTATTTCAGATACAAAATACAAAATACTTCGCCGAAAGTATTTTAGATACCAAATACAAAATACTTTCATAAAAGTATTTTAGATACAAAATACAAAATAGTATTTTAAAATACATTTGAAAATACAAAATACAACCAACGGTGTTTTACACATAATAACTTCTATCGTATTTTTCCTCTTTTAAATAATCATTCACATTCAAAATTCACATTAAAAAATTTTATTTTAAAAATATATAACATTCTTTATACAGAATTGTTTCAAATGAAATTTTCAACCCATTTCAGGTATCCGTATGGGGTCATCCATAAATTACGTAACACCAAAGGGAGAGGGAGGGGGTCTGAGGCAGCGTACGCTGCTTTTTATAGAGATAGGGAAGTGCGTTACAAGGGGGAGGGGATATTGAAAATTCTCTAAATTTGCATTACGTAATTTATGGACGGCCCCTATCATTTATGATGTATGTTCATATTATAAGTCTGAAAGGCATCTTTTCCATGCTAAGAGCCGAAGGAATACTTGGAGTTTAAAGATCTCACCATGAGTTCTTGGGAGGTGATAGTTTGGCACAAATATTGCAGGTTATAGACAATTAACCAAGATGCCTTTCAGACTTAATGTATGAACATACATCACAAATGATATGTATATCTGATGAATACCGCGAATTTTTAAGTTTTAAAAATATGCATTTTAGGTGCCTAAAATAGGTTCTTTCAGCATCTGTTAGGGCTTTTTAAATGGTAGAATATGCACTAATAAAACCCGAAACTTACAGCAAAACTCACTTTTTGACCATTCATTATATTTCTCAAAGATAAGAGCATAAATCAATATTACGTAGAATCAGTATTGAACATTTTGCGATAACACTATTTATGAACAAGTTTGTTTATAGTTAGAATTATTCCTACCGTATTTTGCCTTACAATAAATTACTAATACATTCTACAAGTTCTCAAGAGAAAATGAATGTTTCTTATCGGTCAAGATCGCTTTATCTTAGAAATGGAGGCAGCTTCTCCACGAAGTCAGGAAGTAGTGGCGTGGAGACTTATCGCTAGATCCTTGTCCGGTATATTCATTTCTCGCTCTCTTACAGGTGACAAAATGAGACAAGGGGATAAAAAGGTACAAGAGAACGAATGCAATTTAGCTTGTAAAAAGTAACTTACAATTAATATCATTAAAGACCGGATTCCCGTGCAATTGCATATTTTGTTTGCTAACTTAAAATTGGATGAAACCTTGACAGAAATTCGAATCATGAAACGGGCAATATTTTAATATCAGTTTTATTTTGCACGAAATTGCATGTTTTGGGGTTACTTCACGATATTGCACGTTTTAGGTAATGCTGCCAGAAAATTGCAAATGTTGGGATTTTACTGGACGAATTTGCATGATTCATAATTTATTGTTTAAGATATAATTTTTATATTATCAACAATGTATCTTTTTAAAATGTTTTTTTAAGAAAAAGTTTTAATGTCATTACCCAGTATTGCATTCGGGTAGTCTGTAAAACCGTGTAATATGTATTAAGTCCGCATTTTGTTGCCCTGTAAACTGAGCGTCTATACATTTCATGATGCCTATTGTGTAATTAAAATTTCCCACAGAGAGCTACTGCTGCACAAATATGCGATGTTACCACGAACTAGGTCCGCGGCCCTTAGTGTCGGCCGCTCAGCCAACGCTATGTTCGGGGTCTATCTTCCCAATCAGATCATATATCCGTTGTGTCAGTCTTCGCTGAACTTACGAACACGAGACTGCATGCGCGAGTCACATTTGACCTTATGTTCCGGCGCGAAGCTTGGTGGCAAGCGCACTGCGTTTCAAATTCATCGAAATTCTCGGAAGAGATTATGACCTGGGAAATCAAGGGAGAATAAACGCAGTTTTTGACCGCTTTTAGCTGCGTGCACACGTACGCTAGAGTGAGGCTCGGCACACAGACAAATGCAAATGTACAAAGAAACTTTCCCTGTCTGAAACATACATTGATAGAAGATATAATACTTTCTCAGAAAATAATTGGAAATATACATAATTGTGCCGGGCGGCTTAGCTCATTGGTCAGTGTGCTCGTTTTCCATGACACGACCCCGGGTTCAATTCGTGGCCGGGTAAGTTTATAGTGTGCTTTTCCCTGCAATGTCCAAGTATATGTTGCTGTGTGACGATAAGAAAACTCACTTCTCAGGTTGAGAAGGCCAGAATACAGTGTAGGGATGTCTTTATGCTAACCACACGTACCCCCTTAACCCACGGCCGCGAGGCCGGAACGCTGCTGGAAGGCCATGGCCCGTGCGTGGGCTGTCGCGCCAAGTACAAACATAATTGTAACTTCGAATGAAAACAATTAAGAACATTCCTTTAACTTAATAATTTTTTTATTTCTGAACGTTTATTTGTATTTTTCATTTTTTGTATTTACTTCTTTGTTTTTCTATGCTAAATTAATTCGTGCGCATAATATTTAAAATGTCAAATATGATTTGATTAAACAATATGTACAACCTTATTATAAAAACACAAAAATCATATTTCAATCGCCCTACATTCACATCCCAGATATAAAATAAGTTGATAAATAGATTAACTGGAGTTTTTAAGCTACATATCACTGTTTTGCAAAAATTTTGATATTTTTATTGCATGTTTTTGCACGTTTTTGTGTTTTTATTGCAAGTTTTAGGGAGTTTCACTGCACGAAAATCCGATCTTTAAACATTATCCTTGTCTGTTCTGCCGACACGAAAGAAAAAAAGGTAAAAGAAGCCATAGACAAAAGAAATTAGGCAAATTAGACTCATTGTAGGTTTTTAAATGCATTTATTTAATTTTTAAATGAATTTTACATGTAAAATAGGCACAAGTAGGCATTAATGTTGAAATAGGCTCTTTTAGGCGCTACAAAATTGACGGGTTTTAGTTAAAAAAAACTTAAAATGTATATATAAAGCTTCATTTAGTACAAGGTACCCAGGAAAAAAAATAGATTTTTACCTAAATATACCATAACGAAATATCAGCTCTTAAAAACAACGCAAGCACAAGTTTTTAATCACTGCGCACAACCACAGGGCCACAAGGCGCACACATGGGCAGTACTCGTTCTGGCACGCGGAGCCTGCTCTCCGAGAAATTGAATCGGAGCTCGCGATTGCAGCTACGGTGTAAGAAATATATCTTACACCGTGATTACAGCGCTCCTCCGGTTATCTCCGGTTGAACCGACAGGAGATAAAACTGTCGGAAAAAATGTAATTGGAGCAACCGGAGGTCCGGTCGCACTCGTCCACATGGCGGGACCCTCTCCACTTACTGGCCCAATCAATGTTTGTGACGGATTAAGAAAAAGTATTTTTGTATTTTGAAAATACAAAATACTATCAGAAAGTATTTTCGATACAAATACAAAATACATGTTTAAATATGTATTTTCGATACAAAATACAAATTACAAAAGTATCGAAAATACGTATTTTAAATACAAGTATTTTCGATACTGCCCAACTCTGATTATTTAACTTTCCTTGATTTGTTATGAAGAACCGAGTGGGTTTTAGAAAGTCAGGATGCCAGTTTGGTGGGGTGAGAAAATTGAAAAATTATTTGTATACTAAAAAGAATTGAATTATTTTCTGCGTCCTTACGTACCTCCAGAAAAGCAATTCCGAGCCAAAAAATAATCAAACTAATGTTTTCACCTTTGAGTACTAAATACCATTTGTTACCATTAGAAACAATTTAGTAGGCAATGGTAAGCCCACTTCGGTACATGGGAATATTGCTCAAACGATGTTTGCATTTTTAATATCTTAAGGAACTGACACCTTGAGTTTAATATTAAATGGTATTTTATTTACAATATGAGTTTGCAGCTGGGCGTTGGTATACATACTTCCAGATACCGCCAACATTTAAATCGTGCGTTTTGACTGCGAACGTTGGCAGTTGTCGGGTAACTTGCACTATTCTTTCTATAATTTTAAATTTAGTTTTTTTTTAATTTATTCACGTAGTATTGTAGGCTAGCGGGTTTTGATTTTTGTTTTCCATTTATTTCAAGCTATTTTACTTTAGCTACTTTAAAACGTTTGTTCTTTGTGTTGTTCCATAGCACAAGTTTTCCCCCAATACATTTGCATACCCGTGCGAGAACTCTCGCATGTTAGACCCCACACTCATCCCTATCCTTCTATTTTCATTCTGAGAGAGAAAGTCGTTAACGAAACGTGTTTATTTGTTTAAAATCTATCAAGGCAAATTGCAATGCACTAACACAATTAAAAATAAAATAAAAAACAATGCAATTAATGTGTAAAATAAATTTTCAATAAATATTTATTCAATATCAAGGAGAATTTGCTTGGAACAATTCCCAACACTTAATTAAAGACATTTGAATTAATTATTCAATATTCTTTGTTAGTTAGTTTTTAGCTTTTCGTGATAGTCACAAAAATATTAGCTTTTTACTTTTGAGAAAGCTACGTATCTGAACCCGTTGACTTGAAAATTTCATTAAATGATAACGAAAATATTGGTACAGGTAAAACACAAACACAGTCTTCACTCTTCACTGAACACCCACATTTCTCCACAATTAAGTACACAGCACCCAGTACATAGACCATGAAAAAACGTTAATTGAATAGTTTCACTACACGCATTTCTTATGCATAAGAAACAATCTTCATAGGTACAGGTATCAAGCAACTATAATAGTACTTCTAGTTGTTGCTGGAGAGCAAATTTTGAATTAATGATTATGCAAATAAACCTCGTCAGACTGCACAAACGACGGTGTTAACAGAAAGCGTAAATAAAGATTGTCGAATCTAAGCCTTCTAAGCGTGTCGCCACAAAAATTGCTACCAGCAGAAAGGGCTGAAATATTGAGGTTGAGGTGGCCTTGATAGTATTGAAGCGTGGAACCAAAAAGATAATTTAATAAATCGGAGAATATCTTGTCTTGTAGATTATAATGTGGAAAACGTTTCTTTGAGGCCTTTGGCCTCAAAATTTTACTTTTTAAGGCTCTAAAACGCTTTGTTTATGAGTTATTTACCGATATATGTTGACATGTGATGCGGGTTGCATTTTGCATGACTATTTCGATGCGTTTTTTTAAAGAAATCATCCATATTTTTAAAGTCAAGGTGAAATTCGTCAAGTCTCCGTGAAATTCTCTTTCTTTAGAGCCCTCATTTATAAAGATAGGTTGTGTGTGAGAGCCAGACCAAAGGTATACTACTGAAATAATACAGGAGACTATTATTATTATTATTATTATTATTATTATTATTATTATTATTATTATTATATTCATGTTTTCTGCACAAACATTGTATGTCCACTCATGATGGAAAGAGTTGGTCAACATGGGCAACATCCCCTCACACCGCAATTATTTACTTCTTTTATTTATTTACGTCAAAAACTGTTAAAAACTGTGTGTGTCGAGAGAAGTGAAATTTGTGCACGTTTTCATAATTCTGTGATCTCTATCCTAAACCATATTCTAGTGGAATTTTTAATACAGAAAGACAGCGGTTTTTTTCAAGTTTTGTTGACAAAATATTCGCTCCTTAATATTAAAATATATTTACAAAGGTAAATTAGCTATAAATTCCTGCCCTAAACCCTCATATTCTTCATGAAAGAATAATACTTTTTCCGCTATAATATGGAGAACGATCATTTGAATAACTATATTTCCCACTGAAATTCAGAAGACGTGCACAAAGAATGAAGTTACATTTATGTCCAGATGCAAAACAAGGGACCATCTCAGCATTTGCTCAAAAGATCAGGGAAAGTGGACGAAAAACCTGATAGAGATGGGCGCCATCAACCCAGAAAGGGTTGATGGGCACTCATTTCCCCTTAAAATCCAGAAAGGGGTGTACGCGCGCAAGCTGAAACGGCGAAAGGCGCTCAATAGTGGCTTCATACGAAAATGTTTGCCTGATTTTTTTATTAAATAACTTAGAATTTTATTATGTTTATAGTACTTATTACTACTTCACGTCTATTTCCTTACTAAAGTCTTCCTGATACACTTATCGTCATAAAAAACAGCTGCACCCCGAAGGACCCCACTGAGCCGCGGCAAACTTCGTGGGTATTATGCACACCATTCGGTAAGCTAATGATTTTGTTTTCAGGCAGCGTTGGGGTTCGGTAAGCCAATGGTCTTGTTGTCGGCAGCACACTGGGGGGTCGGGGGTAGGTGAGTGACGTCGCACCCACCGATCTAGAGATGAGGGCTTCAAACGGCCGAGCCAGCCATTGCGACGAGTAGCGTCGCCAGAGCGTCACCTGCACGTACACAATTCCTAGCTGACGCGTTCGACAGCCAGTTGTCCAATTAGACGCGTTCGAGATGGGCCGCATCAGGGGTGTAGGTGAGTGGTCCTGTCGCCATATTGTGCGCTACATCGGGCGTAAAGACAGCACCATCGCCCGCAGTTGGCGGCAATGGATTCAGGAAGGCACGCACACACGAAATGCAGGATCTGGACGTCCGCCACGCACCACGAGGAGGGAGGACCGACAGATTGTCCGCCACGCGCGAACAGATCCAACGGCAACGATTGGTGCAAGCGCGGCAGTGCAGCGGGCTGTGCAACCTGTTCAATTTCCTTTGTAATGTCTTAACTGTTTCTACTGTTTGGTGCATTCTTCTTAGAACTACTCTAATGGCTCTAATGGCCTGCGTTAATTGATACGTATGGAAAGCGACCTTTTTCTGTTTTTTTAGCACGTGGATAAAAGCACGGTATACTACCGGAGATCGGAGTTAATCTTTATTTCAGTGTCCTTCATGAATTCACGTTTGTAGCCCTTTGAAATAATTTGACAGTTTCTGGTTTCAGATTTTATTTTTTCTGCGTAGGAGTTCGGTTAATTTCTCTGAATGCCAATTTCTCCGTATGCAGTGCCAGCGACGTTGACATGCAAAGATTAATGAATAAAGTGAGATTACAAGCCGGCGGATTAACAGATTTTTACCTAACTAATAGAGTGTAGTTGATTTGCCATACGAATAAAACCTGTTTGGGGTTTGCCCTGAACTGGACGATCCAGAACGGTATTCTGCCTTCACGAAACACTGTCCTCCCGTCGTCCATCACGGCCCTGTAAGTTACATCGTGTGTAAGTGTAAGTTGCATTCTGGAAAGTCCCTAGAGATTGGACCTTTCGATTGTCATTTCAATTTCCATAGACCTAGAAATGTGATCTATGCCATTTTGTGAACAAACCATTCAGGTGCTTTTATTTTTGTAAACTCACCTTTACATCACTAGTTGGTCGCAAGCACGTCAGATTTTTAAACAAAAACCCATTCTCCCATTTTGACGTAGCCACTCGAGGAACACTTCCCATGGTATTACTAAGTTTTTACATGGTTTAATTAAGAACTTTTCCCATGGTTTTACAATATTACAGGAACTACGTTTATAATGCGAAAAATGCCTTTTCTTTTATTATTAATAAAATTTTTAGTTTTTTTAATAACTTTACTATTTTCAAGCTTATTTCGTACTTGATTCATCTCGAAGTCAGACAATACACAAATGCATGTGCTTGGAACGTTTTCGAAAATATTTTCAGAGTTTATTACTGTTAGCGATCGTGTCAGATTACTACATAGCTTAATCTGCTACGTAACTTCGTAGAACTCTTGCGCACTTATAAATCATTTGCTTGCTGATTGCTGGTAGCTGCAAATTCCAGGAAAGGCGAGATAAATCACATTATTTAAATAGAATTGATCACAAACGTAAAATTAGAACAAGATTGCAAAGAACGGACAGACCAAATCTCCTTTATAAACCGATCAGTTAATAGATAGGAACAATTTGCCTGTAGCATTATTTGAGTTCTTTCCGTACTTAGTGCAGGGGTTTTAATAAATATTATAGGAAATTAGTAAACAGGGTTAAAACACTGTGATGAATGTGAAGTTAGTGAAATTAGAAGGCGAACGTCTCAGCAGGTACAGTGTCAGCCAATAGGAGACACATTACTAGTTCCAATGACAAACATGCGCGATAAAAAAATGCGCTACACTTACGGGAATGATAACATTAGCTGATGCGTCCTGAATGACTCATCAATCAGTCAATTAATAAGATATTACTCACCGCAGGAAAGGGGCAGCCGACAGGAACTTTTGTGGTCGCTGCAAACTCCTCAAACAGTTCAGGGAAGAGTTTTTTCAAGTGAGTACAAGCATTGGGATCTCTATTCTGGGCCAAAAATTTCCAGCCAATGTTCGACCACTGGTACGCGGCACCGAAGATCTAAAACAAAATTTAAATACATTCTGAAAGCTTTCAGATCTTGGTCCGCACCAACGGATGATAATATAATATTTATTATTTGGAGTTTTCTACTAAAATTTGCTGAGTGACGCGCCAATACAGTGGCTAATATAAAGGCAGTTCATTATATAAAGCTGGAGGTGCTACCAAAGCACATACATTCTAACATTATTTCTAAATATTCAGCAAAATATTTAACCATTACATAAATTTGCAAAAGCTTTTTAAGTGCAGATACGTACATAGGATGATGCTCAATTCATCAAAAATATACACTTCAACAATCAAAATATCCGTTAGAAACTCCCACAGTCTCAAGTCTGTTCAGATCGATCAAGATATATCAATTTTCTGCTGAGCGGTTTAGGCGTTGCATTAGATCGCAGATGGAGAGGCAGTATTTAGATTGAGTGATTGATTGCGATTCCTGGCGGGTCACCTGCTCAGGTCATTGCTCCCGTACGTATAGTGCATACTTTGTGCTCGGGTGGCAGATGTGATCTCCCTCTCCCCCGGACGGCGAGATCCGCCGCCGGCGATATCCGTCGCCTATCAGGGATATTTCCAACCACGTATCTCCCGCTAGCCGGGCACTGTCACATCCGGGACAAGCTCTAAGCTTCCGACATCTCCCGGTATGTGTGGTAGTGTAGTGCATGTATGTTTAAGTGTGTGTACGTAAGGGTTAGGATACGACAAGGAATGGGAAGGAAAGATTGCGCGTGGTCCGTGACCCATTCGTTATAGTACTACTGCTTCGACATTCTCCTGGTATTGATCGATTACCGAACTTATATCCCCACGTACAGAGCGTACAGGCTGTGCATAGCATTACGCAATGTACTCCGGAGCAAAGCAGGGCTTATGAATTTAATTAAAGCACGAGGCCCGATAACCAATACCTTGGAACCAGAAAGAAGGCGTCTTTTCGTGTCCCCGATAATTTTAACGCACTTCTATCTTAAGCACCTAATAAATATTAATAAATTTCATCTCAGTTGCGCCCTGCGCTCAGATAAGACGTCGAAGGCTCCAATAACTAACGCCTGCCCCTTAACCTCCATGTAATCATGAAAGGTCACTTCGGGGCACAGTCCTCGTGATAGCAAGACCCGCGCCTCGGAGTTCCCCCTCCGCCCGTGATAAGGGCCACCCAGAACGCGCTTGCGTCTCTGACCATAACAAGTATCTCCCCCTCCACCATGTACTTACAAACAGGAGTGGGGATGTAGTCTATATAGTTCCTAAGGAAATATTGTAAAGGGTTCACAACCATTTTCGACTTTGTAATAGAAATTTGTATAACCTGTATTTTATTCACTTCTGTAATAAACTCGGTGTGTTCTCACTCTCTGAGTTTCATTTCACTAAGTCCGTCTGGAGAACTGTCGACTTGCCATCGACGTATTTTACTGGGGGCTCAGCCGGGATGGCAGGTGTCCAATAATTGCAATTACGGAAGACATTAAGCGAGCTAATCGTCAGTAGTAACCTCTTCAACAATTAAGAGGCTTTCAAGACTGCGACTTGCCGCGCCCTGCTGCCCTGTCTCGACGGAACGTCCACGACGAGCACGCGGTCTTCATCGCCATTGCAGAGGACTTCTTAAGGCCAGCCGATCGCCAGCAGTAACCTCTTCACCCATTAAGAGGCCTTCGAGTCTGCGACCTGCTGCC
Organism: Acheta domesticus; assembly: GCA_031308135.1. Classification (NCBI taxonomy): domain Eukaryota; kingdom Metazoa; phylum Arthropoda; class Insecta; order Orthoptera; family Gryllidae; genus Acheta; species Acheta domesticus. The sequence continues at coordinate 16,525,856 of JAHLJT010009355.1, read as the reverse complement.
ATCCACTTCGGACCGGCCTGGTGATCAACGGAACCTGAGAGAACGTCCCACTTCAGACGCAGGATGTTGGTCTGGATCCTCATCTCTTCAATGCTGTAAGTGAGACTTCACACCGCTGTGTTAATGAGTGCAGTGCTTAGCTACAGTAGTCAAAGAGCTATTTTTGGTTATCGTGCATTTTCATTAAGCAAAATTCAGAAGTGCAACGTTACTTATAGAAGTGCAGTAGTTAAACGCAATAGTTTAAAAAGCTTCTTTCGTATCCTGCATTTTCATAACCTGTGAACCAGAATTAAATTTATAATTCATTTCATTTTGAAAGTAACCAGTTAGAAAATAAATTTTAATTTTAAAGATTATCTTACTTGTATATTTTAAGGAATTTATTCCATAACTTAAAGGTAAATTTTATTTACATAATGGCGCAAGGCTTCGAACCCCTCACAAAGTGGGAAATGGCACACATTAATCTGTTGCCAGAATTTAACGGTACTTCCGACTGTAATTTAGATTATTTCTTAGTCCAATGCGAGTCTTTCTTGCGAAATTTTCATAGATCTCCGGAAACCCCGAATGCAGAACTAACTAATATGTTCCTTTTCAATGTAGTAAAAGCCAAAATCAAAGGAGAAGCACAATCAGTGCTCGATGTCGAAACAAATTCGAATTTCGAAAGACTAAAGGAAAAGTTAATAAGAAAATACGGAGACGCTCGCGACGAACACATCTTGTTCCGCGGAATATCCAATTGTTGTCAAAAACGCAATGAAAGTTTCCTGGAATATCATGACCGATTAAATCAACTACTCATTAAGTACAAAAGTACATTAAAATTGAATCATCAAAATCCCATTCTAGAAATGAAGTTACAGGAAGCAGACGGAAAAGCTTTAGGCGCTTTCCGAGCAGGTATCCTTAACCCATATCGCGAATACCTTAGGTACGCACAGATTACAGACCTCTCTCAAGCTCTTCGTGCATGCCGCGATTATGACAACGAACGAGCATACGAAAACTACATGGATTCATTGCGCAACAACCAAAAACAAAATCTTCCAACTCCCAACCAACAGGTTAAAACAAATCAAACGCCCACGTTTAATTTCAGAAGTAGCTTCCCCACACCTTTTACGCATTCTAATTTTACTCCAAATATGTCGCGTTTTCAGCCAATGCCACATCGACCTGAACCAAGTAGAGTCTTGCCACCGCATGTAAGTCAGCCGCAAAATCACACGCAGCAAAATTTGCATCGTTCTCCTCTTATTAGGCCTCCCCAATTTCGACCACCTGTAGGTCAGGGAAGACCATATCCACATCCCTTGCAGATTGGAAGAATGCATGACCCGCCGAATCAACCGCAAGGTAATAGACAGACTCCCATGTCAGGTGTTTCCACTATCAGACAAAACGCGAATTACCACTACAATGACAATCAGATTGACTATACTGACTATAGCGGACAGAATTATGAGGACATCTATGATGAAACCTCTCAGAAGTATGACTACTATTATCCAGAGCAGACAAATGAGAACTTCGAAACTAGCGAATTCGTGAATCAGGATTTTCGCGAGGTTGCGTCATCAATACCAAAGACTTGAATAATATACACAATGCCCCAGAACTCCCTTTCATCACGTTGTTTGGTCTAAAGATCTTAATTGACACCGGCGCCAGTAACTCTATGATAAATCCGAACCCCGCCTACGAAATGTTTGCTGAATACCTTTTTAAGGAAGATTTTTGCATCCAGTCCATCCATGCGAAAACTAGAGGAAAGGACAACGTACGCTATCAGATATTTTCTGAGTACGGTCTGGACTCGCCTATTAATTTTAGAGTAATTCAGTGGCACAATTATTTTGATGCCCTCATCGGTTCTTCAGATTTTGCACGTCTGAAAGCAATAATCGATTACGGTACTAATACCATCACCCTAGGGGATAAGAAGATCCCACTCTATTTTCATTCCCGCTTAAACAAAACAGTATAGAATCGAACAGAATTCTCACGATCATACGATCCCAGTCAATAGTAAGCAAGGAGAAATATATGTCTCCGCTTTTGTGCACGACAGCTATTGTTTCTCCGACTTCGAAAAGTACGTCCCCGAATACCCGAGGGAATGCTTTTCAGATGTTGCATTTGACCGGTCGACGTAACGTCGAACAATTAGATAGCTTCAATGAACAACCGCTGGAGGAATCTAATTTTGAGATTAAGAACATGAAAGGCGAACTAACTATGTCGCCGACGCGCTGTCTCGCATAGAAATTAATGCCAATGATGAAGACGCTAAATCAGACATTGCTACCGTCCCGGACAAAGACTATCAACAGGAATTGACTGCCAGACGATACATTCTAATCAGAAATCCTATCTTCACCAAGAATGTCAGAAAGATCCCTCAATCAAAATAAGAACCAATTATTTATCTCATTTAGTAAAACTTCAGAGGTTACTCCACAAAACCACTCTTCAAAAGAAACAAATTGTGAAAGTTAAGTCACAAACCACAATTTGCTTTAGGATCTGACAAATCTCCTCCCTCAAATTATAATTCCAAGCGAGAAATACGCAGTATTTTTCGATGACATTACGATCGAAATTCCCTTCATTAGAACGTGCCAAAAACTTTTTACATCTGAATTGTAATTTACACGCACCAATAATTGGTAGAAAATGTCGAAGACAAAACTTACAACAACAACAATTAGTCGCGCAATACCACAAGTGTTAACCACAACGGTATTACGGAAACGATCGAGCACCTTACTCAGAAATATTACTGGCCTCACCTCAGGACGCAAGTCATGACCATATCAATATTGCAACTTTGCCAGAGGAACAAGTACGAGCGCCACCCGAATAAAGTGCCGAACGAAGGAACTATTACGTCTCCCCACACCGTTTTCTTCATTCACTTAGATACCTTCCACTTCGAAGGAGAAAGAATACTCACAATAATAGACGTATTTTCGAAGTATGGTCAGGCGTACCCATTAACCGGATGGTACAGGGGTACTCAGTACTCTGGAAACTAAACAGTTCTTTTCTCACCATGGATTTCCTACAAAAATAACACACACCAAGGTACCGATTTCAAAACAAACTGATTGATGATTTTTGCAGATCTCACAACATGACTTACCATGCCACGACACCTCTGAACTCTTCGTCAAATTCGCCCGTAGAACGATTTATTCGACTATGCTAGAAAAATGAGAATTTCTCAGAGGCAAAGACAGAAGCAGTCCCTAGCGCATATTGTATTGACGCAATCACGCTGTACAATTCTTCTATTCACTCCACCACCAAGAAAACCCCTTTTACTATACTGTCACGATAGGATCCCATTACAATGCGTTAGAACCACATTTTCGTACCTACAACTGATCTAGAGGAATATATCATTAACAAGAAACGCAAGTCCGAGAAATGGCTGCCTTGCAATCCCCACCAGAGAGACGTCTTTCCTCCAGGAATATCGAGTAAATGACACTGTTTACGTAAAAGACCCGCTGAACGCGTACAAAAAATCCAAAACTTGTATCGCGAAGGCCTAGTGGTGAAACCGAAACCACAAAATCCACTGCAAAATGAAAAACGGAAAAATTGACATGTCAGACATATTCGCCACGTAAAACCTAAGCGAAAATGTTCTGTACAGACCGGAGACCGAATGCGACGGAATGAAAACGAAATTTAATTGAAACTCAAGAATTCTACGCTGACGCTCTCGGCCCAGCAGTCATCGTAGATAACTACCACAAGTTTTATGTTCCATTTCAACTTAACCACTTTAACAGAAACGTTCTCCCAATAAGAAACAACCACCGACTCTTGAATACTAAAAGTAATAATACCTTTCCCTTCTTGTCTTACGAGATATCGATGCTACTAAAAGAGGCTGAAAAGGAACTTCAAAATTACTCCCCCACATCAATAGAAATAAAAGAGTCTTGTCAATGGACTAGGAAAATTATAAAATTTATTTCAGGAAATTTAGATCAGGAGGATTACATAACGCTTGAGGCACAAATTACCCGCCTTGCAAAGCGACAGAGATCAGGAAATACGACATGTTTAATAAACTAGTCCTCGTTCAGTAATTCTATCACTCACAAATTCGTAAATGAATGAATCAATAAATTTAAACATGGGGTTAATTCAGCAAATATTGTCAAAGCAGGATTTCAAAGTAGACTGTTAGAGCAGTATCAGTACACTACGATGTGTTGTTAAGAAGGATTCTTGAAGATTTTAACGAACTCTAGAAAATACCATAAGTTTGTCTTTCCATATATCACGAACGTTCAGTTTGTTCTCCAATGCAAAGATGTTACCAATGTATGACCATCTGTAATGCGGTTTATCCTGTCCAATCCTATTGTTCTATAGTGACCCTTAACGCATGTTTTTGAGAACCTCAATTCCACAAAGAGCCAGGTTGTCTAATAGACCTAGGGATTGGTCGTAATATTATCAGTACCAACTACGATGGTAATAACTAGCACTTTACGCAATCACACCTGTGCCTACTATTATAACGTCGTGTTTTAATTCCTTCCGAGAGGAATTATCTCAGGGCCCTACCTCTAAATGGTCACCGGGAAATTTGCATAAAAGTACATTAACATATGTTTGTGCTAATTACATGTTAGAGTTAACCATTGTATCTGACGAAAACAACAGGATGTGATTTCGCACAGGTAACTAATGAATGTAAAGCTGTTTTTCAACTTCTTAACAAAAATGACATCCTATTTTTCTCATCTCTGAAGAAAATTGTAAATACAGGACTTGCAATAATAACCAACTTGGTAGAGCTACAATTCATATCTAATCTATAGTAAATGTTAATTTCCTACATCAGCAATGATAACCACATTAGAACCAAAGCCACCACGTCATTGTATGACGTGTTCCACTTGTATATGTGTATAATGAACATATGTAAAACTGAAATTCAATTTCCTCCATCCCACCTTGATGTAAATAAACTAAAATTAGACTTAATTCCCATCACACCCACTCCTATTATGTGTAAACAATTTAATG
>JAHLJT010009355.1:16499673-16519792 GCA_031308135.1 Acheta domesticus | reverse complement strand
TTTTATTGAGAAGAAATCTACAACTAAAGCACACAGAATTCTGGCTGGGACTTACGGAGAACATACTCTATCGAAAACGACATGCAGAGAATGATTTTGACGCTTCAAAATAGTGATTTTGATCTTGACAGATAAAGAACGCTCTGGCGCACCGAAAAGGCTGTAAAGACACAATTGGACGCATACTTAATGAAGACGCATGTCAGATGCTAGATGACATTGCAAATTATTTTGAAGCACTAGGAATGATCCAGAAAGCAATGAGGAATGTGGGATGCCGTAAGAGTTCAGGGGAGAGCGTCGAAGGTCTTTAGTTCTCGTGTGAACGGTTGATTCAACGGCTTAAAGAAAGGATTTTCGCATTTGTATCTTCATTGGCGATGAAAAGGTGATACACGAATATCTACGGTCAGTCTGTACTACAGTACAGTGTTGTCAAGATCGATGCCACGAGCGGGAGTGCGTGGCACGAGTGCCACGACGAAATCGCCCCTCCACGCAGTTTCATTACCCCGCCACCAGAGACAACGCCATCCCTATTGTAAAATGGCGGGGTTACGAATAGTTTCCTCTCCCGGCGCTAGTTCCGCAGAGAAGCTCGTGGCATGCTACGGTGCTACGGTGTGTGCCACTGCCACCTGCAGAAGGCCTTGACACCACTGCTATCGTTTGATGATCGAAGGTTAATAAAAGGCCATCTCTTTTAAAATTTGGAAATTCATTTCTTTCGACGTTTCGACGAGCACTTTTCCTCTTCTTCAGGAGTCTGACTAAAATACATAAATTCTTATATGCTTACTTACATTTTTACTTTCGGTAATATAAGTAATTATAGTGCATTATACATTATACTTTTAAAAGTATAATATACTATACATAAAAGTATAATACATCGTACATAAAAGCAATCATATCACAAAAACATCATACAGTTTTTCAGGACGACGTTTCGGGGTATCCTCTTTTCCCATCTTGAGGCTAGACATAGTAACGGAGAAAACAAACATCATTATACTGAAATGTTAAATGCAATGAAGAATAGTTCTCGATATAAACAAAACATGTACTCACCAAGTCAAAAGATCAAACAAACGAACGAAATGTACATACATTTGATATATATATAAAGAGAAAACCTGGCATTTATTGGGCGATTCACTTAGCTTCCAGACGAGGCAGGCGAGGTGCAGTCCCCCCTGCAGATCGACATTGCTCGGCTGCCCTCGGTCGGTGCCGTTACCCGGAGCCACGACCGGACGACGCTGCTTGCAACTCTGGGCCCACACGCTCCTGTACAATGCTCCCTCCAAAACACTTTTCTTCCAAGCACTATTTATGTTTATTTTGTCCATCCCTTTCACACTGTCTAGTTGGTGGACCCGCTGCTCATCAGCACTCAGTTTCCCTTCGAACGTTTTATAATCACATGTACCGACACGTGGCGAGACTAGCTTCCCCTGATACTTCGCACTTGCTCAATTCTCTATAATTTTAACTCCGATTAGCTTTCGTATACTCATCATAGTCATCTATACACTGTTTTTACTATGTCCACTGTTCAATATTACACTTCACATTTCCTCAGTCCCTAGATTACGATCCAAAATCACTCCAGCCCACGTGTCCGTCCGTCTCTTACCGTGTTCTCTTACCCCCTGACTCATTGCATGCCCGCGCTCCCGCTGGCGCGCTCTACTGACCCGTTCAGAACGGGTCAAACGGCAACGGCCATAACTGCCTCGATATTTCGGTATTTGAATAGGGTCGGTCGCCGCTTCATTTTGCTGAACGTATAATAATAATAATAATAATATTATAATATTTCGTTTCATTATATATATATATATATATATATATATATATATATATATATTGAGACGTACCATCAATGACATTTAAATAAATGACATTTATTTAAGCAAATAAAGGACGAAACATTGTAGAAATCGCCAAAGAACGTGGGTTTCTATGGTGCAGGTACGCAGATGGCACCGTATAAACGTAAATAACACGAGCTCATTCTGAGACAGTTGGAGGATGCAACATAGTACCGCATAATGCTCGGGTTGTAAACACGCAAGTAGCACCATAGCAATGCGAACAATACGAATTCGTTCAAAGATGGGCGTAAGTGACACCGTAGTTACTGCAAGACTGTAATTGTTTCAATAATAGGATAGAAATGGTGACGTCAACGGATTTTCGAAAACGTTTGTTAAAACAATGGAGAGACAAATAAGGCGAGGTTTGAAGGGTTGACCAGGGAAATAGTAATTCATTCCGTCTGGTGTCGTGGTGGTGAACGGGTCGCTTGAGCGCGGTGTTAAATTGAAGTGATACTTATTGAGACTTGTGATATTTCATTTCGTTTTTGTTTCGGAAAGTAATTAGTTGGAAATAGGTGCCCACCTGAAGGCGCACGACACAGTGTGTAGGCAGTGGTTTTAATGTGATTAGAAGATATTTCGACTTGGTCTTGATTATCGTGGACTTCAGAAAGAATGAAGATTGCACTACAGAGACAAGAATATTCTACGTCGCGACATCGAACGCGAAGCGTCGAGCGCGCGAAGAAGGAAGAACGGATAAAGGTTCTATAACAGTGTTATTGCAATAACAAAAAAGATGCTCATGGCCTAATGCTAATTTGACACAATCCGTTACAAGTTAAATGATTGATCTTTCATTCTTAATAAACTGTAATTCACAGTTGAAAGAAAGCTGATTCTCATTTGCCATTACGTGCAGTCCTAGAGCAGATACTTCAGATTCCTCGCCTCTTCGTACGAATGGCAGATTGAGTAATTGGTTGCGGAGTAAGAGGCAACAATTATTTTATAAGAACCCAATCGACCGAGCTAGCAGAATTTTTATTTATGAGAATTGATAATAAATAATCAGGAATTTAATTGTAACCATTTCCTGGCATCCAAATTATTAAAAATTTGAAAGCTGTTTACCTGCGGGCAATATCTTCCAAAGCTGAATTTTAAGGATAGGGGAAACGAGGTGGAAGATCCCATACACGCTGATACCGGTCACCGTTTCAATATACACACACCCATGGTCATAAAAATGCTGCTCTCCGAAGGACCCTACTGATCAGCTGCAAACTCGGTGGGTATTTTGCACACCATTCGCTAAGCCAATGATTTCATTTTCACGGTCAGCCGCTTATTGGGGGTTCGGGTATATAGGCGTGACGTCGCGCCCACCGGCCAAGAAAAGAGGGTTCAAACGGCCGCACCGGCCATTGCGACATCGGGTAGCATTGTCAGAGCGTCGCCTGCACGTACACTATGCCTAGGCGATGCGTTCGATAGCTTGTTGTCCAGTTAGACGCGTTCGAGAGGGACCGCATCGTAGGTCTTCGGGAGGTTGGTTGGTCCTCTCGCCGTATTGCGCGCCACACCGATCGTGCGAACACCACCATCGCCCGCATGAAGTAAGGTAGGCACGCCCACACGAAATACAGGATCTGGATGTCCGCCACGCACCACGAGGAGGGAGGACTGACGGATAGTCCGCCACGGGCGACCAGATACAACGGCATCGATAGGTGCTTCAGCGGTGATTCAGCGAGTTCTGGAGCCTGCACTGTCACATCATGTAAGTGCCAGTACCTCTGGCAGGCGGTTGCACAACGTAGGGTTCGCCGTACGCTGACCGTTACGACTCCTGCCCCTCACAACACAGCAACGTCTCTACAGACTCGCCTGGTGTAGGAAACGACGGACGTGGGGCCACGTAGACTTGCAGTGGGTCGTCATCAGCGACGAGTCCCGTTCCAGCCTTGATGGCGCCGACCACCGGGTCCACGACTGGATGTCCAGTGGGGAGCCCCCCGACGAGTGGCTTGTGGTATCCATCACGCGTCCCGCCAGCCTGGTGAGACGGTGTGGGGCACCATATCCCATGGTGCCCGTTCACCGTTGGTGTTAATTGGAGGTATCGTGACAACCACACGGTACATTCAGAAGATCCTGCAACCGGTGGCTCTGCCGTTCGTGAACACCCATACCCATGCTCTATTTCGGCAGGATAACGCGCGTCCGCATACCATAGCCATCTCGCGAGCATGCCTTGCAGCCGTGGATACTCTGCCATGGACAGCAGCGTTGCAAGACCTGTCCCCAAGACCAAGAATGTTTTGGGGTGCTATAGAGCGTGCGATCAGGATCCCAGCCCACCCACCAATCTGCAAGAACTGGGCGCTCAGGTGCAAGCTGCACGGAATGGACTAGTATTGGACTTCATTCAAGACTGTACAACTCCATGCCGCAATGTCTGAACGCGTGTGTTTGCTAAAATGGCGGCCCCACGCCAAACTAACATGTACAGACTGTGGTCGTGTAGCGAAATAAATGTTGTTCCTACAAATGTGAAAGTGTAATAATTTTGTATACCTGGTACCCTCTACCTGTCTGCCAACAATGATCGCAATTCGCCATGTCCTTCTGGGTGCAGCTCTTTTTATGATGTACGTTCCTGCTGCAATTGATATAACAATTTACTTTAAACTAGTTATGGTAGAACTGCACATACTTTCAGGTATTATATTTAACTTGTGTAATTTGCGAAAATTGAGAGACTTCAACAAGCAATGAGATGAACGTCATTTTATGAAGTGGACTTTGCTCTATCAATAGGAAACAATTAAAAAATATTTGGAGTGTTATTTGAGAAAATGTATTTATAAATTGCATTAACTTCAACCGGAAGTTACGTGAAAATTACTTGTTTTCTGAAAACACATGTTAATATTGAACAAATGTTAAATATTGTAACTTTGCCATGTCAATTTTTTTATAAATTTTGAAAATACAGGAAGTTTTTCCGGAAATGAAGCGAACCTCACTTTTTTAACATTCTTAGATATATACGAAGAGATAATTTAAAAACGAAGCTTTTTTGAGAAAATAATTGTTTAAATATTGTCGATTTTTCATGCTAAATTATGAGCAAATTACTCATATTTTTGGAAAATGTACATGACCAAGATCTGTCATAAAAATGTCTATTTTTACTATTTTTGTTGTAGGAAGAAGTCGAAACTTTTCTGAAATTTTACAATTTCCATTTTCGGAGGTACTTTATATGCAATCCCAATTACATTGTGGAAGTTTTACATTTTTCAAATAGAATAAAGTACAATTATATAACCCGTTTTAATTAAAATCTCTGGATTTTCGAAATTTGCTCATGTTTAACTTTCCTTAGAAAATGACAGGAATGTTATGTCGGCTAAGGTGGTTGGTACAATCTTCACCTGAAATGCTTGCTAAACCTAAGTACACGAGTTTGAATTCCGAAGAAGGCAAACACTTTAGCGGGTTGAAGTATTAATAGAATATTATGCAACCATTATACGTATTGCGAGTGAGTACGTGTTGTTATTGTACTAGTTTCTATTTTATTAAAAGTTGTGTTCTATGAAATGGCTGTGTTGTTCAAGGAACCCTACGCCCATCCCGCTCGTAGTAAAATCACGAAGGGGCGACGTCAACAAAGTAATCCCTTCGTGGCGGCGAGAGTAGTTGGACAAACTGCATATGATTTATGAACTTTCATTTGCATATTTTGTATGAAAAATGTCATCAATCAGATAAAACATTAATGTACACAAAACAGACTCTGGAGACTCGAGGAGTTTCCGCTTTTCGTTTGTTCCGGCTCTCATTCCTTCAATTTAAATTTTACAGCGCTCAATAAATGACAAAGGTACGCCGTATACTTACGCTAACATTTTCGTCGAAATCAAAAGGAAGGTCCGCAGCGCACTCCACGTAGCGACCCCTGACGTTCCGGTGCACATTCAAAGAAACACGGATAGGGAGATTCTCGGACCCCGGACACAGTCCAAATTTTGTTCCATCTATGTACTCGTATGGTCCCTAACAAAGTAACATAGGATAAAACACAATATTTGTAAATTTCAGATCCTTTTGGTTGCTTTACATACTTTAAACAAGTAATGACGAAGTTTTAGGCTCCCAAATGTTTTAATACGTATGAGAAATAGTTATTTAAGCTTTTAAAACACGTCTTATTTAGCATTATTTAAGACATTTCAGGTCATTTAAATCAGGGGTGGCCACAAATCGATCGTGATCGACTGGTCGATCGTTTGACCAATTTTGGACGATCATCAGTCGCTCGTAATGTCTGGGTTGGAATTCCGTGTACCATGGACTTTGAAGCGATTGTAGAAGACAAAAATTTATAGCAATACATTAATGCATTTTGGGAATTTGGCAAGGTCATAAATTCGTAGAATTCTGACTCCCTGACACTGTGATCTTAGCTCAGCGTATTATAGTCAGTTAGCTTGAATATTTGGTAGTGTCATACGGTAGCTTCTTTACTTAAACTTAACAAGTAATTTAACAAAATAGATTTCCAACATATACTTTATTTATCAACCCATCTCTCATTGGAATGCACCTTACACTGAAACACAGTGTAAAAAAAGTATCGATTTTACTTCCCTTATCCTCCTGGGACTACGTCAATGACAAGTCGATCGCGACACACTTTTAAGATAAAAGTTGATCTTATATACAGAAAAGTTGGCCACCCTTGATTTAGATTATCCGAAAAATAATCTTTTATTTCGTAATATAAAAACTAAAGATTAACAATATAGGTACTAATTTCGTTTACTTTAATTTAAATAAAGAACAAAATCTCTTTTTTGAATAAACAATGTGTAGGAGATGTTGAAGAAAGTTTTTGCAATTTTCGAAAATTCGAATGTCAAATTAAAATTCTAGTTGTCTAAAACGGACAATATTCATTTTTGAAAAAAATTAATTGCTTGATTTACGACCTAGAGACATTTGCAGGGTTGAAGAGTTGGACTTTTTCATTATTTACTACATATTCTCATCTTATGAATAACATAGAATTACATTGGCCAAGCCTGCAAATTATAATCTTTACGGTAAATGAAAAGAAAAGTATGTACTTAAAAATGTTATGTCTTAACATACATTTTAATAAAAGTATAAGAGCCCTTGAGTGCTCTAGATATTGTGTAGACACGGTTTTTTGAAGTGGGTTAAAACATCCATATTTTTTACGGCCTACGAAATGAAGATGTTGAATGACACTGTGTTACAAAATATTTTTGCTCTTTTCTGAAAAAAAAAAAGATGTAATTCTTACAGGCATTTTAAGCCGAATTTAGATCTGTGTTTTATTTTTTCTGTCAGGGGAGAATCAGTGTTTTTTAATTTGTTAATTTGTACTAACATTTACTTACAATATTATATATTAATTATGATTAAGATCCTTTTTAATTTCAATAGTAGATATTAAAGACGTGTAAATGGTGAACAATAAAGTACTATCATAAATAAAATTGGGTAAGTTTTATTAACAACCACATATTGATAATCAGGAACAATTTTTCAATTCTTTCAATTTGTCTACAAGATCCTATTTAATTTCAGTAGTATCAAGAAAATTCCATTATTGACTCTAATTTTTTACCATCTTTTAAGCAGGAGAAGAGTTAGAAGAAAACAATTAACAGCAATTACGTTATCATTTCCAAAATATAGTCAACATGAGGAACGAATACAAACACTAAACACTTTTGTCTTTTATAGATATCAGATCTGTCTCTTATTATATTCCAACAAAAATCAGCCAGCATTGCTGGCATCCACTTCCCTTGATATTGACTTTCCATGACCTCTGTAACATTATGGAATCATTCACCATGTTCGAATGATGCTGATCCACAGTTACCTGGGAAGGTCAGCACCGAATATAAGAAATGAACCTTAAGAGATAAATTGTGCCGTAAGTCTTGGTAAGCATTCAACAGTTCAACTGTTTTTTTACAGTCTGAAGATCTGTGTTTTCTTAGGAAATATCTAAGCACTTTTTTCGGTGTCTGATAAACATTCCTAAAAATTAGGATCTCTCTTAAGTTCCCTTATTTGGGAAATAAAAATGCCTTGTTTTATTTTCGCAACCTTTAAATGAGGAAATATGTTTGTAAGATGGATAAATCTTCTCCCGTTTCTATCCAAGACTGTAACAATTTGTTTTATGAGTCTTAATTCAATTTGACGTGGAGATATGATCACATCATTGTAAGTTCCAAGGCACTTTTCCGTCATATTCCTTTCCCGTATCTTCCAATTTCTTTCACGCCAAGTTTCCTGTACATAATGAGACTGTCTATACCGACTTTCGCATTCATAAGGCAAACAAAGATATTCGGTAAAACCTATTTGCATTCACAAGATTAGGGAGAATCTTTTCTTTCCGGGGGTGACGAATCACTGCTCTCACAGTGTAAAAGCTCATCAGTCTCATTTAGGATGTTCAGAGATGGTTGTGATGTCGCATGAAGTTTGCCGTAACGAGGGACAAGTCTCATTGCTGATGGCAAATTTGGGTATTCAATGGACTTCTTTGATTTGCGGTTAGTGAAGCTCTGCGTATTTCTTATATACAAATTGCAATCCGTAATATGTTCCTTGGACTCGCTCCCAATCACAGGCACAGCAAACAACATAGAACTATCTTCCCCGTCCACTAGATAATTAATTTCACGGAACAAACGGAACATCTAAAATGAGCCCAATCGCATAGATGGGGAAGGGCAGGGGGGGGGCGGTCCGGCCCGGGTCTCAGCATTTTAGAGGTGACATCAGAAACTTTTACAGATTTTGCATAATTTTCTTTTGATTATAGCATAGATTTTAATGAAATTATACGTACGTTTGCCGCCCTTAAATCTAGAAAAGTGTTTTTATAAAAAACATGCATTTGTTAATTCCTTATTCTTCGTTTTAAATTATTTTCTTAAAAAGTATATTTCAATTATATTGAATTCAATAATCTTTTAATGTATTATTAATAAATATCATGAGCAAATTTACTTATATTTTTATTAAATAATGTATAAACTATTGTGTAAGAGATATTTTTATATTTAATTGACGATGGGGTTATACCTTTAGTTTTGCCCCGGATGTGACCACCTTATATCTACGCCACTGATGAGCTCATGTCTTCTGATATCCTGTTTAACAACCTATGTAGTGTTTATAGACCCTGCGTACAATAAAAATATTTTCCCTATTCCTTGTGAAAGTAAATTCTCGAGAAATTTAGCAGAAATTGTTTGCTTGATTTCGACATTTATGGCGACGTATTTTCTGAGAAACAAAAACAAGTTATGATAAAACGAAGAAAGTTGCAAACAATGTAATATGAACTCTGGTTTTCATGCAAACACACTGCTCTGCTATAAATTGAAGTTATGTTTATACTATTTTTGTTGGAAGGTAGGTCTACAAATTATATAGGTATCGGTAAACATTAATTCAGTATATGAGCTTACCTAATTAATCTGATACTTACAGATGAGTGTACAGTAAGTCAGAATTCTAACACAAACAAGATATTTAAATGGAAAATAACATATAGTTCACACAGTAACACAGTGGTTGCCGATGCAAGAAACAACTTAGTCAATAGCACAATATTGAGCGCAAATTCAGCGTAGTCAACTTTATTAGATATACATTATCTCCTTAGCAGAAACCTAATATGAAACAAAGGTCGGAAAAAAACTGTTCAATGAATTGTCACCCCGACCAAGATTCAAACCCCGGACACCTGATTTACACCCAGTTGTTCTAACCACTAAGCAATACCGAAACAACCAATTATTTGAACAGGTTCTTAGGCCTGATTTATTGCCGGTTTTGATACATTACCCCTTTTGGTGGTGACAGTTATAGGACGGGATGCTTTTGAATCTATAAAACAATCATTGATATGCTGATTTCAACCGCAAATTTGTATTCAGGATGCAAAACTTATTAAAGAACACATATTTGCAGTATAGAAAAAAACTTGTAACACAGTGTAATTCCTCATAATTTTTGTTGCGATAACACTTGGAAAATGACTTACATAGATATTCTGAGTTACGCCCAGTCTCAAATCCACAGCAAGTCGCATAATCAGCCACACAGCTGCAATCTTCATACTACTGTGAAGCGCTTCACCAAACATGGGTAATAATAGTAGTCGGTCTCTGAGGAGCCGATCTTAAAATAGGAAGAGAAGCGTTAACATTAAAATAGATTGTTGAGAAAATATTTTTCTTTTACGAAATACCTGTGATGACAAAATATAGTAATTTGCTCTCAATTCACAGCTTCTGATTTTTGTGAACCCACAGAGTTCAACTAACTAGTGGATTTCGGTCGACGACATGAAAAACACACGGAGAGTTTGTAAAAACAATGAGTTATTTTTAGACGAAGTATCGCGAATTACAATGAATTCACCGGATGCAGACATGGGATGTAACGAACGGTGAATTGCATGTATGTTGGAGTGTTGAGATCATAGCTGTCAAATAAATCAGAGGAGATGTTTAACGCCTCGATCTCTATACTGCGTATCGAAGAGGCATAGTTTTCAAATCATTTTGATTATTCGGTTCTTGTTTTCATGTAGTAAAATGAGAAAAAAAGTCAAGAAATCATTGATCTTTGTAAGTCCGAATTCAGTATAGTTTTCGCAGAAGATCATGATATTAGTAGACGAGAACAGGTTTTTACAAAATATTGAGGGATGTAAAAAGAATGAATTAGTGGTGCTACAGACTGGGACAGATTTTACATTTTTAATTTTCTATTTCCTTTCGTCTCGGCTAGCTATTCGGACTTGCCACATACTATTACACGCTGCCATCTATCACGGCCCAACGTAGATTTCTTGATATTTAAAACATTTTTCAGCTTCCAAATAGTAGCACGGAAATATTATTTCAGGAATATAAAAGAACAGTAAAACCTCGTCCTAAATGGTAATTTTCTTTCAAAAATTTGAAGCCATTTTTCAGAAAATAGCGGTTAGTGATTATAATAAATTCCAAGTTTGAAGCTTTTTGGAGTCTTCGAAAAACTTAATTAGAATTCATTTGAAGCACTTTAACTCAAAACTACAAAAGTGTTTACAAATTGCTAGGAGTTGTGTATATTAATGGTGTGAGATCTTTGAAAAAATTACATTTGTATAATTTTTGAAGAAACAAAAAATACTCCAAAATAAACTTTACGTCATATTAAAGAGTGCCATTAGCACCATCCGTTTGAAAAGTTTGAAGCTCAAAAAGCTAGCTCAGGTCTCAGAAATTAGCAAATTATCTAGTACGAAAAAGTCTGTGCCATTCTATAGTCCTCTAGTTTAGCTTTTGTCGCTGTATAAGGAGAACACAATACATTTGAAATTACTGACTCACCAGTGTCTATTAATAAACATATGAAGTTGTTACACCTCTGGTACGTGGTTTGATTCTGGGTTCGAATCCCGGTCGGGGTAAAAATAGAGCTATAAATTTCCGTTACAATCCTCTGTGTATGTGTAACTGGGTGACGAAAGAAAAGCTAAGAAAGGCCATGTGTGCTAGATGCGGTGAATTATTCATACTCACCCCACGTGTCCATTACTGCCAGATGTGGATAGTAAATGAAAGCATGGTGCTGGTCTGGGTCCACCGCTAGCTAGGAAAAGTCGGAATAATGAGCCATTCCACGTCAAATCGCACAAAAAAGACCAAAATGTGACCTTCATATTTTTATTTATTTTCTAATTTTTTCTATTTGTTATAATGGATCAAATAAGTGAACACGCGTATTTTTATTTTTTTATAACTTTATTATTTTTGGAAATATTGTATAATGAAATTTGCTAAAAATGACGCGCATCACTAACTTAAAAAATTCATATATTTGAATACACCAATTATAGAAATTCCGTTCAAATTCCATTCAAAACTTTAAAACATGTTTATTTTTTAGAATTTTGCAAAATATTTAATTTTTTGAATTTTCATTTTTTTTCAAAAACTGAAATTTTGAAAATTGAATATTTTTGTAAACTCGATGAGCTAAAAATTAAAAAAAAATTTAAATGCACTAGAGTATTGATAATAAGTGCTGAAAAAATCAAAGTGGGATCTCAGTAACTTTAAGAGATATTAATATTTTACGAACCAGTGTGTAATAGATTGCTGCAATAGATACGTTTTTTTGCGTTACTGGTAATCGGTTTCTTTGGATGAAGCAGTAATTTAAGTACTTCATGAGGTGATGAAACTTCATGATTGAATTTATAAATAATAGTATTTATGTGTATTAATAAACATATAAATAATATTAATATAATTATAAATAATTTATACATTTATAAATAATTAAATGACGGATTCTTGACTCAGGTTTTGACTGATATTTCGAAATTTTCTGGTCCCTCACAACTTACTTTAAATACAAGTACTTGCATACCATAGAATTCCTGAACTTTTGTCACAATGCGCAGTTTTAATGCCCTACCGAATTTACTTCAGTTCTGGACAAAATTCCATTTTCGTCAGCCAACGTTTTGGACACTTTTATCATGCGTTCGGTTGCTGCGAAAAGTCGTTTAATTTTATTGTATGCCCAACTTTCAAAACTGGTCAAAATTTAAATTTTCAACGTACTAAATAGTACCTTTGTCTGATTTTTCGATGGACGTCGAAGGATCTTCACTGTGAAAAAATTTATCTGTGTTGGCACTTTACAATTTCTAAAATTTCTCATGGGGATGCCATTTTGTTCCAATTTTCTTTTCGTGGGGGGGGGGCTTCTCCTATTGCAATTAAACTCATGTTTATCTTCTCTTTATTCATTTCGCAGACACTTGACGAACTATCTGAAGAGCTTAAATTGTCACTACCTTGATTGCCACTTTTTTTTACTGGACGTTCCGCTACTTTAGTTGATGCCACGGGAGCCACTGATCTCGACGCTATCTTCATTAAGAAAAGGCCGTTTTGGAAGCCGATTCCCTTTCTTCCGAAATGAATCACAAGTTCGCCAATCTAATGACTCCTGTAAATTCACCAGCAAATCGTGGTTTACGCGTTTTGGAGATTTTCTTTTTTAAAAATCGTGATCAGAAAGTTTAAATGCATTGAAACATCTATCTCGTACGCTGATCGCCACTCATGTTGCACAATGTACACACGATTCACAGAGCAAATACTAGCACTCTTGTCTTCATAAGTATTGCGTATTGCGACTAATGTTGAGAAAATTTTACCATGTCCCTTGACAAGTGGTCGATTGTATTTCACGAGCAAGGTCAGGAGGGCACCCCGACCCTAGGACGCAAGCAGTAAAATTCTCTGCAGTAAAATTCGAGGACATTTCTGACACGAGAAAAAGCATTCGTTTTGCTGTCACCTATCCCTTCTGGGGAAAGAGTGAACATATGATTTACTAATGTTTCTTGAAACACAAATCAGGCAAAGGGCCATTCTTTTTATTGTTCGTCGGCATTAGTATCCAAGACTGATCGAACACAATTCGTTAGTGCAGGGGCAGGAACCACGCACCCGAATACCATACAATGGATTTTTTATCTGTACGTGTTGAGAGCCCACATTTTTCTTGTTATGTTTTGTAGAAAATTGAACATGAAATATGCCTATTTTTTCAAAATTTCATCTGAGAGAGTTCACAAAGAAAATTTCGTTTTTTAAAAAGAATTACAATTTTTTAATGAAATATTTATTTTTTGAGAAAGTTATTTGCAGATGAATCAAATACACATAAAATAAAAATTACTGGTTTGTTTCGTTTAATTTTTTGATAAGTACATTCAGAGTATCAGTTAATCATATTTTGGAAAGTACGCGTAAATTTCAAAATTTAATATAGACAAAACTACACAAATAAACAATTTTCAGGTAAATAGAGAAACATGTGCCTCTTTCTCTGATGTCCAGAATGAATGCAATATATTCGTGTCATTTATTTTTTTAAATAGTCGTGTCTTTTCGAGTGCGATTTGACGTGGAATGGCTCGTATTTCAATTCGCTTCGCTGTCACCCATAAGAACATAGATGACCCACAAGTCACCCACGATGTTACCCACAAAAATATGTATGACACAGTGTCATACGTTCTGGGGGCAGAGTGAACATTTGAAATACTAATAACTCTTGAAACCCTTATCAGGCAGATGGTCATTCTTTTTTTTAGTTCTTCAGCACTTGCATCAAAGACTGGCCGAACACAATTCGTTAGTGCATGGGTAGGCAGAGCGCGCCTTCATACTTACAATTGATTTTCTTAGAACTGTATGTGTGGAGTGCCCACTTTTTTCTTGTTTTATTTTATAGAAAATTGAACAAGGGACACGCCTATATTTTTTCAATTTTTTATCTCATCGAGTTTATATAGAAATTTTACTTTTTTTGAAAAAAATACATTTTTTAAAATGAAAAAAAATATTTGAAAAAATTATTTACAGAGGAATAAAATACACATTTCAAAGTATTAAATGACACAAACCAGAAATTTTTATATTTGGTGCATTCGGAGAGATAATTGATCTTATTTTGTGAAGTACTTGTAAATTCCAAAATTTAATATAGCCATAATTGCACAAATAATCAATTTTCAGGCAAATAAAAAAATGTGTGTATCTTTTTTTGATGTCCAGATTTAAGAAAAAAATATCGTGCATTTAAAAAAATGTCGTGTCAACTCTTGTGCGATTTGACGTGGAACGGCTCTAATGCGACCTTGAAATGCCAAGTTCTCGCACATACATACATACATATGTACAGTGCTTGGTTTATAAACTTTTATGTTCCGGAACGCGAACCAAATTAATTGACAATTTAATAGAAATTGTTATATACTTATAATATAATTTCATAATTATTTCCGGGGTTACGGAACGCCATTCCGTCACGTTCCACCATAAATGAAGGCCACACATGTATATTCATTCAAAAATTTACATTTCTTTTTATGTAATTAAAATATTTGAATACTAGCTGAACCCGTGAGATTACATCGCACAGCAGTATGTGCTGTAGGAATGTTACGAAGAAAATACTGCATATCCACATTATTTATTATGTTTTTTATTTATCAAGAACTTTAGGCCTCGTACCACATCTACAATTTATAGTCAAACACTATACCTCTACACTTATTAGTCCCCAAAGCTTTACTGACCATTAGAATTGGTAAACACGAAAGTGTACGGCAATATACTGAGTGTATATAAGTTTAATGTAAGTGTACATTTTAAAGTGATTTTCAATAATATAATAAATATTATTTATTCATTTTAAATATTTCATATAAAGAATAATCTCTAGCGTACATAACCTCCATTGTTGATGCAAATTCTTCAGAAATATTTATAATAGTTTGTGAAAATTATTTTGAGATAAATCAACTATTGACTGTATTAGACACATTTTTTGAAGTTCTGAAGTTCATGACAAAGTATTTCAGATTAAAATAGGAAAATAACGGGCTATATTTCAACTCAAACCAGTCTCATGTATCGAAAAAATTAATAACTGTAATACAATTTGTGTAATATGTGAAAATGGTTTGGGACATGCTTAATAAATCCATGAAGGCATGTCTAGAAGATTGAATTTATTCTGCAAACATTCAGGAAAGTATTCACAAATTAATGATGATGTGGTCCAAAAAGATATGGTAGGAGGGTTAGGGCCGGTAAATATACACAGTACAGTTTTCGTGCAGATTGGATGTAAACAAAACGTGCAGAGTAGACTGCACGATTTCTGCCTGAAAACTTTTGAACATTGTCATAATTTTTCACGCAGAAAGCTTCGTTTGAGTGAAGCGTGCCTAGGGGAAAAATCGTTCACTAACGAATTTGTTAACCCCCGCGACGGTAATCGGCTATTTCGATTTTGTGGTTATGTGTGTTAATGTGCGATTGTGTCAAGTGATATTATGATAAACTACCTCTTTCCCCATTCTTACCTTCTCCTCTCTGCTACTTAAGGTTAATTAATACTTTATAAAGGTCACAACAAGAAGCACTCACAGAAAAATTGCCACTGAAAGTACTCGAACGGTGCACTTCAGTTGTTTCCCGGTAGATCCCAACAGAATCTTGTGGCGATTCGTACAGAATTCAAGCAGGCCAAGTATGCATGACTTTGGCTTTTATACTTCTAGCTTGAGATGCTGAAGTTTCAGTACGGAAACTGTTTGAGAATATGAACGAAAACTATACAGCGTTAGAAATATAACATACACTCATCGTCATAAAATAAGCTGCATCCAAAGGACAAAGTAGATTGCGATCACTGTTGGCAGGCAGTTAAATGGTACCACGCATAGAAAATGAATACACTTTCACATTTGTAAGAAGAACATTGATTGCGCTACATGGTCACAGACGATACACGTTAGAATGGCGTGGGACCTCCATGTCGAAGACACGCGTTCAGACGTTGCTTCATGGAGTTGTAGAGCTCTCAGATGAAGTCCTGTGCTAGTCTGCTTGCACCTGAGCGCGCAGTTTTTGCAGATTGGTGGGTTGGGGTCGGATCCTGTCGCACGCTCCATAGCACCCACACATTCTTGATCGAGGCCAGGTCTGGCGATGCTGCTGACCATAGTAGAATATCCACGGCAGCAAGGAATGCTCAGGAGACTGCTACGGTATGCGGACGCGCGTTTTCCTGTTGAAATAGGGCATGGGCGTTCACGAACGGCAGAGGTTGCAGGATCTCCTGAACGAACCGTGCGGCTGTCCCGTGTCCCCGAGGAGCACGGCGGTGAACGGGCACCATGGAATATGGCGCCCCACACCATCGCACCACGCTGGCGGGGACGCGTGATGGAATACCACGAACCGCTCGTCGTGGCGCTCCCCACTATGCATCCAGACACCGACCCTGTGGTCGTCGCCATCAAGGCTGGAACGGGACTCGTCGCTGTAGACGACCCGCTGCGAGTCTGCATGGCCCCAACTTCATCGTTCCCGGCACCAGGCGAGTCTGTAGCGATGATGCTGAGGTGAGTGCGGCAGGCCTGCTAAGGATCGGCTTGCGGCGAGCCTTGCGTTGTGCAACCACCTGCCAATGACACTGGCACTTACAGAATATGACAGTGCAGGCTGCACAGCCCGCTGAATCACCGTTGAAGCACCTACAGTTGCCGTTGGATCTGGTCGCCCGTTGCGGACCATCCGTCGGTCCTCTCTCCTCGTGGTGCTCGGCGGACGTCCAGATTCAGCCTTTCGTGTGTGCATGCCTTTCTCAATCCGTTGCCACCAACAGACGGCGATGGTGGTTCCTGTATGACCGGTGTGGTGCGCAGTACGGTGACAGGACCAACCAGCCTCTCTCACACCCACATTACAGCCCCTTTTGAAAGCGACTAACTGGGCAACCGGCTGTCTAAAACGTCGCCGAGGCAAAGTGTACGTGCAGATGGTGCTTTGGCGACGCTACCCGATGTCGCAATGGCCGGCGCGTCCGTTTGATGCCCTCTTTTGTCGGCCGGTGGGCGCGACGTCACGCCCCTGTACCCAAACCCCCATGAGCGGCCGTTCGTGAAAACGAAATCATTGGCTTAGCGAATGGTGTGCAAAACAGGCACCGTGTTTGGATTGGATCAGTAGGGTCCTTCGGGGTACAGCTTTTTTATGACGATAAGTGCACTTGATATCTTCATTAAAATATCATATTTCAGTACAAGAACGTTTGTTTGATTAATAAATGTCTTTGTGATTACTTACTTATATTCTTTTCAACATATTTTGATTAACATCTCATTTACTTTACTAATTCTAGCTTGATGATTGGGAAAATTAATACCCCGATAAGTCGTTCTGTAAACTCTTTATTGCTCTGGAGATCTGAATAAAACATTTTTCTGATAAATAAACTGTTGTTGATGAAAAATCTGTGGGCAAATTCAATTAATATTTTATATATTCATGTTGTGCACGACAAAGACGATATGACTTTTAGAACACATCGCATATTAGAGATCTAAAAACTATATGTACTAAAACTCACTGTTGTGGCTGCTGCACTTGCTTTAAACGTTTAGTGGATTGTATTGTTGAAATTCGTTACGCACAGCGGCACCGAAACCCAGCGATAGCTCTGGGAGGATGGATGGTGCAGGATCTTTCTGGTTTCATAAAAACAAGTTCTTGCACAAACCAGGTTTAATTTTGCGTATAGTTAATTAGCGTGGTTACATGAACACAATCACACAAATAACGATTGGTTGCTTGATGTCGAACTGTTCGTTACGATACCTTGTTTAAGCGGTCCTTTACAGATACTTTAGATTATATACAAACTGGCATCGGCACTATGTTGTAGAATTACATTTACGTGTACTATTCTGACAAGGAGCTCAGTGGGCGCGGATCACGTATGTGTGGTCCATGTGAAATCCACTTCCGAACTATTTGGTCTCAAGGACTGGAGCGACGTGAGTGCCTCCTGCGCAGGCGCTTAAGAGTGGGGAAGGCGATTGGCCTATCACAGCTGCTCGCTGTTTGAATATAGTAAGCGAGTTTGTCCGTTGTAGATGGCAAACGGATCGCCAGAGCGGCGTGAGTTTCACGAACGCTGGTCGCTCGCCCGGCAGAGCCGTGGGCGAAGGGTGGCCGGCGCCTGTACAGCTGGGTAAGGAAACAAAATAACTAGGCCAAGTGTGACAGATACGGTGAATTCGTCATATTCGCCCCATGTATTACATACATATTTGAACTGCAATTGGGTATGACCCGGTGGCAGATATTATGTCCATTACCGCCAGATGTGGATATTAATTGAAAGCAGGGTTGAGCCCTAGGCCTATCCCAGATTAGCAAAACTCGGATTTATGCGATCTTAAAATGCCAACTCCTAGTAAGTATATACATATGTGCATACATACATGTATATGTGGATATATACGTATACATTCATGAAGATCTTGCATATTTTTAGCATTTTTCATTAGTTTATAACTATTTAAAGTATTTGAATATTAATTTTGCAAGTTCCAAATTTCATAGTTTATATTCATACTAATTTTCGAATAGTTTTTTTTATTTTTAGGGGTTCCTCTAACTTTGTCGTCAGTGTGGTGGTTCTTCTGGATTGATTCTTCCTTTGGTTGGTGACCAATGCTCACTGCTTGGAAACCGTGGGCTGAATCTCTCCCTCTGCGAATCCGCAGAGCACTGTTTCGTTCATCCGCGTGGCGTTGAACTCGAGGCGAAAGCGGCCGTACGGCAATACTGGAAAGCGCTTCGGCTTTAAGCGCATCGTAAAGTTAAATTTCAAGGAACCCTGCGAACAAAGAACAGATAATAGTCGTGTTTTTCTGCACAAACATTGTATGTCCACCCATGATGGGAAGATTTAGTCTTCTAGACCAGGCACGCCAGACCTCGCCCGCACGAGCTACTTGCTCGCCTGAGGACCCCGGCGCTGGTACGGGCATGGACATCCCCTCACTCTGCACTTATTTATTTATTTATTACTGTTAAAAACTGTGTGTGTCGAGAGAAGTGAAATTTGTGCACGTTTTCATAATTCTGTGATCTCTATCCTAAACCATATTCTAGTCGAATTTTTAATACAGAAAGAGAGCGTTTTTTTCAAGTATTGTTGACAAAATATTCGCTCCTTTATATTAAAATCTATTTACAAAGGTAAATTAGCTATAAATGTGTGTCCTTAACCTTCATCATGTTCTTCATGAAAGAATAATAATTTTTGCCGCGATAATATGGAGAACGATCATTTGAATAACTATATTTCCCACTGAAATTCAGAAGACGTGCACAAAGAATGAAGTTACATTCATGTCCAGAAGCAAAACAAGGGACCATCTCAGCATTTGCTCAAAAGATCAGGGAAAGTGGACGAAAAACCTGATCGAGATTGGCGCCATCAACCCAGAAAGGGACCCAGATGGGCACGCATTTCCCCTTAAAATCCAGAAAGAGGTGTACGCGCGCAAGCTGAAACGGCGCAAGGCGCTCAATAGTGGCTTCATACGAAAATGTTTGCCTGATTTTTTTATTAAATAACTTAGAATTTTATTATGTTTATAGTACTTATTACTACTTCACGTCTATTTCCTTACAAAAGTCTCCCTGATACACTCATCGTCATAAAAAAAAGCTGCACCCCGAAGGACCCTACTGAGCCGTGGCAAACTTCGTGGGTATTTTGTTGTCGGCAGCGCACTGGGGGGTCGGGGGTAGGTGAGTGACGTCGCACCCACC